>JAGPOW010000304.1:53847736-53858346 GCA_030014935.1 Caiman crocodilus | reverse complement strand
TCAGCCCAGGTAACCAGGGATCCTTGGGAAATGGGTCGGCTTGTGACCAGTTTTGGCAGCTTCGATTGGACCGGGCTGCTGAGGTCAGAGAGGGGATAAGAGGCCCTGAGGAAGAAGAAGGGTAGCCATTAGCCATGCGGTCATCTAGGTAACCTGAACCGGCTGTCTCTGCATGTCCTAAGAGTAATCTGCCTCCAGAGGAAACTCCAACCACCTCTGGATGATGACAGTGAGTAAGCTACTTGAGATCCGATTAGATATTTAGAGTACAGTATTTCAGATGCGTGTTCAAACGGCTACCTCAGCCACTCTGGTTTGCTCTCTGGGATTCCTTTGATATTCCTCTATTATTTCTGTGATAGTGCTCTACCTTTTACCCTGTTTCTGTACTACCCCCTGTAATCAATAAAGTTCTCCTTTGTGACCGGTGTGGGAGACTTATTGAGGGGTGGGTCTAAATTATGCCTACAAGGCCCCTTAGGTCTGCGGACTAAGGGAGACTTCCCTGATCAGCCCCTGTCTTGGGGAAAGGGCCCCAAGCGCTGGTATTGGGTCTAGGACCCATTGGACGATCAGGGCTGTGTTTTCCAAGGTGCACAGAGCCAGAAGTAAGTCCAGAGCCTTGGATGGTGGCAGCAGAAACCCCAGGCTAGCAGTTGTGCTCCAGGGAAGGGGTCAGCTGGACGCGAGGCACCCCAAGGGAGGCACTCGGAGCCTGGAAGGTGGTCGGGCTCAGGGAGGTGGGCAGCTCAATGCGGGAGCGCCCCCTACTGGCCTGCCACAGAGGTGATGGGCAAAGGACAAGAAGTGGTGTTTATCCTGACTGTTATCTTCCAGATTACACCCCTGGTTTTAGATCTCAGCTCATGGAATTAAAAAAACTAAAACTGTTTTCCTCTGGCAATGAGGTCCTAATCAGTTAAATATTCCAAAAAGAAAAAGAGATACTGAGGATTCCTAGAAGAACATGGGAGTTTATTTGAAAATGTCATTGCTCCTACATAGCACTTCCCATCACACACCTGTAAATTGCTTTACAAACTTTAATAAATTAAACCTTACAACACTCTTGTGAGGCAGGAAAATATTGCTTTCGTTTTACAGATGAGGAAGGTAAGACTAGAGGTTATGACTTAACCAAGATCACAGAGGAAGTCTGAAAGGCAGCCACAGACATAGGTTTGCTGTCAATTGTACAGGTGTAACTCCCATTAAATGCATGTACACTCATTACATTTAATGACTTTGTGCATGTGCAGCAATTGATGACATGTTCAAAACTCATCTCCTAATTCTCCCCAGATCCCTGCCTCAGTCACAATAATCACACAAGTCAGAAAAGAAAAGTTCTGTCATATTATTAGATCTCTTCACCAGTGCAAAATCATTCCCTACATTTCCTACTGCTAAGCTTCAGGGGGAGGGAGGGTCAGAGTCCAGAGTTACAGCTTCCTCTTCCTGTCCAAAAAGCATTACACACACAGCTTAACACATCTCACTGGCAGTACATTTTTCCTGATACTAATTTTTTATTTTTCTGATTTTATTCCTTTAGTCCTAAATATAATCCACCTAAATGTTCTCTAGTCTTGCACTCAAGTGCTTCCCTTCAGTCCCATGTTCAAATCATTTTAGGCCATTACCAAGTTCTTTCTTGTCTCCATACCTATTCACATACATACACACATACACTCACACACCCTAATTTTCTGTGTTGTTCTTTGACCTGATTCCAGCAAGTCAGGGTGCTTTTGATAATGTGTTGTCCAGAACTGAATGCAATACTAGCTATATTTTATGTTAAGGGACAGTTTAACATGTGAAGATAGGAGTGTGTTTTACCTGAACAGTTTTGCCATCACCAAGAAGTGATGAAGAAATGAGGAAATATGTGCTGCTTTGAATAAAGTATATAATTTGGCAAACAAAATATTTTTAAAGTATCAGATTGCTGTCTGAAATAGACTATGAAAACTGAGCTTGGTTTTCTACCAAACCCTATTAATTTAGGCTAAATGGAAAATCTGGGGAACTGTTGCCAAATCTAAAGAGGAGGAAATTTCACTTTTAATTTCTTGAGTTTCCTGTTAAGAAAACAAAGAATTTGCCAAGTATAATAGTTCAAGCAGCAGATCTCTGCTGCCATTCCAAAAAAAAAAATAATAATAACTGGCTAAATTAGTACTTGGGAAAATGAATCTGATTATAATATATGTAAGCAATTAGGAAACACTGACTTGATTCATTTTGGTGTTTTGAAATGACATTTTAAAAGGGTAAAAGTAGCTAAATTTGGGTTTGTGCCACAGAAGTGGCTTAGGAATCCTGCTATTACTGCCCAAAGTGTCCAGTCAAGAAACCTTATATATTAAATGGCTGTTAACATGCTGGCAGTTTAAATGTTTTTACACCAGTTTTCAAGGTTGTACTGTTATTACATGCACTATAAGTCATTTTGTAGCAAAGGCATTTTGTACTTTTAGAAAAGGCTCTCACATAGAATTATGGAGAGATAATTGTTCAAATTCATTTTTATGTTTGCCATCACTAATTTTGGCAAATTATTTTAAAAGTCATATTTCAGTATGACTAAATATTTTAATGAACGTGGGGTTTTGCCTATAATGCAATTGGACACTATAGGCCCATGAGTCTTACCTCGATCCTGGGGAAGTTTTGAAAGAATTATCCTGGCACATGTCCAGGAGGGGCCAGCAAGGGAGGTTATGCTCAGGGGCAACCAGCATGGGTTCATTAGGGATAGGTCTTGTCAAACCAACCTGGTGGCCTTCTATGACCAGGTCGCCAAGTCCTTGGATGCAGGTGTCACAGTGAATATAGTCTTTCTGGACTTCAGGAAGGCCTTTGACATGGTCTCTCACCCCATTCTCAGTAAGAAACTAGGCAACAGTGGTGTTGGTGCCTACACAGTCAGATGGGTCACTAATTGGCTGGAGGGCCTCACCCAGAGGGAGGTGGTGGATGGGTCTTATTCGACCTGGCAGGATGTGGGCAGTGGGGTTCCCCAGAGCTTGGTCCTCAGGCCCACACTATTCAACATCTTCATCAGTGACTTGGGCAAGGGGATAGAAAGCACCCTGTTCCAGTTCACAGATGACGCTAAGATGTGGGGTGAAGTGAGCATGCTAGTAGGAAGGAACAGGCTGCAAGCAGATCTAGATAGGTTACAGGGGTAGGCCAAAGAGAACAGGATGGGGTTCAACACTGACAAGTGTAGCGTAATGCACCTGGGGAGGAAGAACCAGCGGCATACCTATAGGATGGAGAACTCCCTTCTTGCCAGTGTTGAGAAAGAAAAGGATCTTGGAGTCATCATTGATGCCACAATGAACATGGGCCGACAGTCTAAGGATGAGGTCAGGAAGGCCAACCATACCTCGTCGTGCATCCACAGATGCATCTCAAGCAGGCCTAAGGAGGTGGTCCTCCCCCTCTATATGACACTAGTCAGGCTGCATCTGGAGTACTGTGTCTAGTTCTGGGTGCCGCACTTCAGGAGGGGTGTGGCCAATATGGAGAGGGTCCAAAGGAGGGCCACCCACATGATCAGGGGTCAACAGGGCAGGCCCTATGAGAAGAGGCTGAGGGACCTGAACCTCTTCAGCTTCCAAAAGAGAAGGCTGAGAGGGGATCTAGTGGCAGTCTACAAACTAGTGAAGGGGGACCACCAGGCATTGGGAGAGTCCCTGTTCCCCTGAGCAATCCCGGGAGTTACAAGAAACAACAAACACAAGATAGTGGAGGGTAGTTTCAGGCTAGACTTTAGCAAGCACTACTTCACTGTCAGGGCAGCTAGGATCTGGAACCAACTTCCAAAAGAAGTGGTGCTGGCTTCTACCCTGGCGGTCTTTAAAAGGAGGCTGGACAAACATCTGGCCAGGGCCGTTTGACCCCAGTACTCTTCCCTGCCATGGCAGGGGGTCGGACTAGACGATATCCTCAGATCCCTTCCGACCCTACCAACTATGAAACTATGTTTTAAACTGTAACCATAGTGAGAAGTCAACTTGTTCCAAGTAGACTAGCATGCTAGCATGCATCACTGGAAAGTGAGGGAATGGCGAAGTATTATAGCATGAAAATCATAAGGTGCGTGGCAGAGATTGGCTGGGAAGTGGTAGGAAGAAAGGCTCCTGAGCTTCTAATTGTTGTTATTTACAGAGTTCAGGCATAAGTGTCTCTAGATCTTCCCTGACCAATGCTTGTCCAACCTCTTTTTGAACATCTCCATAGATGGAAATCTGCCCTAGGCAGCTCTCCACTGTCTCACTGTTCTAACAGTTAAGTTTTTCCTGATATCCAGTCTAAACCTATTTTTCTGCAGCTTCAAGCCATTTACATATGCTCTGCTCTCTGTAGTAAGAGAAGTCTTCTCCCTCTTTATGACAACCCTTCAGATATTTGAAGATTGCTATAACGTCCCTTCTTAATTGCCATTTTTGAAAGCTAAACATGCCTATTTCCTTCAGCTTCTCCTCATATGACTTCCCTTCTTTGTCCTTTGCCATTTTTCTTGCCTGCTTCTGAATCCTCTCAGATGTATCCATGTCCATTTTAAAATGTGGAACTCAAACTGCACACAGCACTCTAGATGTGGCCTAACCACATCTAGTCTGGGTTAAGTCTGGGTCACTATCACCTCCTGTGTCTTGTACCTAACGCTCCTCTTGATGCAGCCCAAAATTGCATTTTGCTTTTCATTCAGCTGCATCACACTGCAGACTTGCATTGAGTCTGTGAGTCCAGCAAGATCCCCAGATCCTTGCGCTGCCATCCAGCCAGTTGTCACCCATTTAGTATTTGTGGTTTTGTTTATTATTTTACAGGTGATCACCTGCATTTGTCAGCACTGAACTTCATTTGATATCTTTATAGTAATATCAGTACCAAAAGTTGGCTGCTGGATGAAAAGCTTACTTGAACTGATAGAAGGCTGCTTAAAATGTTGGGATAAAACCCTGCTCTTTTCTGCAATAAATAATAAGGAAATTACTTTGATGATAATCCTGAAAGTGTCTATGTCCATGTCTCCTAGAAAAAATAGATACCTGGAAGTTACACAGATACTTACTATGCATACAGTAACTATGAGTTAGTCTAGCACTCTGCCAAGCTGGGACTAAGAGACTTTCTGTTAGTGCTGCAATAGCACAGCTCTAGTGTAAACACATAATTTAACCATTTAACTATCACAGCTCTAGTGTAAAAACATTGTTTAAACGTTTCAAATTAGGACAGATAGTTGGTTAAGTTATCTGGGGTGTACAGAACTTTTTTCACCATTTAAAGCACTTTAGTGCCATGACTCAACAGAAGTGCATGGCTTTACAATACTTCAAGAATGAGTACAGTGCTTTAGATTAATCCTTGTTAAATGAGGTATTAAATTTGAAGCACTGTATTTCACAGCACTTTAGCAACCTACAGTGCTTTAAATAACTTCTATATGCTGTTCAAATTTCTGACCCATGGAGAAGTCTCAGGAGGCAGCAGAGCATCCCCCGCCTCTGAGCTTGGAAAGTGCAGGGAGACTTTCCCTCCCACCACAACCAAACACTGCACTCCTGTCATGTTTAAGAGTGCTGTAACTTTGTAGTGTTATAAAAAGCTATAAAATTTGAGCTCTGTAAAACGTGCATGGAGCACTTCTGTATACACCCTCTATGTCTCTATGTATGCCTATATGGGTGTGTCCAGATGAGCCTGCACATGCCTTTTGCAGCATCTCAAAGGGGTTTGAGATGCTGCAAAAGGCACATGCAGGAACAAAAAACATTCCATATGCTGCAAATTTGCAAGGGGGGGGACAAAATTAGGCTCTTGGATATGGTCAAACAATACCCCTGGAGAGAAAAATGGGTCAGGTCACAGTCTCAGACTGTGCCCTGAGGCAACTGGAGGCTCAGTCCTCCACAGACATGCTCTGATACCCTTCCAGAGCATCTCTGTTTTTGGCCCTTTCCCTGGTCCTGAAGCACACTGCCTGCCCGCTTGGGCTAGGCAGCGATGCAAGCTGCAGGGACCTGGTCCTGGCTTCTGCCATGTAAGTAGGGGTTAGTGGGGCTGGAGGAGGGGGGGGGACCTTTCCCAACTACCCACTCATTCTCCCTGCCCCTTGTTTGTTACCCCCACTCCCCATTCTTTCTCCATGCTCCCCATTCTCCTGCTCCCTGTTCATTCCCCCACCCCACTTTGTTCTCCCTGCTCCCCCTTCATTTTCCCCACCCCACTTCATTCTCCCCACTCCCTGTTAGTTCCTCCCACCCCTCCATTTGTTCCCCCAGATACCTGCTCACTTTCCCAGCCCCTCCACACTGTCTGGCAGTAGCAGAGAAGGAGCAGGAGGCTGGAGAGAGCAGAGGAATGTCTCCAGCTCATTTCCAGGGGCTTGTCTGCAGCCTCCTGCTGGTCTCCTGAGACTGTAGGTGAGCAGGGGAATGACCAGGGGGCTGGAGAGAGCAGTAGGTTGGAGACAAGCCCCTAAAGACAAGCTGGAGACTTCCCCTGCTCTCTCCAGCCTTCTGCTTATTCTCTGCTACTACTGGTGAGTGTGGGGGAGGGGTTGGGAAAGCGAGCAGGGAGCTGGAGCAACGAACGGGAGCGGGGGAAATGAATGGGGAGTAGGAGAATGAACGGGGATCTGGGGAAGCCAACAGGGTGGGAGGAATGAGCCTTTTGCTCATTCTCCTATTCTCTTCAGTATCTTGCTTGTTTTCCTGCTCATCTCCAGCCTCTAGAGGGCCTGAAGACCAGCGAGATGAGTGGACTGGGGAGGGAGCTGTAGCCCCTGGTGGGGTCTGGGACCATGCAAGCAGGGTAGTCCATGTGCTGTGGGGGTGCTCTGCTCTGTAGGGGACGGGGGACCATCGATGACACATAGGGGGTGCATGAGGGTGCACATTCACCCCTTGAGTGTGGCAGTGCACTCCCTTAAAAATGGCACCACCAACACTGTTGGCAGTGCCTGTGGGTATTTGCTGCTTGCCACGACTGCTACCAGTGGTGTCTGCAGGCAATCTGTGATCGCCACTGGACACTGCTGTTGCTGCTGGCAGTGTCTGGGAATGGTTGCCGACCCCTGGTCAGTGCTTGCCACCCCTCCCTCCGCTGCTAACAGCACCAACCATGTCTGTGGAAGCTTCCCACTTACTGCTGCTGCCGTGGTCCTGCTGCTGACAGAGCTGCCATGCTCCGCCAGCCACTAGGGGAATGTAGCATTCATGCAAGGGACCCATCCGTCCCAAGCATCCCCCACACCCGCAATCCCCCCACATCTACCCACACAATGACTTGTATCCACCCACATCCCTCCACCCTCTTTCCCACCCCCTCCTGCAAACCCCACATCCCGCCCCATCATACACCCACCATGTCATAAGGAAACAAAAAAGCAAACATTAAAACATATAGATATTTAGGGTTTATTTTATTATGATGCTAGAGACACTGTTAGGCTTCCACATTTCTCTAACATTGTAAATATAGCAATAAAACATTGCCCATATGATCAATCCCCTTTTCTCTCTCTTTTGTTCTAATTATGAAAGAATGTGGATTTTGGAGTATTTTAAAAAGTGAATTTGGGATGTTGCTTCAGCAGTCTAGCTGACATAAGGGGCTAGTGTCTCCAGATACCAAGTGGCTGGGCCTCAGAAGCTCCTTAGGACAAGTAGCTCTAAGCTGCTGGCCGGGGAGGTTTTTATACTGCACAGGTGCTGGCCCCAGTCTCTGTCTCCCCCTGACTGCAGATCCAGAAGGAGCCAGACAGGGTTATTTTGCCCCAAGTGGCACAATTTGCTCCACAATAAAGTGCATGCCTGAGCATGTGCACTGAGGCAAAAAACCCTGGCTCGAATTTGTACTGCTTCTATTTGAGCTGCTGCAAGCACATGTGCTTGCATGTGTGGACGTGCCGTATGTGCCCACACTATATAGTAGTATACATCAAATTTCTGCCCAGTGGAGAAGTCTCAGGAGGCTGCAGAGCATCCCCTGCCCCTGAGCTTGGAAAGTGCAGAGGGGCTCAGAGCTCCCCCTCTACACATATATAGTTAGGCTGCAGTAAACTAAGTAACTCTGCCACAGGTTGGTACTTGTAAATACAAGTACTATTCTGTGGTGGTGTTCTTTAGTGCACAGTAGCAGATGTGTGGATGCTGACAGATCTGCCTGGGGCACAAAGGTGCTTCAGTGTCAGGCTGCTTGACAGCTAGCTTCGCACTGGAGTACCCTCATCCCCCAGTCAGCACCTCCACTGCACAGTGAGCCAGGTTTGAACAGTTCTGGGCCAGCAGGCTGACCCCCAGTCCTGAGTGCATATGAAGACGCATGATATGCTCTGGAATTTATTCATTTGAATTATTTCACATGTAGCTGCACCCACAGCCTAAGTAGATCTTCTACCATAATTAAGCATTCACCAAGACAAATAATTACTTATTAAAACATTCCTTGGAGTCATTCAGTGTGCCCCCACTCTATGCATTTTTGAGTCCCTGTATACTGAAAGACAACTTTCTGGACACATCCACATCACTTCTACCATATCCTTCTCTGCATTCCTGTTTATTATTAAAAGTAGGAGCATGCTGCAACATTAAGTCCAAACAACGAGCTTTCTTAATGGGTATCATAATGTATGCTATTAAATTTCTATCTGCGTGTGAGGCATAATAAATAGAAAAACAGATATAGAATAAGCACAGAATTTTACTGTCAGCTGATACCAATGCAAATAATAAAGATACTACTTTGTATATAGTACGGAAGGCAATGGAAGAAGGGATCACCTGATTCCAACTCTTTAATATGGATAATGCACAAGTCATTAAGCAAGGCTGACTGGCTGCTGATTGTCTGTCATTAACCCTAAATGGATGAATCCTAGACCACCCAAGCCATCCTAAGCACTGCTGTTTGATATCTGAAGATATCCATTAAGATAGCCAACGTGATCAGTCAAGATCTTTGATCAGGATAATAGCGATGTATAAAAACTGATACTGTTAGTTCATTTCTGGGTAAGGGCACAAAACAGCCTCCACTAGATAAACAGCACCTGGGTACAGGAATAAGAGATTCTACTTTTCATCTATTATGTAAGTTGTCTAAGTACCATAAACCAAATCTCTGAGTAAAACCTTCTCCAGTATGCATTTATGTAGGTGTTGGGTGTTGTGTTTTTTTGTTTTTGAAACACCTTTCAAAACCACAGTCTGACTCAGAAAGAGAAGATCTGTGAAAACTATGCTTACTATCCAGGTAAGTACTGCATTTTTGTTCTATTGCCTCTCACCCATTTAATATGTTTTTATTATTATTATTCATAGATTCATTGATGTTAGGGCCGGAAGAGACTTCCATAGATCATCCAGTCTGACCCCTTGCATAGGCAGGAAAGCTTGCTGGGTTCAGATGACCCCAGCCAAATGCCCATCTAACCTCCCCTTGAAGACCCCCAGGGTAGGGGACAGCACTACCTTCTTTGCAAGCCCATTCCAGATTTTGGAAACTCTGACTGTAAAGAAGTTCTTCCTAATGTCCAGTCTAAACCTGCTCTCTGCTAGCTTATGGCCATTATTTCTTGTGACCCCCGAGGGGCACTTTGGTGAGTAAAGCCTCACCAATTCCCTTCGGCGCCCCCATGATGAATTTATAGGCAGCCACAAGGTTGCCTCTCAGCCTTCTCTTGCAGAGGATGAAGAGATCCAGGTCTTCTTGTAGAGCTTGGCCTGCAGTCCCTTAACCATATGCGTGGCTCTTCTCTGGACCCTCTCCAGGTTATCCACATCCCTCTTGAAGTGTGGTACACAAAACTGGACGCAGTACTCCAACTGCAGTCTGGCCAGTGCCTGATAGAGGGGAAGTATCACCTCCTTTGTCATGAATCTGCTGATGCACAATAAGTGCAGTTAGCTTTGCTGATGACTTCATCACACTGATGACTCATGTTCATCTTGGGGTCCACTAGGACTCTGAGATCCCTTTTTGCTTCCTTGCTGCCAAGCAGGTCATTTCCTAGGCAATAGATATGCTGGACATTTTTCCTCGCTAGGTGCAGCACTTTGCATTTCTCCTTGTTAAATCGCATTCTATTGTTTTCTGCCCATTTGCCCAACCTGTCCAGGAGTGCCTGTAGTTGTTTCCTGCCCTCCGGCGTGTCCACTTCTCCCCACAGTTTTGTGTCATCCACGGACTTGGACAGAGTACACTTCACTCCCTCGTCCAAGTTACTGGTGAAGACATTGAAGAGTATCAGTCCAAGGACCGAGTCCTGCAGGACCCCACTGACCATGGCCTTCCAGATCAATACCGACCCATCCACTATGTCTCTCTGGGTATGACCCTCTAGCCAATTTGCCACCCAGTGAACTGTGTAGTCATCCAAGTCACACCCTCCTAATTTGTTTACCAGCATGGGGTGGGATACCATATTAAAGGTCTTCCTGAAGTCTAAGTGAACGATATCTACCCCTACTCCTGCATCCAGCTGTTTTGTAACCTGGTCATAAAAAGAGACTAGATTAGTCAGGCATGATCTACCTGCTATGAACCCATGCTGGTTTCCCCTCAGCATAATTTTTCCTGCT
>JAGPOW010000304.1:53832312-53847636 GCA_030014935.1 Caiman crocodilus | reverse complement strand
GTTTTGTAACCTGGTCATAAAAAGAGACTAGATTAGTCAGGCATGATCTACCTGCTATGAACCCATGCTGGTTTCCCCTCAGCATAATTTTTCCTGCTGAGCTCTTACGTATATGAGCCTTAATAATCTTTTCAAAGACTGCCAAGGATGGAGGTGAGACTGACTGGCCTGTAGTTGCCTGGGTCCTTCTTCCTCCCCTTCTTGAAAATAGGGACCACATTAGCTCTTTTCCAGTCCTCCAGGACCTGGCCCATACACCACAAGTGCTCAATTTATTATTATTATTATTATTAGTGTTTTATAATGCAGTTATTACAGTAAAAAATGCAGAGGAAAAATTGTAGTTGTTTTTCTTTGCCACTTACACTGTAACTTTTAAGCCCAGAAAATAGCTATGAGTAACTTTCAAGGGAGTTCAAAAGAGGTATTTTGCTATTATCACAGTGAACAAATTTTGGCTTAATATATATGGCAGGACTCTTCAATTTCCTGATATTTTTTGAAGTACTAGTGAGTTAAATTTCAAAATCCCTTAAATTACTGCATTAAATATTTTTTCAGGGACTTGAACATAGTGGAATACCATTGCACTTACATGCCTAAGTCCACTTACATGATTAATAGGTGGAATGGAATCTGATCCATATTTAAAATGTAAAACAATTTCTATTTTTAGTAAAGTTTTTTTCTTTTTGTCTTTAACTTCTTATATTTCTCAGGGTAAATGTAAAGTTCTCTGTACAATGTCTAATTTTAAAAAATGGTATGTGAATACCTAGGATAGTTCTACAATAGGACTCAGACTACAAAAGTCCAAAATTTGGATTTTCGAAACCCATTATAGTACATGTTTTCAAAGCATGACTACTGAATCTGGTCTTGCACAAAAATACCAAAGGAGGAACTTTTGCCTCCACCCATTCAACTAGGGATCAGAATAGTCCCACAGGTTGCTGGAGACACAGGTTCAAATATCCCTGGCTAAGGAAACCTGAAACTATATGTGGAAAGATGGGTGGAGTGGAACCAGATGCAGTTTAATAAGGATAAATGTAGAGTGATTCGTTTGGGGAGAAGTACCAGTGACATGAATATAGGTTAGGAGGAGATATCCTAGCCAGGACAATGGCTGAAAGGGACCTCAGGGTTATGGTTGATCACAGGATGAACGTAAGCCACCAGTGCAATGCTGCATTCAACAGAGTTAATTGCATGCTGTGATGCATTAGCCAATGCATCGCAAGCAGGGCTAAGAAAATGATACTGCCTTTCTGCTTGTTGCTGGTGAAACCCCAGCTGAAGTACTGTGTGAACAAGTTTTCCCAGTGATTTCAGTATGGTGTGGGTTTCACCCGTTGAGTAGAGAGAAAAAAGGGTGTTTTAGCCCAGAGAAATAAAAGGCTGCATTCCAAGCATAAGAATCCTGAACACAGTAAAAGCTGTAACTGAGCACAGCAAACAAAGTTTAGCCTATCAGAGTTTTGAAAAATTGGGTGGTACCGCATAGAAAATTTGAAATTCTTGCTAATACTATTTGGTTGTCAATAACCACCTGATTTGTTAAGATTCTGGAAAAACAATCTTGATCTATTGTCTGCATCATTAATGCATCCACTCACACTAGTTGATGATCACTCCTTGTTACAATATTCCATATTTAAATTAAAAATTAAATTGATCCTACTCTAGTGTTTCTGCAGGAGGAATTAGTTTTTCTAGACGTGTGAATATGCTCAAACATTTTCATGGGGTATAGAAATTTGCCCCTCTCTTTCCCTATCTTTTTTGTCTCAATAGAATTCTAAGCTGATGCATAGAATAATCATTGGGCTGTGATATCGCTGCAGGATTTCTTATGAAATGTAAAACAAATGAGTCTCCAGGGTCTAGTACAGTTGAAGATGTTAGAGACACTTGAGGATGAGACAGGTTGTTACTATTATGAAGCCAAATCATTTATATCATTGGTAGATTTATCTCTCAACTTGGCAAAAAAGCTTTCTGCATTTAACCTGGTTTCTATACAGTGATCTGATTTTGGGAGAGTGGTACAGTGCTTATGGGATTTATGTCCGTAATCAAAAGGAGAAACCTGCTTTTGAGATCCTGCTAGCTTCCTAAATCCATATCACTCAATAAATGAAAATAGGTTAATCTCCAAAGGATAATAACAGACATATACATCGATGATTCCACTTCAAGTCATGCTGGATAAAATGTAGTAACACTTGTTCCTGGGATATCCTATTGTACATTTGTACACTTACTGCAGTTGATTCAGGGAACAAGCCTGTCAGGCTCTGCTCTCTCTGTCCACCTACTAGCCAGGAGCCGCAATGTTGCTTGCAAGAGCAGTGTGTATACATGGACTGTGCTTCTCCTGTTTTGATCAGGAGCAAATCCTGGAACATTCAATCCTAGGTTAAATGCAGGGTCAGTTTACAGCCCAAGATGTAAATTTGCCAACTTGCTGTTGGAAAATAGGCATTGGATAGATAAGCATAACCAATACATCCCTCATGATCAGTGATTTGATAGAGTTGGCCCTGGTACTTACCCTCTTCTTATGTCTATTACCAGGTTAGTTTCCCTTTCACAAAACATAAGTTGAAGAGTTTGTTTTTCAGCAGTTTAATCAGTATCCTAGTTTCTAAGATCAGTGTCTAAACTGCAGCACATCATTCATCTTTAACATTGCTTTTAGTTTTCTTTTTCCTTTTTCTTTTCTTTTTTTTTTTTGATTTTTTTTTGTTCTTTTTACCATTTCACCAAGCCTGTACATTTCAGAGCAATTGTGCAGATTGACACAAAGTACATACTGTCTTATCATTTCTGTTTTGCTGCACTTTGAATAAGCTAGTCAGATGTGCTTTCATTCTTAGTCTGCTTTTCTCAGCAAGAGGATTTAGAAGTGCTTTGTGTAAAGTTTGCAAATGACTGAGGAACTTTGATTTATCATAACATATGGACTGGAAGCACCTCTAACCTATGGTAAGCAGATTTCTTGTACCTGCAGATATTTATCAAATACATATGTGTGGATGCTCAAAACTATAAGATATTATCAAACACTTTTAGAAAGGAATATCAGGCCTTTAAATGGGTTTACATTGTGCACTTCCAGCTACAACAGCGAGGACATTTCACACATCTGAGTTATTTTGCAAAAATTTGTCATTGCATGGCATGTCAGAAAAATGAGGCTTTTAATCTGATCTTTTTTATTGCATTATCCTGAAGTTTATATTTAGTCTCATTTCTGAATTCCTCTAAATATTAGCAAGTGGCTTTTAAAGCTCAAGGCATCCTCCTACCCTTCACATATAGTGATAAATTGCATTTGACTCTTTTTAAAGTTTCTGGTTTTAAAAACTTAGTCAAGAACTGAAATGGTTTGACTTATATTGTATGAATAAGTCACAAAAGGCCAAAAAGTTGTTTAATTAAAATAGTGTCTCACTCTTGGAGAGGAACTTAATAAATCTTGAAAAGAGAAACGTTTCATAAATATGTGTGTGTGTGTGTATACATATACACATACCCACAGAGTATAGAAGTGAGTGTGCATATACATACAAATACATACATGTACATAGAAACATGCACTTAGCTCTGTACTGTATGGATATTTTCAAAAGCACAGTTCCTGTAAGGCGCTAACTCCCCTTTGTGCCTTTGATACTATTCATCTAAATTCCAGGAGCCAAGGCCTTAAATTTAATAAAGTAATTTGAAAAGGTTTAGAAAGATTAGTGAGGTGACAGACACCTGGAGGATTAGTGAATAGAAGAATCTGTTATTCTCTGTATTCTTCCAATCCTCAGCAAACTCCAGCAAGGGCAAGAAAGATGACCATGCACAAATGTTTAGCCAAATCACCAGTAGTGGGTGCATGGCCTATAGAGTTCATTACAGCCAGGGGCAGATCTGAGATGGGGGGAGGAGAGAATGGTACCCTTTGATTCCTGCTCTACCCAAACCTTAAAACCAACTGCCTGGGAGGGGCAGGAGCATTTCTATTCAGGCACCACTCAGGGAGTTGATTGACTTCATGGCTCATTATAATCCAGTTGTTCCCTGCTAATCTCTCTTCACTCCAAAGGTGACAATGCCCATCTCTCCTTTTTAATGGTCTTGATGTTCCATTAATCAGGCTATCCTTTTTTGTGCAATATTGACATCTGTTAGCCATTCCTGGTAATCTCTCTTCTGTTTCACAGTCTTGCAGACTGTTTTTAGCTCTAGGTAAAAGCTTTTACCTCTGGTGTGGTAATATTAACTCAGGTGTAGAAATGACTGATGGTGAAGTAGTGGAAGCACTGTCAAGATGCTTTAGAAGACTAGATTTGGTTTTATGAATATAAATAAGAGAGGTACATTTTACTATAATGACTACAGGACTAATGAAACAACCTTTTTGAAACTAGTTTGATTATTCTGAGCATAGTTTGTTGCAATTTTTTAAAATGTAATATAGAATCTAACAATTTGTTCACATTCCAAGAAAGTTACATTTGGTTTTGCTTTGATGTTAAACTGAATAACACATTGCTCGGTTCCTAGTATATTAGCAATGCTTCAGGTTCTTTTTAACTGAAGAAAAATAAGTGGTATATTATATACAGTGATGTGCCACATTATCTCCACCCACTTTTCAAAATCCTAGATTTGCCCATGATTGCAACTGATCAATAGAGGTAGCCACAGAGCCTAAGTTTGAAATAAGGAAGGGATTTGGGCCTAAGGAATTGAAATAGTAAATAGTTCCCACAATATTTTCTTAGCTCCCCAAAAATGTAATATTTATGTTTTCTCAACATCTCAGACTAGTGGTTCCCAAAAGCAATATATTTCTTGCTTAGTGTCCTCTTACCTGCCATCTGAGTTGCAGTGATTTGTGTATCTTTCCTGAGAAGATATGTAAACATGTGAAATATATATATTAATTTTGTCTAGAGGCTTCTTTTTTCTGTACAGAGGATCAAAATTAAAACTTACTTACAGAAACATTAATATAGTTACAGGATAAGAAATTTATATGCAAAAGACTTAGCAGAAGATATTATAATTCACAGTACCTCAATGAAGCCTGTAAGCTTGCATAGGAGTCTAGGTGTCTATGAACAAACTGTGTCTGAGTAAGAGTTAGAGTTCAATTTCAGTGTTCCTTTATTCCCTGAATAAAGTTGTTGTATTTTTCAAGGCTTTAAAATCTACTGTCTTTGCCACTGGCATGGTTCAGTTTGGTGGTACAATGTGAACTTTACTGTCCATGAGGTAAAGATGTTATGGAATTGGAAAATCAAAATTGAATTTTGTCTTGCTATTAGTAATATTGCTAGGAGAAAAAACAAACAAATACAGTGAGCATTATTGTTTCTGCTGCTTACAATACACTGTACCATCTTTAAGGATCCCTCCAGAGTATATTTGGAAGAAAGGAAATATTCCAGCTGTTTCGAATATATCATCTTTAGTAAAGAGAAAATACTGCATCACAATTCACAGTAGGGAGAAAATATTTATTAAAGTAACCCACATTTACTAGTGAAGTATTTACTCAGTGCACGTTGATCTAGAAAACTGGAAATCAGTGAATTCAGACTTAAGAGAAAAACAAAATCTTGGCCATCTCCTAGTTTCAGTCTGGGGACACCTGGGTTTAGGAACATGTGAGGAGCAGGGAAGAAGGTCAGCTGCAAGCTGAAATGCCCAAATGCTCCCTGTTACTAGAGTTTCTACTGCTGCAATTTTCCCAGAAATTGTCGTGCTAGAAATGAATGTCAGTACATGGGCTTAGGTATATCTAAGAGCGATTCTGTTCCACCCTGTTCAAGTCATCTAACCCTTAAGTTTGAGTTGCATAAAAGCAACAAAGTGAATGTTCATTATTTACTCTTTGCAATAACAGTTTTTCAGGGACTTGAACAGGATGGAATAAAATCATATTTAGACACCTTGTGCACTTGCATGCTACTAGGTAGGATAGAATTTGGCCCCACATGGTATTTCTTCCAAAAACAGAGTATTACAGTAAAACAGATAAATTTAGTAACATATTTCATTAAAATATTTGTCTTTTTGAAAGAGACGTGTAAGTGAGTCTGTTTTGAGATTGCTCTTCTCTTGGGCACAAGTTCATCATTTTAGTATTGTTGAAGAGTCTTGTCACTTCCAGGCTTTGAAAATGCATGACTAATTGTATACAGCCTCAGGCATTTCCCACTATTACATACATAAAGATAAACATGCACTGAGATAGCTGATTACTCTCATTTTTTCCCTGTATTAACAACTCAGTAATGTGTTCCGAATCCCTTTGTTTCATATTACATACTGTAGCTCACCTGCTGTGATTTAATCAAGCATTTGGGCCACTCTAGATGACTCAAATTATAACAGCACCAGAAATAATCACAATCTTCAGATTACATTGTTTTTTATTTATTTTTCTTTTTAATTTGAATAATCAGAATGTACTATGAACTTTAATATGGAAAATCACTTTGACTTTTGTTTTCACAACTCTGAAAGTCCTGAAACTTCTGTTTCTAGGTTTTCAAAGAGTACTTTTACTAAGAGCACAGCTTGTCACTGTAGGGTTTAAATTGTTCAAAAATACTGTATGTGGGAGGAGTTGTGCAGTTTCTTCCAGCTATTTTTTGTACATATGAAGCTTTCATTTTGATAAGAAACTTGCTATGTAATGCTTCCTGGCTATATTTCTTGCCCTGGAATAATATCACTATATGGTAACTCTTGTAGAATGGTTTTTGTAGGTGTTGGATGTAGGGAAATATCAACTTGACCAATAAAGAGTTATTCTATAATAGCACATGCTGATTAAACTCAAGAATATAATACCATTTTTCTTTTTGTTTTAGCTTTCATTTAATACAAATATGTTACAGAATAGGCTTTAGGATACTATAGAAGCTTGCAGCATCTCAGCCCTAAAACGTGATAGTCACTTGTATCAATTCCTTTTTTCTCAGCAGTTTTTGATTTCCATCTCCAAATGTTTTCTTAAATACCTGCTTTTTCTTTGCATTGCTTCAGTTTCAAAAAAGCATCAACAAAATTTTAGAGTATCTCAGAGATTTCTTTTTTTCTAGCACAGATGTTGTCTATACCTGCACCATCAATTATTTATCTTCACCTTGGTATTACATATGTTCCTATAATATCCAAATCTTTGTCCCCAACAAGTGTTTAGAAGAGAGGACTGATTTTAATATAAGGAGAGACAACTGAACTTAGTATGGTATTTTGAAAATATTAGGATTTAATTGTGCCTGCATAATTACAAATGTGCTAAAGGGGAAGCAGCCTGCTCTGTTCCAGTTAACACATCTACCTGTTTACCCCAACACAAAGGAATGAGGTGCAGAAAATTGATACCGATAACAATACAGACTGGCTCATAAGGCTTGCAGTAGCAGGGTCATCACCTTTGCCCCTCCCTTCCAGAATGACTGTGCTTAGAGAGTACAGGCTTCATATTTTCTGAAATCTTACTCTATGCTTGAAGCAGTCCTTAATGTGCTAGTTTTGGGAGCCCAGTTTGAAATATCTTAAAATGCTATATTCTCAGGGTGTCTGTACATGAGCCAGGAGGCTGCTGCAACATGCTGTAATTATGTGCTAATTAGCGTGCTCCAACCAGCCTCCGGATCTCGTGCATCTCCATCCCCAAGCTTCAACATGGTGACAGGATGCTTTAACTAAAGCTCCTTCAATGAGTTTTAGATAAAGTGCCCCTGCCACCATTTTGAAGCATGTGAATGATGATACATGAGATGCTTTGGGCACTTTAACTACAGCAGCTCTGAAAAAGTAGCAGTGAAAACCCTCACTGTCTGAAAATCAAACCATCTTAAATGGTCCCAGATTGAGTACCAAAAATCATGATTCACTTTTGAAAATGCTGGCCATTTTGCTTTCACAGGTAGAATGAAATCCTACTCCCAGTGAAGTCAATGGGGATTTTGTCATTAGTTGCAATGGACCACAATTACCCCATGTTACCTCCAGGCAGGACACTTTCCCTCCCCTCTTTCAGCATAGTTCAGCAATTAGGAAGCACAATTTGGCCCTTAATTTCCAAAGAAGGGCAGTGGGACTTACACTATTATTTTCTGTTATACTACTCCTTCAGTCTTTTCATATTACTTAATTTCTTCCTCTTTTTTATTTCTACTCTTCCTTGGCTGGCTATTCTGGATCATATAAATCACTTCTTAGGGTGTAACATGGAAATTATTATAAACAAATAAAACTTTAAGGGGAGCACAGTGAATCAACTGCAACAAAACATGACTGTAAAAATTGGGAGGCAGCAGCCTGGGATGTGTTGGTCCAGAAAAGGAGAATGTGACTGTCACACAAACGAGAATATAACAAACACCCAAATACAGCCAAAGCTTCTGTTTAGAAATGTGTTCTATGCTGAAAATATGATTGGTAGATGAAAAGCAAGGATGAATGGTGAGCAAAAAGATGTGCACAAGAATTCACAGCTTGGATTTTACTGGGTGTTATTTATTAAATTAACAGTAATTAATATTTTTCTCTATCCCCACTTAAAAAGCAAAATAGTGGCACAGAAACAAAAGAAACTTGATACATTGCACACATTCTTCACTTCCATACCCAACAGAACACATCCTGTTAATGATGTTAATATTAAAAACAGAAAAGGTTTGGCACTAGCATGAGGGAAATGGTTACTTTAAGATGAAATGTCCCTTTTTAAAGCATACTATGAAGTTCTGTGCAATTCAGGAGAGGTGCAGAAAGTTTTTCAGTGACACTGAACTCAGTGCGCAAAGATAGATGGGCCCTATACTTTCAACTTACAGTGTGTATGTAAACATAGGTAAGTGGGATAAGTGGAAGGGTCATGGTGGGGCATGGAAAAGGAGAAACCCCACTTTCCCACCCGACCACAACTACTTGTCAACCTGAAATCTGTCTCTAGAATGGTATGTGATCAGCAGGATTGAGGGTGTATAGCAGGTTTGGGAACAAAGTTCATTTTTAATTTCTTGCTTGGGTACAAAAAACAGTTGTTCAGCATAATTTCTTGGCATGCATCCAGAATCCCTTCCTCATTAGGCACTGATGACATTTCCCTTTCAAATTAAAAGCAGATACCTTGGGGTGTGGATACTTGGAGCCGTTTCGAAAGGGGAATGGTTCAGAAGGACAGCATCTAGTGTATTATAGTCGGTATGTGTGAACAAGCTGAAAATTATTCAAATGCTACAGAATCACTCCAATACTCCTTCATCCTGGATTAAAGATGGAGTGGTTTTGCCTTGAAATATTCATGATCCATGAGTGTGTAGCATGCAAGTTTCTCAAAGTTGCAGGGTAGAGTGGACACGTGAAATATAGATAACACTATTCTGCTTACTTGTAGGAAGTTCCCCTCCCTTTAAGTAAGTATAATTTGTTCATCTGTCCACAACTTTAGATTTTGTTGTTGCTTTCATAACTGGTTTGAGTGTTCATTTTTGTAATCAGTGTAAGACTAATAACAGCCAGAGAGAGAGATGGGAATATAAGATGGTGTTTGATGGCTAAAAATGGTATTTAGAGGTTTCCTTTTGGGAATTGGCTTGTAGGTAAAGTTGACTAGAACAATGGTCCAGGACAATGACAAGGGTTAACTGATTTCTAAAATCCTGTTTGTGACAGTTTCCTTCAAGGCCCACTGTCTGACACAGGCAAGCAGGAAGCAGATGCACAGGTTGGGAAACTGAAGATATGCACCACACTGTTCTATAACATGAGATAAGGGACTCTGCCACATTGGCCAGGTCACAGTGCCCAACTGCAGAGCCCTTGAGATTTCTAGTTTTGAGGAACAGACCTAAAATTTGAATTATTCAAATTCGAATTGTAGGAGAAACCTAACAAATTAGGAGAAACCAGGAAAACCCAAATTCGGATGTGTGCATGTGATGAGTTTGTGAATATGCTGGCAGGAAGGAACCTTTGGATAGTATGACAACCACAAGTGGACCAATCAATGGTGCCCAGAGATGAAGAGTCATCAGAAGGGGAAAACAATACAAAAGAAAGGGTTTCAGAGCAGCACAATGTCCCCAAGAGAGGAACCCAGACCCGCCATTGACAGAGAGCACACCACCAGCCTGTCTCCCACTGGCGGGGAGGAAGCCTCAACCTCTAACGTCCAGGCTGCTGACATCTGACATTCAAGAGAAAACCTCAGAGTGAAGCTCTCATACTGGTCAGATGTATCTTGACTCTGTGAACCCTGAGAATGGTAGATATAGAATTGTTTGCATTATTCTTATCTGCTATCACTGAATCAATAACATTTGCTTGTTATCAAATAGAGAGGTCATGGTTGGTCTAAGGATTTGGACAAGGTATCTGGGTCATAAATCCAGTGCCAACAATGTTCTGCAGATTTTCCAATGCAGCTCATTCAAATCGCCTCTCTCCTGACATTTGACAGTTGAAGGGGGCTCCTAGATAGATTGCATAGGTTGTATGAAGAACACACATTCATTGGAAACTAGCCTGAGACACTGTTGTTCCATATCTTTTAAGAACCTAGGACAGATTAAATTGAATGCTTCACTTTGTAGATCAAGTCATGTTTCTATTACAAGGCTTCTTTTGCTTGGTTAAATTCCTTAAATTCACTATAGTACTTAAGCAAAACATAAAATGCATTTTTATTTTAAAAGCCAGCTTGATTTCTCCTAGATTGGTGTATGAGAGTGGACTGACTCTGTGGTTAAAACAACAACAAAAATTAAATCTATTCATGAATATTCTCTGGCTCCCATCTCTCTGCCAGGAAAATTTTCTTGCTGTCAGTCAATTTCTCCTATCTTAGAACAGAATAAGCATTTGAAAGTATAGAGCTCTTTTCTCCCCCCTCCCCACCCTATTTTTCAAATCCTTTCAGTCTTGCAACCTGTGGAAGCATAAGATACTGGCTATTTTTTAGACAATATCAATTGTTTTGATGGGTGGAGTTTGAGGCTCTCAGTCACGTGTAGTTGTCATACAGATAGGGTAACATTCAGAGTTTATTGAGGATGCTCATTTTGAATAACTTTTTTCTTAAAGGAGACATCTGTCTTGTAAAATATTTTGGAACAAAACCCTGTATACTGCTGCCCATGGTGTAATGTCAAAAACATACGATACATGTAAGAGGATGTACAGGGCATTATTGTGATTGCTGATTTATATTTGGTATGATTTTTTTTTCCAAATTGTTAGAGAAGCTTCCTATACCATCTTTATTATACTATTACTCAGTATAATGAGAGGCTGTTGTGTGATAAGTGGGATGAAAGACTTGAACTCCGATTGTGATCTTAGAGAAACCACTACTATTTCTATGCCTCAGATACTTCATCTGTAAAACAGAAATAATATTACTTGCCCACTTCATTAGGGTGTAGTAATAATGCATAAATTAGTTAATTATAAAGCATTTTGAAGCAGGATTATAAATATGAAGTACTGTTATCACTGAGAGCAGATCTCAGAACCCCTACCTGTAAAAGGCAGAGTGAATCAACTTTTATGTTCTTCTAGTTATAGACAGTTGCCAATGTAAGTATTTCTAAATAGATTACCAAAAGCCATTAAAATGACAGAGCTTATATGTATATGCTGTATAAAACAAACAGTGGGAAGAAAGTAGGAGGTGGCAAAAATTACCTGTCAGTGAACAAAGTAGAGTTCTAGCTGTGTAATTGAAGTAGTGTCTCAACCACTCCTACTAGCTGCATTTACAAATTCATTACTGAGTTGTACTAAGTTAGACTCCATTAGAATCAGATTCAGTGGGCCAAAATTAGAAATGATTAAAAGGTCTGTAAGTTGCATGTCAGTGGAGTCTGATTCCGTCTTAGTCATCTCTGCATTGGTGTTTGTATCAGTAATTGTTGTAACACAATGTATCAAACCCTCTGGAGCATATTAATTTGGATTCACATTTTATCAGAGGAGTATGATGATGGCCCATTCAGTCTTTAAAAATGCACGCAATCTGAAGCACATGTGTGCCTCCCCCCTACCACGCACACACGTTGAAGCTACTGTGAATCCCTAAAAGAGATCTCTTTCAAGCAGTAGATAAAGTGTAGTGCTTGGAATCTGAACTAAACATTACACGCCCATGAGTTCCCCTAAAGTGTTTAATATTACAGTGACATCTCACTTTGGGGGATTATTTCCATGATCCTGTTTATTAACTTTTCTGTATTTTTATTTATTGCTGACTTAACATCTTTGAAAACCAAAGTGCTCAAAACAGATCCAGCCAAGCCAACAACACTGCAAACTTAGCCTTAGTTCCTTGCCAGTGTGCCTCTAATCTGGTCAGAAGATTCACTTCTAGGGATGGATAGGTAAACCAGGTTCCATGCCCTTTCAGTTTTTGTATTACCTCTCAGCTTAAAAACAAAGAGGCCAATGGGAACTAACATGATGATATTGTGATATAGAGAATTGTCTACTGGAATCTGAGCTGAGACCACTTACACATTTAGTAAAGGAAACAGTTCTCACATGGCAATAATTTTCACTCGCTACCAACATAGGCTGGATTGGAACCAGCAACCTAAATATGAAAGGCCTGTATCAGATTCCCATCCATACAAACTACTCAGTCACATGCCCACTTCCTTCCCGCAAGGCCCCTTCATACTTGAGTTGTTTACATTTTTGTTCTGACTAACTGATTTTCCTTGAGATGGGCCAGGACAGTCATGCAGCTCTAGCGATCTGTGAAGAAATCTACAAAAATAAACAATAATTAAAACTGAATTATTCTGGCTTCAACCAAAAGGTGAACTTCAAAACGTCTTATCTTCACTGCTTCTATGTTACTTTGAACCCCAAAGCAGTGCGTATAAGCCAGATCATCAGATCCAGATGAGGGACTGCTGGAGCCTGTTCACTTCACAATATAAACTTGATCAACTTTAGAACTATTTTCTTAGCAAAGATTGCCAAAACAGCTGAAATTCAGCAGAATTTACCATACTCCAGCTTCAGCCATTCTCCAGCCATATTCACTATACTGGCTGACATATAACTGACCATTACTGCAGCACAAAATAGTTTTAAAGCTAACCTGAGTGGCAAAGGCTTTTCTTCAAGAGCAGGATTAGTATTGACAGCAACTGGTAACCATATAAGCAATTTATATTCTTGACTCAACATAATGAATAAAAAGGATTCAGACTGCTATTAAACCCAATAAGAGACAATTCCAATTAATGACTAATACAGCTCTTTTTTGTTTGTGCAGACTTTGTTGAACATATAACACATATGCAGCTACTTAATGATGCATCCATTGACAATGTTTCATAGCATACTATATCGCAGTATTCAGATGCTGTAAGTTAAAGTTAACCTTGGAGTAAGCAATTGTAACTCCTTTTGACTTAAATGGGAGATATGATATTTTTTGTTAGGATGAATTTGCCTTAATTTTGGTTATATTTATTTTTCATTTTAGTCTTTTTATAGATTTGCTTGTAAAGCTTTTCATTTAAATTCTCCTATGTGAATTTGTAAGTAAAGTCTTAATAACTTTCTTTTGGGCAGAACTTAATCTAAAACATGTTATTACCTCATGTGTGTCTGTTAGGCTTAAGCAGGGGTAGTTCAAGTCTATAATTCAATTTCAAATTTATCTAGGGCTTCTTTAAAATATAGTTCTCTCTACAGCTTCCACATAAAGTTTGTTCAGTTTTCAAGCAAAAAGATGGTTTTATTTTAAGAACTGCAGACTCGGGTCTAAGATCAGACTTCTCTTGAAGTTCATTTCTTTCTCAGTTCTGGTTCACAGGCTACCAGATTTCAAGTACTCTTTGTTGCCAAAGATTAAGTGCAGCATAGACAACAGCAGTGCAAATGTATGTCTTGCACTCCATTTTTAATATGTATCATTCCTGCTTTAGAAAGGGACAGAAAATGAATTTAGGTTCTATGCTTTTTCAGTCTTTGGTCTAACCAGAGTTTACTAACCAAATTTTCTTCAATAATGCTGCAACTGAATAAAGTCTGGTCTTATGTGAAAAGGAGAGAATCCATTTTACCTTTGGATCCAGGATAAATTTGCAAAGGTTACAGGTAGGGGAAAAAAATATGTTTGACTTGTGAAATGTTTATATTTGGTATAGGAATGTTTGATTCAATGAACTGGAAACCTTCTGTCTCATTGATCTTTGCTGAAAGAAGTGGAGCAGATTTGCTACCACTTCTATAACCTAGTTAGTGTTTTACAATGTGTTTATTGCAAGACTGCAATAGCAAGGTCATCTAATCCAACAGGGGCTCAAGGCAGGATCATTCCTGACTAGACCATCCTAGTCAAGTGTCTCTCCTAGTGTGCCTTTTAAAATTTCAAGGGATGGAGATTCCACAACTTCTCTAGATACCCTGGCCTAGTGCTTGACTACCTATTACCAACGTAAATCCTCCTCATCACCAACCTAAATTTTCTGAGGTCATTATTCCTAGTCCTGTCCCCTTCAACCACAGAGTAGTCTATCTGCATCCTTGCTATAATTGCCCTTTGAATATTTGAAGATTGTTATCAAATCTCTCCTCAGTCTTCTCTTCCTTAGACTAAATAATCATAGTACTTCCAGCCTTTCCTCATAAGGCTTGCTTTCCAGGCTGAGCACTGAATGCTGTACTCCAGGTGAGGCGTAACCAGTGTTGCACAGAGTAGAATAATAACTTTCCTAGATTCTTGCAAGCAACACTCCTGTTAATACAACCCATTATGCTGCTGGGTTTTTTCGTTGGTTTGTTTTGCGACAAGAATACACTCTTGAATCATATTCATTTTATGGTCCGCTCTAAGCCTCAGATTCTTTTCTGCAGTATAGTAGCCTAGCCAGGTATTCTCTAGTTTCCATGCAAGCATGCAGTTATTTCATCCCAGGTGTAGGACCTTCCACTTGTTCATGATGAATCTCATTTGATTGACTGTAGATAATTTTTCCAGTCTATCCAGGTCATTCTGAAATCCTACCCTCCAGAGTATCTGCCACTCCACCCAACTTGATGACTTCATAGATTCATAGATTGTAGAGTCAGAAGGGACCACAATGGATCATCGTGTCCGACCCCCTGCCCCTGGCAGGAAAGAGGACCGCTTGACCCCAGCCTGGTGACTATCTAGCCTCCTCTTGAAGACCTCCAAGATAGGTGATAGCACCACCTCTCTTGGAAGCCCATTCCAGATCCTGGCCACCCTTACTGTGAAAAATTTCTTCCTAATATCTAACCTAAATCCACTCTCAA
>JAGPOW010000304.1:53813192-53832212 GCA_030014935.1 Caiman crocodilus | reverse complement strand
TCCCAGGAATAGAGGTAAGACTGACTGGTCTAAAGTTACCCAGCTCATCCCTTCTCCCTTTCTTGAAAATGGGCACCACATTGGCCCTTCTCCAGTCCTTAGGGACCTGGCCAGAGCACCACAAGTGCTTGAACAGCAGTGCCAGCAGAAAGGCTGCAAGTACTATGATTATTTAGTCTAAAGGAGAGAAGACTGAGGAGGGCTTTGATAACAATCTTCAAATATTCGAAGGGCAATTATAGCAAGGATGCAGATAGACTACTCTGTGGTTGAAGGGGACAGGATTAGGAATAATGACCTCAGAAAATTGAGGTTGGTGATTAGGAGGATTTAGGTTGGTAATAGGTAGTCAAGCACTGGACCAGGGTATCTAGAGAAGAGTATCTATGACACTGGCCAATTCTTTCAGCAGCCATGGAGGAGGTCATCTGGGCCTGCTGACTTGTATCCATCCAGCTCCTCCAGGAGCTCCTTAACTATTTCAGAACTAACCGTAGGCAGACTGGTGCCATGTGGACATCTGCCAATGATCAAGGGCAATTGGGGGGAATTGGCTTAGTCGATACATAGAAATACTGAAGCAAAGAACTTATTGAAGAGCTCTGCTGTTTTCCCCCCCGTGTCAACCACCAACTGTCCTGATTTGTCCTGCAGGGGCCCTATGTTGCTCTGAGCTTTCCTTTTGACTGCTATGTACCTGAAGAAGGACTTTTTATTGTGCATATGTGCACCCTTTGCACATGTGTTAAGTGTGCACTCAATCCCATCATCCAAATCATTAATTAAGGTATAAAACAATACTGGACCCAGGACTCCTGGGGAACTCCACCTAATACCTCCTCCCAACTAGATATTAAGCCATTGAGAGCTATTTGTTGAGCATGATGGTTGAACCAGTTATGTAGTTACCTTCCAGTACTTTCATTTAGTTTGTATTTCCTTAGCTTATTAATGAGAATGTCATGGGAGACAGTGTCAAAAGCCTTATTAAAGTCAAAGAGCATCACATCTACTGCTCTCCCCTCATTCACAGAGCCTGTCACCTTATCATAGAAGGATATCAAGTTTATCCGGCATGACATGCTCTTGATGAATTCATGCTGGCTGTTCCCCACCTTATTCTCCTCTAGGTTCTTCAGTAATAGATTCCTGGGGGGCCTGCTTCACAATTTTTCCAAGTATCAAGGTAAGGTTGACTGAATTCTAATTACATGGATCCATCTTCATCCCTTTCTTAAAGATGGGCACTATACTTGTTCTTTTTCAGTCATCTGGGACCTCTCTGTACCTCTATGAGTTCTCAAGAGGATAGACAGTGGCTCTGAAATTATCTCAGCCAATTCCTTCGGTACCCCAGAGTGCATCCCATCAGCCCTGATGACTTGAAAGAACTTAGCTTCTCTAAAAAATCTCTAGAGTTGTTCTTCTACAACTCTAAGCTATCATGTAGGTGTAAACTGACAATTCCTTATCAGTTCACTTGAAAAATAGTGTTTCAGTCAGATCTGAATGGTAGTCCCACATAATGTCTAACTATTCTCAAAGTTTAAAATTAATTGCATCTGCTTCACTAATCATCTACAAAATTTGAAGGATGTTAGAGATAGTCTGATCTGCTATTCAAAATTATTTTCTTTGTCAACTCTCCAGCTGCATTTCATAGTTGTGACCTGGAACTTTGATACCATGGTACTTAAAACTGTTTGATAGTAATTGTTGCTTGATTTCTTTATGAATTGCAGATTTTATCTGTCACAACACCACACAATTGATAACCTCGGGAGTACCTGAAGCAGGACCTTTCCCGCCCCCAACTCACCTGCCACATCTTGATGTTATCAGAATCTTTAAGGAGGGGTTCAGTGATGTACATAAATGTGTCCCCAGTAGGGGTACTCATGGTTTGAATGCAGCTGACCTTGGGGCACTGCCTCCCCTACACTACATCAACATGCCAGCCATAAGTGTTGATGCTTTTGTAATCCATTACAGTAGCTTTGGCCTTTTTGGACCCACTTGGCAGTCATCAACCTATGTCTAGTCTTCTGATGCTTCACTGAGTTACCCCAGATTTTGATGAAGTTTACATGGTGCCCTCTTGGCCACTCATGTTTTCCTTGCTCTCTGGCTGCTACACCCAAAGCTGGTCCTTACTAAATGGACCACAAGGACAATGGCCCAATGAACCTCTCAGAACTATAATCAAAGAAAATAAAGAAGAAAACCTGTACTACAGAGGAACTATCTAGAAAGAGAATCAGCAAAGCCCTTTAGATTTTTATTCTTTATTTCCCCTCCTTCAAGATATAGCCCCTGAGCAGGGATGGAGCTGGACTCCCTGTCTCGGCCTGCTGGGGCTTTCCTGCTCCATTCTAACAGGGCCTCTGTGCCCCAAGTGCCCCACTTCCTTGGTGTCCTTAGGCGCCTTCTACCTTGGTCTATGTTGGCCAGGTGACAGCTACCAGCTTGGTTTCTTCAGCATTATTAGTGCCTTCTAAACTCCCCTGTGGCTGACATCATCAGCTGGGCAACTCTAGGTTGATTGACAATGAGCTTACAAAGTGGCATGGCAGTGCCACGAATTTCCTCAGTCTTGGCTCTCCCTGCCCTCTAAGTAAGTACTGTCTTTCTCCTGGGGCTCTCTGCCTGGCCTGTTCAGGGTCAGCCAGGGTTCCCAGGATTCCCGGCTGCTCTGTACGGTCTCTACCATCACACTCAGCCAGATAAAAAGTCAAGTAATGGAGGGAGAAAGAATACTGTTTATCTAAAAATGATGAAAAATGTATATGATTCCTTAATAGCATATCTGTTACACCCTTCTGAAGTTGTTGGCACTTAACTTGGTCATAAGGGTCCTTTCACACAAATTGCTGTACAAGATTGAGGCCAGAGTGGAGCATAGGTAATTTGTCAGCCACTTGTGAATTGTGGACCAAGCAATTTGTAACCGCTGGAAGAGAGTGGAAACTGGTAGTGACCAAAAACTAACTTTCTATTCTTGTTGTGAGCTCTCCCATTTAAATCTGATTGAAAAATTCACAAGATGCAGCATAAGTTATATTTCTGATAGAACATGTAATCTACTGTGTCACACAGAGAAGTATTAGAATGTGCAGCTGACATAGATGCACCTGTGTGCATCTACACATACAGTTAATGCAAAGAGATTAATTCCAGAACTGTTGAGCTGGAGTACACTGCTCCTGGGAGCAGCATCTACATATGCACCCAGAACAGCAGCAGTTTAAACCAGGCCAAAGCAGGCCCAGGCTGGTAGCAGGTTTGTGGGGGGTCAGCCCCGGGCTCCAGATGACTGTGCCAGGAAGCAGAAAGGCTGGCTGGGGCACAAAGATGCCGAAAGTGCAGAGTCAAGTGGCTAGGTGGCAGGTAGCAATTTTGTTCCATGATGTTTGGGCTGAGTAGGCACAGTATACACCCCCAGCATACCCTAGCAAGGGTGGGGGGGCAAGCAGGGCAACTGCCATGGGTGCCAATGGGTGCTGCTGGGGTGGGGTGTGGGACAGAGCTGCGAGTGGCTCATTTGGGCTGGCACAGGAATGGGGGGAGGGCATCTCCCACCACTGTATGCACTCCTGGGCAAGCATGGAGGGGTGTACCCCCTGGACCTGTACGGTGTGGGGGTGGGATGCTGCTGCAAATTTGCCCTGACACCAAACTTTCTTGCTACAGTACTGACCCCCGGTCACCATCCACATATGTGTTTCATTGCAGTTAATTTCTCCACTAGAAGATAGTACTGTCCCCGACTGTCTCCCCAACTCTCACGGTGAAGTTAATTTACTGGACCCTAATACTGGTGCATGTGTAAAGAACGATTCTTTACTGTGGAGCTAATTAGTCTATTCAGCACTAAAGCACATGTGTAGATGCACCCGTTGTGCCTGTGTTGTACTAACTGTATTAAATGGCATTGTGGAATTCTGTTTTATCTCAGTGATTTATCTAACAAGTGGTGCTTCATTTACAATTAAGGATTTTGTTTAATTACTACCAATATGGCAAACCCAGCATCAGGCTGGAGTCTTTTTTTTCTCTATAGGATCACGCATAATATGAAATGCTCATTTACTATTTGCACTGTTCAGCCTATTGCCTTGCATTGGATAGCAGATGCATCAGGTTAATTTGTTGGTGATAGGCAATAATAAAAATACTACCTCACATTTTATATTTTCTCTTTTCATAAGTAGATCTGAAGTGCTTTACCAAAAAGAGCAGCAGCATTATTCCCATTTTATAGATTGGGAAACTAGGGCACAGAGAAGAGATCACCACCAGATCACCAAAGATCACTCTAACCAGTGGGTTCACTGAAGTCTATAACAAAATTTCCTTTGACTTCCATAAAGTTAGGCTTTTATCCAAGGAGATGGTCTGTGGAGTTAAATTAGTGCCATTGTTACAGTCATTTTTAAAAATATTTTTTATTTTAGGTTTTTCTGTAGTCTAAACTTATAAAAAGACTGTTGTATAATTCACTGTGGGCAGATAGCTATTAACCAGTGCTTAACATTGCTTTTAAGTAAGTACAAATTCTGTTCTTTTGCAGGAAAAAAGTGAGGGACTGACTATCCTTAATGAGTTAATCTTTATTTTTTATCATTAGCCTCACTAATCATGTTCAGGTTATAAATGGGTTTTGCTTAGTTCCTTTGCAAAGTATTTTGTATTCTGAGTGAATAGATATTTCACCATAGCTGATAACAATACTCATAATTGATTAAGACTGAAATCCTTTGAAACTTATATTAGTGCATGCCATAGATACAAAAAGTAACAAATGGAGAGAAAAGAGCAGCTATTGAATTATGATTCACATATAAGTGAATTTCAGCTGTGGGAGGGTTTCAGCAGAGAGGTCTAGATTTTTTGAGGCGGGACCCTCATCAAAGGGTGGGGCTGGGAGACCTGCCAACCCTCCTCTGCCCCCGCTCCATCTGAGGGGCTCGACCCCTCTGGCAGTGGCATGCCACCCAAGGGGGGGCCTGGGACATCCTCCCAGGATTCTCCCGCCTCTGTCATGGTGGACGCCTCGCCCGGCTGGGGGGGTCCTCCCAGTCCCTTCCTGTCCCAGTTCTCCCTGGGGCGGCTAGCATCTCGGGCACTGGGCCCCCATCAGGTGGGACACCCGAAACCCCCCCTCCACCTCCCTCCGCCCCTGCCTCAACCAAGGCGGTGGACCTGGAGGTGGTGACCCCAAAGCAGCCTGGCCTGCCCTCTATGGGGGAGGTGCCAGCTACCCCCCAAAAAGCAAAGGACAAGAAGAAGAAAAAAGGAGCGTCTAAAGGAGCTCCTGCTACTTTGGGGCCTGTCTTGGACAGCACCGGGGAAAAGGCAGCCAGGGAACCTGAGTCCGCTCTGCCTGCCCCCCCCAGACACCCTGCCACCTCCAGCCACGACTGAGGGTGTCATGGAGACGTCCGGCGACCCCTCGCCCCCATCCCAGGCAGGGGGGCCTGTGAGCAGCAAGGCAGGGGGAAACTGCTTGCCTCCCAGGTGGCAGCGAGCGGGGGAGACAGCGGAAAGTCCTGCCACCCCGCTGTCCACTCCCCTGCCTGCTGAGGCTGATGAGGAGGAGGAGATGGAGTGCCTGCCCTCTGAGCGCCGCAAGCGGCCTCGGGAGCGGGATGACATCTGCCCCCCAAAACGGATGGGGATCGATCTCCCTGAGATGGTCCTCGACCTGGATAGAGAGGGGGGCCTGCTAGAGGGCTTGGCCATTGAGGGCACTTTCGCCGGCCACACTGGGAAGTCCCCTCCCAGGGTACAACTCTGCCGGTTCTCCATTGGCAATATCCAACTCCTTCTGGAGAAGCCCCCCTTGATGGCCCCCGGCTACGGAGGTCTCCTCAACCTCTTTGATCAGACCAAGGGCCAGAGGAACGTGGCCAAGAGCATCCGGCAGTAGTGCCTGGACCCCGCGCAGTTTGTCCGCAACACGGCGAAGCTCATGCGCTGAGACCCGGGCACGCGTCAGCGTGCCTTCTGGCTCGAGAAGCTGGTGACCTGGGTGAGGGAGGTGTGGGGCCGAGGCGGGCCCACGGAATAGGGTAGGGCAACGCTAGGCCTTTCCCCTGTCTCCATGGTTTTTCTGCCCTGTATCTGTCATCCTGTCTCCCACCCGTACCCTGCTTACCCTTCTTCCCTCTTCTCCTGCTCATGGCAGTTACCATGATTGCATCGCTCAACACCAATGGCTGCAGAGACCCAGTGAAGTGGACGGCTGTCCTGGAGGGCCTGCAGCAGAAGCGCCTGGCGATTGCCTTCCTCCAGGAGACGCACAGCGACGCGTACGTTCAAGCTAACTGGCACGCTGCCTGGAGAGGCCACGTGTTCCTTAGCCACGGCACCAACCTCACCGCAGGAGTGGCGACCCTCCTCTTGCCATAGCTGCGGTACTACTCGGCAGTGGTGCGCGAGGTCGTCCCCAGCCGGCTGCTGACCGTCCATGTTACCCTGGCACACCAGAGCGTGCTCCTTGTCAATGTCTACACGCTCACCGATAGGAGAGAGAGGGTTGCCTTCCTAAAGACCCTGGGTGACCTCCTGAACGACGCCAGTGAGAAGGATGACATGCTTCTCGTGGGCAAGGACTTCAACTGCACCGTTGATGTGCTGCTAGCCTGGACGGGGCCGGAGCCGCACCTGCCTTTGGCCTGCAAGCTGCAGACCATGCTGGAGGCGGTGTACCTCATCAACGTCTGGCGGGTCTGCCACACTGAGGCGTGCCAGTACACCTGGGTGAAGATGATTGCCAGCGGGCTCGCCATGGCCCGCCTTAACCACCTCTACATCGGCCAGCACCACCTGCCGTTGCTGCGCGGCAGCTGCATCATTCCGTCAGGCCTCTCAGACCACGCCTTGGTCTGCTGCGAGCTGAGCCTGCTCACGGAGCACGCACACGGGCCCCTTACTGGTGCCTCAACGTCAGCCTGCTGCAGGACGCCTACTTCAGGGACTGCTTCGCCCACCTCTGGAGGAGCTGGGAGGCGGCACGAGCAGACTACCCCTCCTGGCGCCCGTGGTGGGACGTGGGGAAGGTCCAGATCCAGGCATTCTGCCAGCAGTACAGCCAGCTGGTGGCAAGTGAGCTCCGCCACCGCACCCAAGAGCTGGAGGAGGATGTGGCGGAGCTCGAGGCGGCCCTGCTCTGCATGGGCAACAACGCGGCGCTCCTCAAGAGCCTCCGCTCCTTCAAGAAATGCCTGCAAGAGCTGGCAGAGAGTGTGGCCCGCGGCACGCGGGTCCGGGCCCGCTGACAGGAGCTGGCAGAGGCCAATGCCCCAACCGGCTTCTTCTTCGACCTGGAGAGGCATCGGGCCACGGCCAAGACGCTGGACTACCTCAGGACCCCGGAGGGCTGGCTGCTCACGGACCCGGGCGAAGTGCGGGAGCACGCTGTCACCTTCTACCAGGACTTGTATGCGGCCAAGCCCATCTGTCCGCGGGCCACCCAGGAGCTGCATCGGGACTTGCCACGTCTGGGCGCTTCTCAGGTTGAGGCCCTGGATCATGAGCTCTCCCTGGCAGAGCTGGAGGCCACAGTGGTGGGGGGCTCGCCTCGGGCAGGGCTCCAGGCCTGGACAGCCTGCCCGTGGAATTCTACAGAGCCTTCTGGCCCCTCCTCGGGCCCAGCCTCCTCCATGTCTTCCATGAAAGCCTCGCCACCGGGACCCTGCCGACCAGCTGCCGCTGGGCTGTGCTCACCCTGCTGCCCAAGAAGGGGGACCTCGGCTGCCTGAAGAACTGGTGGCCTGTCTCCTTCCTGTGCACTGACTACAAGATCCTGACCAAGGCTCTGGCGAACCGTCTCCGCACCGTCATTGCCTCCGTCATCAGGCCCAAGCAGAGCTACTGTGTGCCGGGCAGGATCATCCAGAACAACTTGTTCCTGCTGCGTTACCTGCCATGGCTACAGAGCTTTTTGACCTGGACGTTGGCGTGCTCTTCCTGGACCAGAAGAAGGCCTTCAACCACGTCGACCACTGGTACCTGCTTGGCACCCTCAAGGCCTTTGGCTTCGGGCCACTTTTTACCACGGCGCTCTGGGCCCTGTACCACGATGCCTCCGGCCTGCTCCAAGATGAACGGTGCACTGTGCTCCCCATTTACCATGTGTCGCAGCATCCGCCAGGGCTGCCCCCTGTCGGGCATGCTGTACGCCCTGGCTGTCGAGCCACTGCTGCATGCTCTGCAACGTCACCTGACCAGCCTCGCCCTGCCACCAGCGCCGGGCCCTGCCACCAGCCACCTGCTCCGGCTGACGGCGTACGTGGACAACATGACCGTCTTCCTGGGCAGCTAGGAGGATGTGCGGGCCCTGGTGGACTGCCAGCATGCCTACGATCTTGCCTCCTTGGCCCGCATCAACTGGGGCAAGAGCGATGCCTTCCTGCTGGGGATATGGGCTGGCACGCCATCTCCAGCCCTGCCAGGAGGCCTCGCCTGGTGCTGGGAAGGTCTCAAAGCCCTGGACGTGTTCCTGGGGCTGCCGGCCTTTGCAACCTGCAACTGCGAGGACGTGGCGGAGGGAGTGGAGGCCCGCCTGCAGTGCTGGCACCTGCCCGCCCTCTCTTACTGCGGCCGGGTCCCCATGGCCAACAACCCGGCGGTGGCCACCCTGTGGCACCACTGCGCGGTGCTGGACCCCCCACCGGAGCTCCTGGAGAGAGTGCAGTCGCTCCTGGTCAACTTCCTGTGGGATGGATGCCACTGGCTCCCCCAACCCACCCTCTACCTGCCCACCAGGGAAGGGGGCCAAGGCCTAGTCAACCTGGCTAACCGGGTGGCTGCCTACCAGCTGCAGGCCCTCCAGTGGCTCCTGTATGCCAAAGGCCACCTCCTGTGGCGGCAGCTGGTGTGCTGGTTCCTGTGGCAAGTGGGGGGCCTTGGCTTTCACTGGGAGCTGTTCCTGCTGGACCTCGCTTTCCCTGAATGGGGTGGTCCTTCCCCCGTTCTACCACAGTATGGTGCGGGCCTGGCGGGTGGCCTTCCAGCTCTGCCCCCAGACCAGGCACCTGTGGTTCCCACACCTGCTTTGGGAGCCCCTGGTCTATAACCTGGCCTTGCAGTGTGTCACACCGAGCCTGGCCTCCGCCAGCCTCTTGGCAGCCCTCATTGAGACGTGCACCACCCACCTGGAGCACCTCCTGGACCTTGCTTGGTCGGCATGGCTGTCCCCCGAGGCCCTGGCCGCCCAGCTGGTGCTGCGCTCCGTCCGCACCGTGGGCCAGCTTCTGCAGACCGTCAGGGGCGCCCTCCCGGCAGAAGCAATGACCCCCCTGGAAGTCCATCTCAAGACTTGCTGGACCCTCCCCTCCACGGATGCCACGCAAGACACCTTCCCACCGCTGCCCGTCGTCCCAATGGTACCCGGCAAGCTGGCCGAATGGCCTGACACGTTGCTTTGCAGCTCAGGCTCCCGATGCCCCCCAGCAGCGATACGGGCTGCCCTTTTGGCACCCTGCCCTGCAAGGGCCTCTACCTGTGGGTGGTACACACCCGGCATGCCCAAGTGCTGGCCGGCCACCCTGACACCGCATGGCGGCGGTGCCTGGTGCGGCCCGGGACCCTGACATGGCGCACACTGTATAAGGCGCCCACCGCCAAGAAGACCGGTGACCTGCAGTGGCAGCTCATGCACAGCATCCTGGCCACTGGCACCTTTGTTCGCCACCTGGACCCAGAGGCCTTGGTGGCCTACCCGGCGGTGACATTTTCCACACATTCCTTGACTGCTCCTGGCTGCAGCCGCTCTTTGCCACCGTGGGCACACTGCTTCGTGCACTGGGCCAGGACTTCTCCAAGGACATCTACGTCCACTCCTTCCCCTACCAGGCATCGGAGTGGGCCATGGTCGGCCTGGCCAACTTCCTGCTGGGCCAGGCTGAGACGGTCACCCTGAAGAGCCGGCGAAACCGGCTCGCCGGGACAGGGATGGTTGATGCCCTGCAGCTCTTCCACCTGCTGGTGCGGGCCCACCTCTCGCTCAAGTTTGAGCATGCGGTCCTGCAGCGGACAGTGCCTGCCTTCGAGGAATGCTGGGCCCTCAAGGGGGTGCTCTGCCGAGTTGAGGCGGGGGGCCTGCTCCTCGCCCTGTAAACATCCCCAACTGCTCCAGCTGCAGTGATGCATCCAGCAGGCCAAGGCCTTGGACTTTGTTTCACACGGGTCGACCCCTGAGACCCCCATGGGTGTCCCCGTTGGCAGACTGTAAATGTGTAAATATGTAAATAGCCCGTTGGCTCGCTAGAGTGGTTTTTAGTCGAGGGCAGGCCTTGCAAGCCGTGAGCCCAGGACCATGTCTGTGAGGCCCAGATGTTCAGGCCAACCTGTATATACTCTCTACCGGCCCTGATGGGTTACCCTCCCTGGAATAAACGCCTCTTAAAAGTCAAAAGTCTTTCTTTCTTTCTTTCTTTCTTTTTTTTTTTTTGCTGAACTATATATTATTTTGTGTTTAAATTATAATTGGCTTATATGGTTAGGAAATGCTGTCAATACTTACCTGTTCTTGAAGAGCTCATTATCTGCTGAGAAGCCATACAACAACTGGGCCAATCCTTTGATACTAACAGAGAGTATGTGAACTTGTATTTAAAAGTTTGGTTGAAGAAGATACAAAGCCTGGAACAGTAAGGCTTGTGAAAGTAGATCTGACAATTAACTTTCTCTAATCTGATTTTTACCTGTTTCATTTCCTTAGTGGGGAAACTAAGCTTCTTCCTCTCCCAATTAATAGCCTGCGGCATTGGGAGATGAGAAGTCACTGGAACATGGAAGACAGGAAAGAAAATGAATGACAAAATGAAATAATTTGTGTCAAACAGCAATCAAATGTCCTCAGAGTAGTGAATGTCTTAAAAACATCCTGTCACATCATTTCTATTTTCCTTAATGCTCATTGAAGTTATAGCTACTTTAAGTAGCAGCATCCATGGATTGAAGTGCCAGCCCCAAAATATTCTCTCACACAGTATATTGATAATGTAATACATAAAGTCACTTGTGAAAGCAATTGATTTGTTGAATGAATTATTTTCCTGAGGCCATACTCCCACTTCAACCACTCATCATTTTCAGAGAATTCTGGCTAATACTTTACTTAATTAAACTGATTCTTACTGGCTGCCAGAAACAATACAGGTTACTATAACTTATAATGGAGCTTGCTTTGTTTAGGATCTATGGTGGGTAAAGTATATGAAAGAACAGAAATTCCAAAACATGAAATAAAGAAAAATAGGAATTAAAATTATTGAAAATGAAGCAGTAATCACAGTAATTTTCCATAGTTTTTGGCTTCTCAGAAATGCCAGTACTTTTCTTCTCACATGAAAATCTTAAAACATTTTACAAATAGTAATGAATTAAGTCTGTGCCACTCCATAGCATTCCTCACAACATCCCAGCTTTAAAAATACAAGATGCAATCAAAGTTGAAATAGCAGCAGTAAATTTAAGAACCATAGCTACAAAAACAGAGGAAGAAGCCTTCTTGTCCTGGAAAACTGATAAAGTCTTTGCTTCATTTTTGTACAGTTATGTGTGGTGATGCACAAGCTAGACTGGATAGACAGTTAACCTCCTTTAGCAATATGGATCACCATCTTTTTTATTTTCAATTCACTTTTGTTGTTGGAAGTGTTTTGTGCAGTTATGTTAAAATGTTTTTGAAAATATAGCATCTTGGCTTCCATAATATGAGTGACACGGTTCTCAAGAATCAGATGTTGGCCTGTAAGATGGCAGCTAAAACCTCTCTCCAGTGAATATGAATAAAAAACCTAAGCCTTAATATGAGAAAAGTGATTATTACATATTAATTAATTACTGTGATGCAGATGAAGTCTGGATCAGAGAGACATTTTAGAGCAGGGCAGGTAAAATACAGCCCATGGGCCAGATTCAGCCCGCCAGGCCACTCTATCTGTCCTGCAGAGCCCCTCTAGGGAGTGGTGGATGGGAAGCAGCAGTGGGCAGATGGGTGGGGAGAGCAGTAGCAGTAGGCAGGAGGGTGAGAGTGGTGGCAGTGGCTGGGAAGCAGTGACGGCAGTGCCAGACAGGTTTGCGGGTACAAAGTAGAGAAGCAGCAGGGGAAGTGTGGCAGCAGCAGTGGGGGAAGTAGTAGTGTCGGGCAGGAGCATGGGGCCCAAACCAGTTCTATGGTCTGGTGGGGACTTAGGGTGGGGCCACAGGAGCGTGGAGCCTGGACACGGGATCTGCCTGGCTCTAATGCGAGAAGCTTGCATGCAGTCCACCTGAGCCACTTGCCTCTGGGATGAGATCGGGGTTGGAGGCGGGACTTGGTCCCAAGAAGGCAATGAGGGGCAGGGCACCCATCCAGGGGAGAAGCTACCCTTGCGGCCCGCAACAGTTCATCAAAACTCATTAGGCTGCCTTCCAGCCAAAATAATTGCCTACCCCTGTTTTAGAGACTGTGCCAGCCTTTTCATACATGACACCTCACTCTGGCTAATTTCACAACTAAAACAGCAGTTCAGGGTTGTGCATCTCAAGTCAGCATCCAACCCATAGAAAACATATGTTCCTGCATGGAATCATATAAATAGACTGCACTGAAAATATGATTAATAACACAACATTGCAGTAAATTATGTAGGCATTACCAGTAGGTAGTAGTATGAAGGTATTGCAGACATACGTCTCATTTCTCATTGTCAAACCCATATTAAATTGGTGCTCCCCTTACGACATAACATAACTACATAATAAAGACGCAACATAATGAAATATTTTAGCAACCTATATATGTAAATACAGTATATCTTTGGAAAATATTATTTCTCTGAATTAAAATAGCTATTCTTACACTAGAAAATCTAAAAGGTACAATGGATGTCATGTTTAAAATTTTACAAGTAATTGAAAAATTGTTGTAGGATAATATAGCTACTCTGCAAACCAATCAACCTCAAAGTAGTTCTTCATAGAAGCCTTCAGTCCTGTTCCTTGGCAGTTCTTAGAAAACTGCTGTATTTTGTGAAACTTTTATCTACAAATCAAATGTAAACTTGGCCCAACTGTGTATCATAATAGGTGGGGAGACAAAAAAAACAGCCCATCATGACTTTATAAAGTTGCATTTTAACCATTAACAAGAAACATGAAAGTTGAACAGCAAAGCAAGCAATTACTAGCTTCCCCCTTTGGCACTATGAGAAAACTACAATCTTTATTTTAAAATTAAAATATTTAAACTATTTTAAAAAACCTGTAAGAGGAGAATGTATATCCTTTAGAAGTATTGAACTGATATTCCTAAACATACAATATTTGTAAAATATGGTCATTTATATGTTCATTAAAAATAGGATCAGTTTTACAAGCATAACCCCTTAGGCCAGGACTGAAAAACATGACAAAGGCAGCAGAAATTTCTCCTTTACTTACTAACCAAATCCTGAGTTCAAGATTCCATCTGCTGTGCATATATCCCCCAAATCAGTGCACATATACCCTGCAAGATCAGCAGCATGTGTTTCCATTCTGCTCATCACCCTCCATATGACATCCCAGAGCATGACTAATCTGTGCTGGGGAGGATATGTACCAAGGGAAATGTGCATGTAAAAGCAAAGACAACACACTGTTGGCATAAGCCAATGCCCCTCCACAGTTCTGTTGCTTATGGCTTACTGAGCAGCTTTTCTTTGGTATCTGGGTGGATAATTTCTCCCCTTCATTCTCTTTTCTAAAAGCTTATTTTCTGCTTATACTGGATGCTTATTCCAGTATTTTATAATCTACAACTGATGGCACCCTATCTATGTCCAAAACCTGTGCCTACACTTTTTTAGACAATGGTTTTATTATAAGCTATGGCTGGAGAACTGGAGCTCCTTGAACCTAGAACTTCCTAACTAAGTAGGACAGGAAAGTAATTTTTAAAATATTCCAGGTAACGTTTTTGCATAATTTGGGATCCAAAACACTATTTTTTAAATAAAAACTTTGGGTTTGCAGGGAAAATCCATAATTTTTCTTATTCCATAGTAAATAAAGTAATCCTTAGGAACCACAGCTAGACAGACTTGAGAAAATAAACAAAGCCGTACTGTCATTTTTATAGCACTCATTCTCCTTCGTTTAGACAAGGGAAGGTCCATCCACTATTTAAGATCTCATTTATAGTCTTCTGTCATGGGATAATGTGCATAGATATGTAAGGTCTTTAACAATGTACGGTCTTTAGTCCTTAATATGCGAATTAGATGTCCTAAATTGTTATCTTTTAATCAGATCAGAATCATTCATGGCAGCTAATGGAGGTATCAGTGAAATGGAACTTGTCCATTAATGATACAAAAGGTTTCCAGAGATCTTTTAAGATGAGATAAATAAAGCATTAGATCAGAATGTAAGGATATTTTATGGTAATAACACCCCATACGCGTAGTATTTTAAGCTATCATGCCACACACACATAAAAGGCAGGGAAATGTCTAATGGTGTTAGTCAAAATGCAGTTACCATAAAATAGAGGGCCAGAAATAGGAGAGGTTGCAGATTTTTGAATAAGGTTGTATTCCATTTTAAGCATGAAATTGGGACGTATTTTTAAACTTTTACTTTCCCGGAAATGAAAATAAGTAAGATTACCATTCAGATGCTTGCTTGAGTCTCTTCCAAGTATAAGGAACATGTAGAAATATTACTGTGATGGGTTCCTTGTTTAACAGTTTAACGTGTACCTGAATAACTTTTGGAGTCCAGGCTTGAGCAAAGCTGCTACCCTGCTAGTCCCACCCCACTCGCCCACATGTTCTCCCTCTCTCAAAACTGTCTCTCTCCCACTCTTGGATCCCACACTCTCCTCCCACTCTCAGAACCACCCCCTGTCCTCAGAACCATGTATACACATCCCCCGCTTCCAAGGGCCGACTGCTCATTTTACTACTGCTGAAATAACAGGTTGACCTTTGGTGGATGTTTGCATCCAGCCTGGATCTGAAGGCTGGTGCACTTCAGCCCAGAGACTAAATTGATAGCTTTATTGTATCAGACTGGGCAGAGGACATAACAATGGCTGAAAGCCCCCTTTGCCCATTCTATTCTATAAATGCTCAGAGCACAGCTTTAAACACAGTAAAGCATATGTCCTCTTGACTTGGGCATCAGTTTTGCCTATATGAAGAGTAGGCCAAGTTGTAAAGTAGCAAAAATATTAATCAGTGTGTTCATCTTTTCAAATAAGGAAAAAACTACCGTGGGCCATAACTGGGAAAAGCGACTTACTTCTTAAGATGACATATTGCACAAATGCAGAGCATGAGTCAGTTAAGCAAGGACTAAGAGCTGAATCATATAATGTTCATTTAAGTCACATTGCCTTTGGTATCAGATTAATTTTGTCCATGGGATTTGCCTGTTGTGTTTGAGTGCAAAGGGAACATTATTGAATGTTCTTGAGTGAAATACTGACCCTGCTGAAGTCAATAGGAGTTTTGTCATTTACTTAAAAGTGGGAGAGAATTTACTAAATTACTTTAGCTAAAGTACTACCAACTAATGTTTGTCTAAATCAGATAGCTGCTCAGATAAAACCAGCCAAGTACATACCCTTGACTGATAAGTATATTTCAGTTTTCTTTTTTCATTTCTTTCCTTTGTTAAAACAGGTAAATTAAATAGCCCCCACGCTGCTGCAGAGTTTAAAAATAAAAGAATCAAAGGGCAGCAAATTCTAGCAGTTGAAGTTGTTTCTACAAAGATGTTTATTCAACCATCCTGCCCATGTATGACTAATTATCTTGCCTGCATTTCATCAGGGTAACTAAGGACAACATTTGGCCTGCAGTATGCGTAGCATTTTCTTCATTTTCCTTTGTTAAATGTATTATAACTTGCTCTTAATGTATACCATAAAATATGCAGGATGTTCATTGCAACCAAATTTAATCTTCAGGGAACAACCTTTAACTTTTAGAATTTCCTGAATTTTAAGCGCTTGCTTTTTCAGGCTCAGAATTACATTAATGTTAGCTTTTGCATTTCATATATAATGGGATACACATTTAAGTCCACACTGGTAGGAGCTTTATGAAGAATACTACTATTTCTTTGCCATAGCCATGTTTTGAAAGTTAAATAGTTTAGCCATGTAATTCTCCCCTCCCCCCTCTCCTACCCCCAGTAGACCAATTAACTATTTTGGCTGTTTTACATTTTACTTCCTTCAAAATTCCACAAAGAATAAAACTGTATTAGGGACTAATTGACTGCCAGATGGCATTATTAAAACTGGAATAGTATGTCTCAGTTAGTATACTGTAACAGTATTCTACACAGTGATTTTAACCATTGCAGGCACTAGGTAATGATGATATTCAAAGTATATATGTGTTTGATTTTTTTTTTTAACAAAAGCTCCAATATACTTTGCTCATGATTTGTTCTGTGCTCTTATGGTCCTTAATTGTATGCATCCATTGAATGCCACAATAATAGGTGCAAGACAAATACCTTAACTAGATTACATAAATGGCAATGTGCCAACATTGCACTAGGCACTTCATCTGCAGATATAGACACAAAACCCATGATCTGCACAGCTTGCAGCCTTATTTGAGAAAATTCTGCAAATGGAACTTAATGTTCTACTACAGAGATACCAATAAGGACAAGTTCTATATTTCTAGTATAGCTAGGACTATGACAGGAAAGCTAAGTATGTTATATAACATTTTCCTAATGGGATAGTGGGCTTGTATAGGGCACTAAGTTTGAAAGGAAAAAGACCTCTAAATCTCACAGGTCCTAGTAATCCATAAGGTTCCTAGATTCACAGAGTAGGGATCTGTCTGCATAGATGGCTACTACAGTGCACAGTTCCACCTCCTCTCCACCTACTTCATGACTCACAGAGTTCATGCTGGTATAGCTTAGGACCACCTGTGATGGATCAGTAGATTCCCAAAGGGAACCTTTTAAGTTACCCTTTCCAAATAAACACGGTGGATCTGTCTACATAACCTTTTTATATGGGTCTATATACAGGAGAGCGTGCTGCAAAAAAAAAATAAATAAATAAAAATTCTTGTTCCTTCCCTCTATAGCTAATTCTGACTTCCCAGATATTACAGGGCCCCAAAGAGGATTTTCCCCAGGATTCCAGGATATTGAGACAAAAGTGGCATAGTAAGAAAGGACATCATGTTTACATCAGTATGCCACTGCTTTAAGGGCAGAAGTAGTTTAAATAGAGAGCCCTGGGAGCTAGGCAAAGCTCTACACCTGCAGGTTGCCTTGGCAGCAGACTAATCAGTGAATTATCTGCCACCTATACCTGGTCAGGTGACCAGAAGAAGGCAGGGCGCTGGGTATATATAAGCCCAAGGACTGGGACTGGCAGGAGTTAGTTCTCTGGTAGCCACCAGGGGAAGGAGCTCTTGCAGGAAAGAACTACTCAGAGTTTGGTTGCTTGATCTACTTGTAAGACTAATCGGGCACCAGGAACTCGTAAGTTGCCAACGGCTAGCAGGCAGTCAATACTTGGGGAGAAGTTTGTCGTCTTATAGAGACAGAGGGTGGCCTTCATCATTATTATTATATTATAGCCCAGGGCTTATATTTATGTTATTTGCACTGATGGAATGGGATGAGGCTAATAGGGGAGGAGGAGGCCTCATTGGGGCACAGCATAGATGACGCATAGGGTATATATGCAGGTATACATCCATCTCCTGAGATTGGCAGTGCACGCTCTGAGATTGGCCACCACTGATGGTCAGCATTCACCACCCCACCACCACCAACACTTGCAGCTGCCTGGGGGTGATCCCCACTCAGCCTGCTCTCGTCGCCGACATCAGCACAGCAGCTCATGGATGGTCCCCACTCACTGCCAGCACATCCCCACCACTGCTGCCGCCTGTGGGTGGTTGCTGTACCTCCCCAGCCTCAGGGGGCATGAGACGTTCATGGAGCACAGTACTGTGTAGCACCCCAGCACCAGAGAAGGCACAATGACAGGGCGGCAGAGAGCCCCACATTGGAGAGGGTGCAGCGACAGGGGCCACAGAGCCCAGTGACCCAGGAGGCTCAGTTAGGCCAAGATTGTATTATGGAGAACTTATTTATATACCACCTGCAAGGCAGGGGGCATGGTAAAGGGAAGGTTTTGGAGCCACGCATCTAGCCCATAAGGCTTGGGGCGTTCCATGAGGCATAAACTTAGAGCAGGACCCAGCAAGGGGTCCAAGAAACCACAGGGTTTAGTGGGGTCCAGCAGAACCTCTGCACAGAAACTTGTGGGCAGCCTCTGTATTTATTATGTATACCAATAAGATGTGACAGGTGAGAAATGAAGATACCTGCAGAGCAGAATTGACACAGTCATGGAGCCCTTGGAAACACCGTGCCATAACAGGTGTAATCAATTCTTATAGTAATGTAAACAAGAGAGATGACATAAACCCCTTTATCCCCCAACAATGGTGTAAGTGTAGATCCAGTGTAAAGTTACCTAGGAGGAATGTGTAGTAGAAATACACCAGTGCAATTTACATAGGATGGGGGTTGTGTGTCCAGTTCTGTCCTGGGGTAGCCACTTTTCATAACCAAATAGGCAGCTCTTAACTTCATGCTTCATGCTTTGTCACATTAAGTGCAAATTGTACAGTAAGCAGCTATGCTTAGAATAGCTGCTTATCTGCCTACTTGTGATCCTGATAAAATGTATATTAGCTTACAAAACTAATACACATTAGGGGCGTGCAAATACCTTACATTTTCAAGACCCAAGGCAGCTCTTCCCACTTTTATGAATCATAAAATTAGGAAGGCAAATGAAAACTGCCTGCTAAGGGGAACTTAGAGAGTGGTGGTGGACAGGTCGTACTCGACCTGGAGAGATGTTAGTAGCGGGGTCTCCCAGGCCTCAGTCCTCGGGCCTGCGCTGTTCAACATCTTTGTCACTGACTTGGACGAGGGGGTGGAAAGCAAGTTGTCCAAGTTTGCTGATGACACCAAACTGTG
>JAGPOW010000304.1:53765343-53794592 GCA_030014935.1 Caiman crocodilus | reverse complement strand
GTCCTCAGGCCTGCACTGTTTAACATCTTCATCAGCGACTTGGACAAGGGGGTGGAAAGCACGCTGTCCAAGTTTGCTGATGACACTAAGATGTGGGGCAAGGTGGGCACACTTGAAGGGAGAGAAGTGCAAATAGATTTAGAGAGACTACAAAAGTGGGCAGATGAGAATAGGATGGGGTTCCACGTAGACAAATTCAAGGTGCTGCACCTTGGGAGAAGGAATCCACAGCATACATACAGGCTGAGAAGTTCCTCTCTTGAAAGCACAGAGGCAGAAAGGGATCTCGGAGTCATTATTGACTTCAAGATGAACATGAGCTGCCAATGCCAGACCACAGCCAGCAAGGCCAGCCATACCTTGTCATGCATCCAAAGATGCATCTCAAGCCAGTCCAGAGAGGTGATACTCCCCCTCTATGCGACTTTGGTCAGGCCGCAATTGGAGTACTGTGTCCAGTACTGGGCACCACACTTCAAGAGGGATTTGGCCAGCCTGGAGAGAGTTCAGAAGAGGGCCACCTACTTGGTGAGAGGGCAGCAGGACAGGCCCTACAAAGAGAGACTGAGGGACCTGAACCTGTTCAGCCACAGCAAAAGGAAGCTGAGGGGGGACTTGGTGGCTGCCTACAGACTCATCAGGGGAGATCATCAGTAAATAGGAAGAGCCCTTTTCTCCCCAGCACCACCTGGGGTGATGAGGAACAATGATAATAAGCTGATGGAGAATAGGTTTAGGTTAGAGATCAGAAGACAATATTTTATAGTTAGGGTGGCTAAAATCTGGAACCAACTTCCTGGGGAAGTGGTCCTAGCCCCTACCTTGGGCAAATTCAAAAACAGGTTAGGTGATCACCTGTCTGGGCTCTTGTGAACCCAGCATTCATTCCTGCCTGTGGCAGGGAGTCAGGCTAGATGATCTGCTCAGGTCCCTCCTGACCCTAGTTACTATGAAACTAGGATCCCAAATTTAAAAGCTTACAACAAAAATATAAAACCATATACTTTTAAATATGTGACCAGATTTTCCACTGAACTGATGGGTGCTCAACATTGTCACAAATTTGGTTCTGTTACTTAGTGCTGAAATGGGAGTTGAATTCCTTTAATAATCTTGTCCCTGTTATAAGGGACCACGACATTTTGAAAACTTTATTCTTTCAGGGGAAAATGTCAAACATTATTCATTTTAAAAATGTCATTGGAGAAGAATAAATAATAAGGGAGATTATGAATGGCTAAGTATGAGAGTATATAAACATCCAGTTTTTTCCTTAGGTAATAAATACATTTTAGACTGAATAAATTTGTTGGAGGAGATTGCTACAGAGCAGTTGATGAACATCAGTTACTTTTGTATTTCATTTCTGTTATTTTCCTAATGTTCTTCTAACAAAATGTCTCTATTCAAATGTGCATACAATTGAACAAACATTTCAAAATGTAACTTTAACAAATAGAATTTGCAATCTTTATTTCAGAAGAGTTACTTAATTTAAAAACAATTAATAATGCTGACCTGTTTATTTAAATAGGTTCAGTTTTATAATGAGCAAGATGTTTGTTGGAATAAAACAAGTATATTGTGCATTTAAACATCTTGTTTTAAAATCCTAAATTTAACTAAATCATTTTGTATCATTTTAAATACAAACATGGGGAAAGACAAAGGGATTTATTTGGCATATAAGCCCAATAAGCAGCAGTAAAACCAGTTAATATTCTAAAATATAGTTTCCTTCTGCTACTGTAGTTAACCACAAAGACAGCCAGTTGGATGGAGGGGAAGAGGGCCTCAAGCTTCCTCAAGTTTCACCTTTTCATTGCACTGCCTGATCATTTAAGGAACAGGCTTGTTCCAGACAGCTTTAATTAAACTGTGCTGTGAAACCAGATATAGATCAATGGAAATGATCCACAACAAGAGGCTAATCATGTATTTAACAGTGTTCAGTCCAGTTCGATCACCTTCTACCCTTTCTGTGGCTTTACATTCATGTGCACAGGCTTGAATGTGTATATGTATTTTTTTTTAATCCATCCCATTAGTGTCCATATGCTTTGGCTTCAAGGGAGACAAGAACTGTCTGCAATCTGCCAGGGATTTAGGGACATCAATAATTTGTGAATAGTCATGTTGGTACTGGTCGAAGGGTTAAGTGCTCTGCACACCCGGGGCATATCTTTTGGGACTGGAACTCTTAGTCAACTGTTAGGAACCTGATCCCCTGTGAGGCATCTCCTTGAAGTACGTGCTGCATGTCAAATCCATACAGCTGAAGCAATGGAGCTTTATTAGCTCAGGGATTTAAAGACCTGTACTAAGTGATGTAACAATATCTTTTGGTTAAAAAGTGAAGGAAGAGTGTAGTTGTAACATCAAAGCAATTTTTATGTTCTGGGTGAAACGCACGATCTTTTTCCCTGCTCTCATTTTCCTTTTCAGTACAGGCTATTAGTAAGACTGCTTCTCATCTCTGACTGATTGGTGGAAGATGCTTGTCACCAACAATATCAGGGTAAAGAACTTGATTTGCAAGCATTACACATGTGATCAGTTTAGCTAGCTTTAGCTCATACAGGCAAGGGCTGCAGCAGAGTATCTAAAGGTTTTATTTATAAAATGGCAGTGCCAATGTAAAGACTGTTTTGTATAATAGTCCATTGTGATTTCATAAAGGGTCATTAACATAGAGATCACTTCTAGAAAGCAGTAGTTTGTAATGTAAGATTGTGCCGTGTTAAATGTTAGGCTATTAGGTCAGTGTGGAAGGTCATTGCACTATTGATCTGAATTATCTGCCATCCTGTTGTAACCAAAAGACAGTAAAAATAAATAGCATTGCCAGGTAGTGTTTTAAGTCCATTAGGCTCATGTCAGTTTCCAGTGGTGTCAGTTTTCCTAAACATTTTCATGTTTCCTTCAGTCGTCCCCAGTTTGAGAGAAACTTCTGGGAGGAGTCTTCAATGGGATTTAGTCTGGAGAATATACCTCAATTACTCTTGAACTTGGAGTTAAAGATAGTTCCCCTCTTTGGAGTAATTCTAAGTAGAAATATGTAGCATTAAATGCAATTCAAAATGAAAATAAATACAGCATTTGCTGCTACTTAACTGCTTTGTAAATGAATTTCAGTATTTTATATCACAATTCCCAGGTCTGGTTCAGGGTATATTAAAATGATAGTTTGAGACTAGCATAAATCATTGTTAAAATGTTCATTTCCCCACAGCCCTGACACCCACTGTCACTGTCCTCTGAGAGACACGATATTTGTGCCCATTTCCATTATGTTTCTCCTTCTCAGAAAAGTATTTATTGAAATATTGTGCAATTCACCAAATGTTTCAAAATGTAGTTTTAATAAAAATAACTTCCAACCTTAAATTCATTTCAGCAAAGTTACTTAATTAAAAACCAGTAATGCTGGCTCTAGTTATTATTTACCTAAAGGCATAATTTGATGGAAAAAACTTAAGAAGTTTGTGCATGTTAGTGCTATGTAAGTTTTAAAAAAAATTAGTAGTATAAACTGATTGAAAGGAGAAACTAATGCTTTATTTTTAATAAATGAAACATGTAGCCTTGTATTATTGTGCTGAATCAATTGTGCCCACTTGGACTGATGCAGTTTTATTAATTTTGCAGTACCTCCTCCAGTACTTTAGCTTAGAGTTAATAGATTTCATAGACATTAGGTCTGGAAGGGACCTTGCAAGGTCATCAGGTTCAGCCCCCTGTCCAAGGGACAGGAAATCATTTGAGGTCAGATCACCCCACCAAGATAAGAATCCAAACATTTCTTAAAGGTATCCAGAGTAGGTGCTTGCACCACTTCTGTGGGAAGAGTATTCCAGACTCTGGAGACACAGATGGTAAAGAAGTTTTTCCATGTGCCCAGTCTAAAATAGTCTTCCAGCAGTTTGTGACCATTAGACCCTGTCTTCCCTTGGGGTATCCTGGTGGTCAGATGTTCTCCCAGTTCCTGATGCACACCCGTTATATACTTGCAGGCTGCCACCAAGTCTCCCCTGAGCCTTCACTTCTCCAAGCTGAAGAGATCCATGCCTCTCAGCCTCTCCTCATAAGGCCTGTTCTCTTGACCTCTAATCATGCATACGGCTATCCTCTCGGCTCTCAAACTTCTTCACAACCTTTCTAAAGTAAGGAGCCCAGAATTGGATGCAGTACTACAGCTGTGGCCCCACCAAGGCCCAGTAAAGTGGGAGGATGACTTCTTGGGTCTTGCTTGAGTTGCAGCAGTAAATGCAAGATAGAGTTTTATTTGTTTTGCTAACTACAGCATCACACCGGTGGCTAATGTTCATCTTGCGGTCAGTCATGATCCCCCAAGTCTCTTTCGGTCATGGTGCTAGTGAGTGTGTTCAGTTGTCCCTCTCTTTAACCAGGTAAAAATTTCAGGTTTGTGCACCTTCACTTTTAAATGCAAAACAAGAGTTGGTGTTTAGAGTAGAAAACTCACGTGTAAGCCCTTATTTGCATATATATTAAGACAGCCAAAAGTGCAAGTACCCTGTTTTTTCACCTATAATTCAATTGCATGTCCAAAAAGCAAGGTGTGGTTTACAGCTGCATAAGGAGCAAAAGATTTTTTGTGTGTTTGTTTGTTTAAATCCAAATGCGGCCCTTTTTGGCTAACTAGAGCAAGTTTTCTCAAGAGAATGCACTAACATCAGTAACTTGGACCATCCTAGTTTTCCAAAAGAATTAAGTTGTTTCAGAATTATACCCCTGTCGTGGTGGGTTTTAGTGTTCATATATTCTGCAAAAACCTAGATAGACAGGGTTTTCTAAATAAATAAATTGTAAAAATAAACTTTCCTTTTAAAAAAAAACCCTTTTTTAAAAAATGTAAGTGCAGTCACCATTTTCTTTTGAGCTGACAACTTTCTATTTTCACCTAATACTTTCTGAGCCCATTTAGTTATGAACTCCCCCAAAACTGGAATTCCAAAATGGAAATGTTAGCTGACCCTTAATCACAGTGTCACCACAGAATCTCTGTGATACATAGATTGAGTTGCTTATTACACAGAACATGAAGTCCTTTGACCCATGAGGTGAATATTGATCTTAGGTTCACTTCTGTCAATATTCATATCTTATATAAACAATTTCCAATGCAAAATAACTCAACAGCACTTTAGTGGTCTTAATCTGTTCCTGTGGTTGCAGCATCTATGCAGTAACATTGTAGTTAGGAATGAGTCTGGGAAGTAACAACAGTGGTACAATCCTGGCCCTGCTGAAGGCAAAATTCCTATTTTTAAAAGAGGAATTTTACCCAATACAAGTTAACATTTTGATTGAACTGTATATTCACAGTTTCACAGTCAGTGGGGAAAAAAATCAAACTTTGACACTCTTCATGTTCAGCCCTCTTTACACTCTGTCTAGCCAAGAATTTGTAATGTTATAAAGTATCACTAGAATCATTGAAGTTAAAGACACAAAAACCCTATTAAAACTGAAGTCATGCAGCTTACTCCATGCCATATTAGAATGTTCTCTACAATTTATAAAGAATAATTTCTAGAATTTTTTCCAATCTTATTTTAAAAGTACTATGTGGGCCTGTCTACACGTGCATTAATGCACTGGTCCTAATGCTCATTAAATTTACTACCTCTGATGTGAGGTACTTAATGAGCATTAGACTGCCCTAATGCGCAGTGCTGAAGCACAGGTTTTTTAAGTGACTCTTAATGCACAATAGCCTATTTTATGGCACATTAGCATAATTTTCTACGTGACACTTTAATGCTGAGTAAAATAGGCTGCTGTTCATTAAAGCACATGTGTAGACATGCCCTGTGACTGGATTCCTACCACTTTTTCTGTAAAGCTGCTACATTTCTTAATAAATCTTACTCCAAGGGTGTTTTTCGTATTCAGCTTCCATTCTATATGTTTTTTCCATTCTTGTCCTCTCCACAAAAGAAGGTCTTGCTTCATTTATCTTCATTTCGTATATCACATTAAGTCCACTCCCCCGTGTAAAAATTCATAGACTATTGTCATGTTTCTTCATAGTCATCAACTAGCTAGCCTATAGAAGTTTAATTGTTTTATTTTGTACCATAAAGTAGTCATTATAGGCCTCTAATCATATATGTTCCTCTACTCAAGATTCTTTCCTGTGGCTTTACCCCCATTAAATCTTATACAGCAGTTTCATAATGGACTACTAAGCATTTAATGTAATTGTACATATCTAGAATTTGATTGCATTGCTTTGACTGACTGTAAAGATGGCTTGATAACACTTTTTTTCAAAAATTCATTGAGCCAAACATTATGCCAGAATGCACCAGACAACATGCAATACATGTTGGTAGCATGGGTGCAGCTGAGAGCTGAATTTGACCTCATAGCTCTAGACAGCTATTATCTGTATATCAGGAGTTACAGAGACAGCCAGCACATACCATCATTGAATTGCAGCCTTACAAACTGCCATCTCCTGTTGTTATTCATGTGTTTAAAGTTAAGCAGCATGTTTAAGAGCTTTGCTGAATCATGGCCAGAGAGTTCATTAACAGTAGCATAACTGAGGGAAGGGGTAACTAGGGCAGTTGCTCCAGGCACTGCCTTTGTAGAGAGGCACAAAAATAATTGCCACCACAGTAGCAGCTGATTGCACTGCCACAGTCAGCACCACATCAGCTGTCACTGGCCCTTGCATCGTGGCTGCCCCAGGCACAGAGCTGCCCTACTACTCCTCTGTTCAGAAATTTGTAGTCAAGCCTAAAATCCATCCTTAGGCTTTTATGAAGAGTTAGTGATCCTTCAGTTCAGAATACACTGAACTACAGCTACAAGCTTCTCTTCCCTTTCTCATATTTTGGGCTGTTCAGAACCCTTCTATTATTTTCTTACACATATTTGTATTTGCAGTGGAAAATTCATTTGCTAAATAACTTAAACATGACACATTCCTGAGTCTTTTTGTTCCCATTTTAGGACTGCAAGAATTGCTTGAAAAACAACTGGGCAAGAATACTCCAGCACTGATTCTCGTACCTGTGATGGCTTTACCTGACAGGGAATTTATCCGTATAGTATGTTGGCTCAGCTAGGAGTTCAGAACTGATTCCACTGAGAAGAGAGTGAAGGAAAGGACTGTCCTTGATTTTGCTGAATATTTTCATTAAAATAATGATTTTCATTGTTTGTTTGGCGCAAAGTTAAACATAAAATATCAGCAGCTTTATGAATAATGCTTGATTGTATATGACCTTCTCAGCTTTTGGATGAACAATAAACATTAAAAAATATATTGTCCTATTTTCTGGCTCAGTTCTAGAGTCTGTTTTGGTACATAATAGCAGTCATAGGCAGATTAGAGAAGATGGCAGTGATTTCATTCCCTCCAGTCCTTTAACTGGTTATAGTAAGGCCTGGTCACACTAGACCTGTTGTAATTTAGGGGCATTCTTTTGTGGATCAGTAGATTAGTTCCAGTAGTCTTAAAGGCTTCTTCCCTGAATATACTGGCTGCAGGGCAGATCCTGAGGGCCTTACTTATGGCCATACAGTGACCCTCAGCTACACTGGTGAACAGTCACTAACACCAGAAAATATACCACACATTCTGCCGATACAAATAATGGAGGTCACAGTTTCTGCTTCTACACAGCTTTTACTCAAACTCCCATTAAAGTAAAAAATAAATCAGGATTTGCTGCCTTGTTTCAGAGGCAATACTGAATATTTTTATACATTTTATCTTTTTTAGAACTCATATTTTAAGACTGCTAGTATTCCTTCAGGCTCCAATCTCATTCCCAGGAGGTTAACAGGAATTTTACTTCTGTCCTTGATATAGGATTTGACTCAAAGCGCGAAGCTTTCATTAACTTCACTGAGGCCAGAATTTTACCTTGTATTTGTTAAAGGGTCAGTATATCAATTAAACCTTTTTAATAATGTTGAGAGAGCCCAGTCTCAGGCTTTCTGTAAAATTAAACCATGGGGAAGCAAGTGAGGTTTACAACTCCACGTTACATCACCACACATTCACCTCTTAACTAGTCACTAAGGCAATTATTTTTTAAGAAAATAAAATCTGGTTCATACTTGTGATTATCTTTGGATGAGCTATAGTTATGAGCTAGCTCTCCCTTAAACCAGTATAAATCTGAAACAATTCCATGGAAGTCAGTGATATGACATTACATTTACAATGGTAAGTCTGAGAGATGAATTTAGCCCTGTAGCTTAACTTTCTCCCTGTTCCCAGTTCTGTGCTTGGTAGCTCGTACAAATTCAGTCAATAAAGATGAGAAGATCTTCCTCTGATCATTGCCTTCCATGTCTGCCATACCGTGCTGACTGCAATCTGGGAATTTGACTGTTAAATGTCATTGTTCTTTATCACTACAGCAAGGAAGCAGAGCAGCCACAGCTTGAAGTAAGGATTATTTTTACCATGGTTATACAAATACTTTTAGAAGAAAAGAGCTAGGTACCACAAAACAGTGCAAATACTTACACAGACTTAAGCTAGGATTCCCCAAGAAGAAGGGAAAGACTCAGGTCTGCAGGAAGTGCCGTTAAAACACAGTTGTTGAGGAGTATATTTGGACATATTTAGATTAGACTGTGACATAGATCACCATTGCTCTTTCCCATGGTCAAATATATATATTTGCCTCTCTTTCAGGATACTTAAAAATTTAACTATTTTAGCTGTTGGGCACTGTAAAGCATGGCCCATCTTTGAAGCATATAGTGAGAGGTGAGGTGGACAGAAAATTCTTGGGGATGAGGAGATTTAATATTACACAAAGATGTGGAAGAGGCATGAGTTTGCCCACCTATGTCTCATATCACATTCACCTTTCCATACTGATCTTCAAAAAAGGGATCCCAATATATTTATCTCAGTATTTGTACTACTACAAGTAATATTATATACTTGGAGATAACAGAATACTCAGTGACATCCATTTTGCCTGTTGTCATCCACATTTCAAACCTGCAACTAGCCTTTTTTTAATCCCAGTGTAGGTGCTGAAAAGTGGTAAAGCAGGTCCAAGGAATACTGCAACTACAATATCTCTGTACCCAGGAATTATTTTTCTTTTTTGAAGCAGCTAGAAGTACTTTAACATGTTACCTTTGTGAATAGATAAAAAAAGAAAAAGCTGCTTTTCATGCTGACTGTCTCCTTGAAAGACTTCATACACCTTCTCCGTGGTGTGAGTAACTAAGGTTAGAAGCTGGGCTTGCTGAGTTTTAAATATAAACAAGGCAGTTTGTTCAATATTGATATGCAAGGCAGGTGAGTAAAATGCCGCTCTGTATAGAGACCTAAGACTTTTATAGCAGAAGGAAATGTCTTAACACCTTTTTTATCTGCCTTATGCTGTGGTACTTTCATCATAGCTACCTGGCCCTGCTGTGAATAAGTTTCACAGAGCTCTTTTTCAGTCTCTTTATAACCAGTGTTAGCTCCTGGTATGTGCGTGTGTGAGGAGGGGAAATGGAATAAGGGAGCTAATATTTGAAATTTATAAACGCTCTGTTTTACTGTAGGTTTGACAGAGCTATAGAGTTTACCTAGGCGGGTTTTGATCTTTAGTGTGTAAATACATATGCTGTGGTAAGACATCAGTTTTGAGGGCTTTTATATTTATATTTTTATATATATAAACATAAATTCTTCTGTTTCTTTGATTGTTATTAAACCCTCAGGAAAATTTACGATTTATTCATGTTATGACACGAAAGGTATGCTGATGAAGATCCCAGCACTGAAAGTACAAATGTGGGGAAGACACATTTCAGGCCGACAGGAAAGCTGTGTTAACAGTCAGGGGGAAATGACTTTACAAAACATAACCCAGTGACATGATTTCTTTTGTTGCCCTTGCCTATTGTATCAAGAGTCAGAATATGGTATTTTTTTTATTTAAGATCTATTTCCTGTATTGGTCTCAATGTCAGTGAACTTTTGTCTTTTGCATTTTTAAGAAATTTCTGCATTTAATTGAACAGGAATAAGTTATAATGAAATGACCAGGTTCAACTGCAGGAGAAAAACTGATTTAATAACTTTTGTGTTTTACTCATTTCCAAACCTAGTGATGGCTACAGTACCACTGAGCCTTTACAGTGCACATGGCTAAGCTGCCATAAAGCCATCAGAGCTGATCTTCCTAAATAGGTTTAAAAATGACATTGAGATATTTTAAGCAGAGATTATTTAATTTTTTCCCCTTCAAGTTTTATAGTTAGGTGATTCAAGAGCTGATTTGTTACATCGGATAGTATTGGTACGTCTTTCTGCTCAGCTTTCAGAAGACTTACAGGCATTGGAAGCAGAATGTCTCCTGGGTATAAGAGAGGTGATCTGAAGCAGCTATTCTCCTTCAAGGACATTCTGTTCAATCCATTATCTCTTGCCTGTGTGCAATAGTCTAGTCTATCAAAATACAGTGACTGAATAAAACTTTTATTTCAAATAAATGAATACATTGATTTAATAAAAGGTTTGTACTGTATGGTATAATAGTTCTCCAAATGAACACTGAAATCCAAAAACGTAGAACTTTTCACGTGTCCAAGTTAAATCATGCCACTTCTTTCAGAATGGATTTGCTTCTAGAAACCCAGAATTTTCGGTGTGTTAAAATAAAGTTCTTCTGATTTGTCTGATTAATAGCTGGCACTTATTCTTTAGCCTTTTTAAGTAACCTGTTTTTACTATTATAAGTATGTCTGGCACTGGAAATACATATTAAGAACACTTGACAATTTACTAATTTATGATGTCTTTAGTTGTATTTTAATATTTTTGGCAGGCCAACCAGTGTTGATGTATTAGCCAAGCATTCAAAATACAGACTTGAGATCTTGAAAGCTTATTTTTCCAACTTTCATCAGAACACTGAATATTTTTGACATATTTTAAAATTTAATTTTAAAAAACAGACTGGGTACCTGTGAACTGAACCCTTATGTTACATGCTTGTGCCCTTTTACCAATGACTCACTGCTTAGGATTTTTTGGCTTCATCTTTTATGTAATTTATTCTTGGGTAGATTTTTCCCATTGTTGCTTCTCTTTCTGTTCACCTGTTCACTTTTGATACCGTTCTGTTTAAATTGTCAAGATGTCTCCCTGCTCATTGCTGGAATCACATTCATTTCAGGATTAATTTAAGAACAACTGTCTTTAAAAAAAAACAAAAATAATCCTGTATAGACTTCCTCCAGACTATCTCATTATACCACCTCTTCTCATCAAGTACAAGCTCCGTCTCTCTCCCTCCAAAGAATCCAATTAGCGCTGGTAGGAGAGAGTCACCTTCTCTGCCGCTCATGCCTTCTTGAATCTCACCATCTTGCTGACTCTCCACATCATTTGAAATCTCTGCAAGCCAGTTTGCCCTTGTTCAGTCTAAGTTTTCTGTGCTGGTTTTTTTCTGTGCTGTTGTTATTGTTCATCTTAAGGATCATATCATATAAAGCCATTTGAAATAGAGTTGGCGTAATTCAAAGCATTGTAGGAGTATTTCAAAGAACACATTGTATGAAGTAAAGTTGTAATGTTCTGAAGTGTTCTCTGTTCTTTCAGAAATCCTGGTCCTTTTTCAAGTTAGGCAGATGTTCAGCTCAAAGGTGATAATATGAAAAAAACCAGGATGGATGAAGGGGAGAAATCAGAAAGGTGGAAAAAATGCTAGATATTCTGCTAAACATTGAGGACAACTGTGATATAGTGAACTGTTTGTCAAGAGGGAGACAGGTGTTTGGGATTCTGATTCTGCCACTGATTTACATTTGCATTTGGGTATGTCACTTAACTTCCTCCTGCCTCAGTTTCCATGTTGATTATATTGTTTCCCTACCTTTGTAAAACTCCTGCTGCCAAAGCACTCTAAAGCTCTGTGTTCTAGTCCTGTGTCTGAACCTAAAGTTTAGATGAGTTTAACAACATAAGAGAGAATTAAAATAATACTGTGGTGAAAGCTAGGGACACCAATTGGCTTGTGCACAATCTTAAATTTGTCTGGTATAGTATTTGCAGCAGCTGTTCGTCGCAGGAGGATTCTCTGTAATCCTGGACAACATCAATTATTTTCTTTTACATTTTATACTGTGTTTCATCCCAGATGTTCCCAGGTTTTTTGGTTTGGTTTGGTTTTTTTTACAAATTCTGTATATGGAATTCACAGCAGCCACTAGCATAATGTTTAACAGCACAAACGCAGATCCAGGCCTCAAAGATCCCAGATGCAAAGGAAAAATTTGATTCTGCAATGCAGAGGGTAGCACTGAGAAGTCTGTAACCCATGTACCAATCCATGTACCCAGCAAAACCCTGCTATGTCAGTCCCCCATTTCACCGCCAGCTCCCTTATAAGATATTGTAGTCTTGAAACTTCTAGAGCAATCCATTTTGCATCATTTTCTGTGTCTCAAAAGACAATTTCATCATTATACCTGTTATGAGGGTAGAGATAAGTCATTCTTTAGTTTGTCTGACAGGCAGAGGCTCATACATTCCTCATGTCATTTTTGTTATTGAGAACTATTTAAGATTCTGTTTCACTGCATTGTTGTTATATCCCAACTTTTCAAGATCACTGTTCTATTAGATAAGAGTTCTGCCATTGTATCAGAGCTGTGCTCTGACTTAGACCTGGCAGAAGCCTGGCCTCTCCTTCTCTAACTCCTTTATTATGTTGGAAGCTGTCTTATGAATTTACTCACAAGAACAGTAGCCCTGATTTTGTCAAAAGAAATGTGTTTATCTGACATCAAATTTCTCTTGTTACATCAGAGCTGAGATCCAGTCCACTCTCAGCTCATATATTCAAATCAAAGCCTTTCCTATAACTTTGTGATGAGATCTGATTAAGGAAAAACTGGATCAAATGGCTATCTCTTTGTGACCAAATGGGAGATTCTGCACAGCCTTAATGCAATGACCCCTGAGTTTTAAAAAAGTGGTTTTTATAAGAGCAAGAACTAGATGGAAAAAGGCAACGAGGAAGACAGCACTAAAGCAAAAGTAGTATTAGCAACGTATTCAGGAAGCTGAGCAAAAACAAAACAAAGATAAAACCAAAAGGTCCAAGGGAATGAATATTCTTTATTTATTGGATGGCTGTGGAGAAATGAGCCATGGACTGCCACCTCAGTCTTGGTGTTTCATCATCAGGAAAATAATAAGAAATCAAGGACCAAGAAAAAATAAACGTTGTATCCAAGAAAAAGATCATTATAATGGTGTTTAAACATATCTGTTTCATTAAACATATTTAGAGAGGTAATGCAAAACTGCCTTCAGTCCACGTGCTGTATGCTGCACAAATTAGCAAAGATACTGCCTACAGAAGTTTTTGCTGGGCAGTCACCTTGAAAGGGAATAATACAGGAGATAAAAAGGAAGCCATCATCTTTTTGCCATGTTATATATGAGGCATCTGCCCTAGGTATCCTAAAAGAACAAATAAATGGTAACAACAGACTGTGGGTGGACAGCTGCAGACTGCAATGTTCTATAATGTGGCCCTTGATTTCTTTAACAATGGAACAAAATATGTGGGTATTCAGAGCCAAAGTTTTGATGCAGGCCACTGCATTGATTGGTACAGATCTTGTTGAAAACTAACAAACTATTTAAATACTGAAAGTCAAAATATCCCCTTATTGATGTTCAGATTAAGCAGAGTGAGAAATAACTCTCTTTATAGTGCAATCCCCAGTGCAGACAAAAAGCTTTTGCAGGTTGAGATCCTGCCACTCACATAATTATTTTGAGAAAAACAGCTCTGATACTTCAGTTCCCATACTTCAGAAGAGGAATAGAAACATTAGGAAAAGTTTTCTCTTTGATGTAGAATATGCTGCCACTTTTTTGTTATTAAAATAGGAGCTAACTTTAAATAAATAAAATTTTGCCTGGAGGCTTCTGAAAACTAATGTTGTGTTTTGACAGTGTCATTTTTCTGATTCCTGAAAGCATTATGTGAGTTAACTTAGGACTTCAACACGATTTTCCTCTGTGCTACATACAGTAAATTATTTGTCTCTTATTTTTATTTGATATCTCTTTTAACAGACACACACACACACACACACACACACACTACTTCACAACTTTATTGGAGATAGTTGTGACCCAACACCTTTTCTCCCTCCTCTATAGGGCAGGTGTACATCAGTCCCTTTGTGAATATGCTGGATGGACAGAGGGAGCATGGGTTTGGGAACCTGTTATCACTGGTTTTCACTGGGTGAAGTGGATGAAAAGCAATCTTCTTTGAATATCCTTGAAAGGGAAAACCAACCAAGGAAATGAAGAAAGGTCACACAAAAGAGATGAGAGAACCATTTTTTAAAAAGCTACCTTCAAAGAATATGCAATTTATGTGTAATGCCTCTTTAATTGGGCTTGTAGGTTTTATATGCTCTAAATTCATGGCTTGCTATAAAAGATATTGATGTAAGGAAGATATAGGACTTCCAAAAGAAGCAGGTAGTGTTCAAATAACAGCTGATTTGAGACCCCTAGTACTTGATAATTTATGGCCCTCTTTAAAAAAGCAGAGATTCTTTTAGGTGTATGCTCAACTAGAAAACTCAAATAATGTGTGCTTAGTGAGTGAAAAAAGATAGCTAACAGCATAGTGTGTCTTACAGCATAAAGTGCAACCCTAAAATTACACATTGCTGAGCATTCTTAATGTGCTGTGAGCAATTTCAAATACTGAGTGCACACTCTAATATGTACATATATCAGTGGTGGTCAAACTTTTTGACAAGTCACAGTGTGATTTCAACCTGTAAGTATTGTTGGCCAAAGGACTTCCTTTCCATTTCGTGGTTTGGAAATTTTATTTGTTCCTCACTGGAATGAAAACAAATCTGTTTAAACATTTTTGCAAAACAGAATTGTTTCAAAACATCTGTTTTACTGATTGAAACAGCTTCTCTCAGCTTCTGTCTCTCTTTCACCCCACCCCCCACTGAAATGAGCAAGGTGTCTTGGACCTCAGAAAGCTTTCTATTGCTTTTTGAAGTTGGCATGTCTCAGAAAATGTTGCCTCTTTAACCAAATAGTATATATGTGATCAGCTCTAGCTATAGGTCTGATCCATCACTCTTTTGTAGTACCCATTAACAAAAGTAGATGGGGGCCTAAAAGGTCAAATGTTTTAGAGAGAGAAGAACTGTAAGATTCTGATCTTGGCTACACGAAATTATCTTCATGGCCTGAAGCAGAGCACTGAGAAGCTCTGTGCCTCAGCTTTCCCATCTGTAAAATGAGCTTGTGAATTTTTTGAAGAGTTCATTAAACATTGAACTTTTAAGACAGTGTTTTTAAGGTATTATGTAAGTACCAAATTTTATTACTGGAGTAGTTGGAAAGAAGAAAGTGCCAAAGGCTGCTTAGGTCCATAATACTTTCAAGTAGTAATACTGCGGCAGGCAATTTCAGGCCAACACAGGCCTTACAGTAATTAAAGGAGGAAAATGTTACCCCAGAGGGAGATGTGGCCTCTGACAAAGGCTTATAAGCAAAGAGCTTCAATTTGAAAAGTGTTCTGCCAGAAATTCTCTCTCCTCCTTCCCTTTTCTTTTTCTATCCACTCCTCCAGTTTCCAACGTGTTTGTCTGCCTTCCACTTTGTCACAGTGTTCTGTTTTTTCAGGTACTTTCTCATCTGACCCTTCCTCTTTTTTGGTGTTTCTTTTTTCCTTCTTCCCTTCTCACTATCATTTCTTTCACCCTTTGTTGTTGTTTCTTTTTTATTTGCCTTCTCTCCTCTCCATCCCATGCTGCTTTTGTCTGTCCTGCCCAATCTCCACTGTTGCTCTCACTCCCTCTCTTTGGTGCAAGGGAGCTATCCTGCAGAAGCTGGATCAGGAGGCAGCAGCACTTGCAGAAGAGAGAAGAGCTGTGTCTCCACTGAATTCAGCACTTGATCCCAGGAAGTTTCTTGCTGAATCATTTCAAGGTACCTTAAAGAATTGTGGTAGACTGGAAAGCAGACACACAGGTGAGCTGCAGCTCACTGGTGGGCTGCATCAAAAGCCTCTGACAACATGTGCAAACAAGCATGTGCATGCAGTATGTGGCACAGCAGACCTGTCTGCGATGCTGCACACGTCACTCACCGCACAGGCAGGTGTTCCTTGCGCTACTAATCTGCAGCACAGTGAGGGATATTGACACCAGGAGATCCTGGTGTCAAAAACCCCCAAGCCTAAAAAAACCAGGGTGGTGCATGTAATGGCAGTGTTCGCCACCTGAAACTGGAGCCTGGCCAGCCAGAGCCATGCTCTAGCTGCCAGCCAGGCTCCCTGCTGCTGGATCTCCATAACTGCAGCCCCTGGAGGCTCCCAGGACCCTAGGTAACACTGCTGGAACCAGCCCAGGTGCAGGCCCCCCTCCCCTACTCGACCCAAGGCAACATGCCACGTGCCAGAGCACACATGTATGGGTGTTCCCCAGGAACACGTAACAATACATATTGTGCAGCTGCTGTTTGTCCCTGGGGAATCACATTCCTGCTTGTGGGGACACGCTCTGAGGGTTTCACTTGGCCCTTCTTGGCAATCTGATTGCTTTTTCCAAACTTTCTTTGAAATGTTTACCAGATTCCTAAGCAAATTTTCCCTAATCTCACTCAGAATGTAATTGGCATTCACCAACTAAGCTCAGTGATGAATTAATTATTTGAGTTGCCTTTGCTGAGGCTGAAAATGTTAGGTGTGATTTCAGAAGCATCTTGTGATTTAGAGCACAATTCATTGCTCATTACCAGGATTTAGCATACTCTGAGCAAGAGAATGGTTGGGGAAGACTTTTTGTCAAGAGTTGTGGGCAAAAAAAGCAGGATAGAACAGCCTTCAGTGCCTTTAAAAATCCCACATTTAGTCCCCTAACCAATTGCAACCCAGAAGCAAGGAGTGAAGAAATCTGTTGCCTCTTAGTTTGATCCAAGATTTCCATGATTCATTAAGAGGGGTATAAAGGTAGGGAGATCCTGACACAAAAATGGATATATTAGAAGCCATGTATGAATCCCTTGCTCTCTTCCTGCTAACAGTAGTTGCATTTTCAAGGATGCTCAGCATTCATTTATGTATCACTGTAACGGGTCTGATGTTTAAAAAACAGTTAATCGTGTTGAGTGCAGAGTTACTTTGCAAATATAACCTTCTGACTAAATAAGACTTGATCTCTTTCAAGATTTGGCTCTCATCATGGATGCTGAGCACTTAGTACTCTGATGCTAACTACTGTGTCACGTACTGTTGCTTAAGCCATAGGTTACATCGTTGGGTAGATGTGATCAAGTTGAGAAAGCTTACATCTGAGAACATTTTAACTGTTCCATCAGAAGGAGATGCTGCAGTTGCAGTGATAGAATCATAGAAGAGAAAACTAGGGTTGGAAGGGAGATCAGGAGGTCATCTAGTCCTCAAAGCAGGACCAACCCCACTAGATTAACCCAGCCAAGGCTTTGTCTAGCTGGATCTTAAAAACATTCAGGAATGGAGATTGCACAACCTGTCTAGATAATCTGTTTCAGTGCCTTGCTACCCTCCTGGTGAGAAAGTTCTTAATACCAGGAGATATGATCTGTAGTGTCACTTTTATATCTCGTCTTGAAAGAGAAATCTGAGATGAAACTTCTTCACAATATGTAATAGGCTGCACAAATATAAACTGAGACCCAAGAGGGGTGCTGTAAGCATTTTGTCTTTTCCTTTCTTTGGTGTCTGATTTTTTTCTGCCTGTAATTAAGATTTCAGTAAACTCACAAACATCTTTTAACAGTAGTTCTCTACATTTTCCCTGTTCTTGGCTCTTCCTGCTATATTCAGTGGACAATGCTGCCCTCAAGTGTCTAAGAGATGAAAGACAAGTGAGCATTATTTTTTTTAAATGAAACTTTCCATTATTGTTTTTTCTCTTCTATTTTAGCATAAGCTCTGGACAAATGCCAAACAAACAATTTTTGGAATTGTTAATATAAACCTCAATATTAAATATTAACCTCCTACATGTGTATAATATTCAGTCTTAAAAGTATATTGTAAATCCCAAGATCCTTTTTTTGCAAGCACTAAATAAAGCCCTTAAGATTTGCTCTCAGTATAATTATCCTGGGTACCTTGCAGAAATGTACTATGTAGGAAGTGAGTTTCCTTAGGTAGCATACAGGGTAGAATCGATATTGAAATTAATGTTCCATTTACCTGTTTGAACTGTTAGTTTTATGTTAATTTTTGTATAGCTTGGAATGTATGTGTGTGTGTGTGTGTGTGTGTATACACACACTATACATATATACTATGGAATATATATATATATAAGAATATATATTTTCGAGTATTGGAAATTCAAACGTTAGAACCAAATTTCAATGTGGTATGCAAAGAGATTTGTGTGAAGATAGGTGGACAGGATTGTATCAGGAAAAATAACGAATGGGAGGGTTTATGAGTCTGCTTATCTCCTTGCACTTTTGTGTTGGATGCTTTGTCAAGCTAAAATTTCTTCCATATGTTCCTTACACCCACTTATACACCCACCTACACACACTTAGAATTTACCAACATACTTTGTATCATTGCTGAATTAAACCTCCATACCATCATTCAAATTAAATAAAACAAGCAGCTGTTTTCTTTCATCAAAGTGAACATCTTTTGACTTGGTACATTGTAGTATTTGAAGGAAATAAGTTGTGGGGGGTTGCATGTGTGACCCCACATAAAAGGCCAAGGCTTGGATTTAGATGCATATTGAGGCACTTTGGGCCAGTCAAGTTAGGATGGCTTACAGCAGGGCTGTCCAGCTTCTAAGTGGCTGGGGGCAGAAAGGCCACAAACCATTCAGTCCACACTGGTGTGAGCCATCAGGTCTCAAGACTGTACACCATGCATGAACCAGTGGGCACTCCCCTACCCCATTGCACAAAGCATGCATGCAGGCTGGTGGGGGCTCCTCTTCCCTGCTGTGCTGCACAGCACACTGACCCACCTCACCTGCAGCTCTCCTGTGGCACCATGCCTCATAGCTCTAGGCTGCAGGCTCTCCCAGCTCCCAGGCAGCACCACACAGCTCAATCCCACCCCCAGGGCTGGGTCAGGTAGCAGAAGCCAGAGGAGGGAAGGGAGCCCCAGTACCCTGGCTGCAGCTGGAGTGATAGGGGTACCATTGCCTGGGTGAGAGCACAAAAGATGGCATGTTAAGCCTTTGGGAGCCACATGCAGCCTGCAACACAATAGTTAGACAGCCTCACCTAGAATAGGACTTTTTCTTATAGATCAAGGGTTTAGGGCCATTCCAAGCAATGGCAGATTGAGCTCATTAATCATTTGGGCCCAGGAATGGCACAATTTATATTTATAGACTAAAAAAAAATATTTTTACTTACATAAAAAATAAACATGCTTGAGACCCAGTGCTTAGCCAAACTTAGAGCCACTGTTCTATTTCAGGACACTACTAACAGCATGACCAAAAACCACAGAAGATGGAGATTCTGGTCAGGGTTGGTTCCAACTGTAGTGTATTGCATTCTGAATTGGATACATGGGACCTAGTTTAGTAAATTCAATCTACACAAGATGTTACATCACCATAGTGATGAATAACAGCGACATGGCTCATTGCTATGGCAATGTAGCATTAGCGGGCACAAACCATGACACCAATGCTACTGCACAGTAGCAATGAGTTACTGTGCAGCAGCATGGGAAAAGACCCATGTGGAGGTTACTGGCTGTTACTGTGAAGTCATTTAGTACTTGCTTAAGCCCAGCTCATGTAGACACAGCCAAAGGGTAGCAAATGGCAGGAGGGGAGGCTTTATACTGAGGCCCCAGCATAGTGATTCTCAGTCAAGGTGCCATGGTACCCTGGGATGCTGTGAGATCATTTTAAGAATGTCTTCCAGTATTTGCATTCTTATGCATACACAAGATGAACCCAAAGATTTCAAACAGAAATCCATAGTGTTGAAATCATTCTCATCTCTTGTGGTCTTTCTGCATTCCTTGCAACAGAAGACTTGCTCTATTATTTTTCTGTAGTCAAAAAACAAGTCAAAGCTAAGAGCTGGCATTTTCTGAGATGTCTTGACTCCAAAAAGGCTAAGGGGAACTGAGCAAAGTGAAGGCAGTACCCTTAGCCCTTTCTACTTTCTTTCTGTGGTACATTTTTCTAGGAACAATTCTTAGTTGTTTATAGATGGTGAGTGGTTATTTTATAGCTAGTGGTACATAGAGTAGACATTCTTGAGGGCCCCTCCCTATCTATCATCAATATCCCTTGTCTATATATTGCAGATAACTAAACTATATGATTCAGGTAGTCTTGTTCAGACCAATGTTCTTTGAATCAAAGTTTTGGTCAAGTATGGAGGCTGTGGGACCTAAAGATGTCAATAGAAATTCCTGTTGTTCTCAATAGGCATGTCTATGTGTGCAATTACTTCGCATTAAATTTACTGTGCAGTAAGTGTTTTTTAGGCCAGTGCAACTGTTAAAGCATGCAGCTGTTATAGCATACTAAGTGGACTGGCTTGGGACTAAAATTAATCCGTCTACACATGCATTACTGTGCAGTAACTAATTAGGTGTAAATTCAATACCAAGTCAGCGTAAGTAACCATATTTACTGTGCAGTACGGGAGTATGCATGTAAACATGTGCCCGTACTGCGCATTCATTTTAGTTACTGTGCAGTAAATGCACGTGTAGGCATGCTCAACGAGAGGTAAAGTGAAACAGAGCAAGAACCAAAAGTTCTTGCCTGAACGTGCCTGAAGAACCATATTGGTTGTAGGGATCCAAGTTGCAATGAAGGATGGCCACTCTTGCCTGCTCTGCCATCTCCACCCATTCTCAGCCCTGTAATGCGCTCTTCTGTATAGTCACTAGTGGGACTCTAAGGGAACACTTCCAACAGGATTATGAGTAGTATTGGTGAAGGACGCAAAGGGAGAAAGTGCTGTAGCAACAGTAACTCCATTATAAATATGGAAAATTGAGAAATAACTACATCCACAAAGGGGACTTAGGTTAAGCATTGTAATGCCCAACTCTGAGAGGCCCTGCTTGCTTAGTAGGATCTACATGCCTGAGTTACATGATATACTGGGAGAGTTACATGCCTAAAATGAGATTCTAGACAGCATGATGACTGGAAAGCCACCTAACTTAGCCTGTAGTAAATACCAAGGAGAGGGTCAGGGCCTAAGTTCTCAGCTCTTCAAAAGGATTTAGGTACCTAACCCTGGGCTGAAGGAAAATGCTGCCCTCCACTCAGGATTTACATGGATAGTTTCCTTCAGTTCCTTCTTCTGCCTTATTTAGAGCAAGAATTTGAAATGCATCCCTCAGGGCAGAATGCCATAATCACTGGGCATCGGGGTATTTGAGTTTTTCCCACCAATGCTATGTCTTCATAGTTCGTCCCTACAGTGATGTAGCATCTTATGTAGATGCACCCAGTGAAGGGTAACATTGGAAAACACAGAGACAAGCTTGCCATTCTGCTTCAGTGAGAATTAAAAAGCACATTTTGGCAGTTCTAAAGTTTTAGTGCTCTGATAAGATGTGTTCTCTCTTAACATTTTAATGAGCTGAGCAACTGACAGTCCCAGCTGAGCACTCTTTTTTGTTGCTATTGCTAAGCAAAACAAAAGTAAAAAAAGGTCTTTTTCATCTTCTTCTAAATAATTATTACAACCTGCTTGTTTAAGATGTGCAGAAATTCATGTCACTCCCAACCAAGCCTCTTTCTTAACCTGAAAGCCTCTTTCTCCCACTTTTATTTCTACTTTTCTCCAATCTACCTTTCTACATTTTTCTCCCACCTTGCCTACCAATTTAGTTTCTTCCAGGCATCCCAAAGCAGCACATTTCATCCTGTATGCTCTAACTCTACCCACCTCATGTCCATCTATCTCCTAGCCCAACTCTTGAACACCGCAGTTTAGTCTCATGTGTAGACAAAATGGGTGGCATGTGTGCACGACACTTTAAAGCAGGTCAAATGCTTTTGCACTGCTTTAATGGTGTTGGTGTTTGCATGCGTCAGTGGTATATTGCACAGTAATTCCAGCTGCTGTAGCAAATTTGACAATATAATGCACCTTAAATGACTTGGGGCACAGAAAATTAAAACTCTGAGGAGGAGCTTTAGTTTGCTGCCATACAGCCATGGCATGAAGAACCGGGCTCCGTACAGCTCATCGGCTCTGCAGGAAGCCCTGCAGGCAGCTCATAGCAGCCCAAGAAGGCAGGTTCCACCCAAGGATAAAAGCAGCGGGTCTGATCTTTTTTTTTCCTCTGGAGCCTGCCTGCCTGAGCTGTGCGGGGGCCTAGGGCTTCCCTCCACACTGCTGTGCTCCCCAGGACCGCCTGAGCCAGGTGCCTGCTGGCAGGGGCTGCCTGGGGGGGGCCACCGCTGCCATGGACAGAAACATCAGCCCCCAATCCCTGTAGCTCAGAGACTGCTCCATCCACCAGCAACTCACCCTCCCCTCCCTGCCACCAGAGAGGCAGGTAAGTTTGCATGTATGCACAACACAGAGGTTTAAAGGACCCTAAATTAAAGCAGTGTTTTTAAAAACCCACTGCTTCAATTTAGGTCCCCATTTCATCCACACACAGCCTAACACATCCTACCTCAGTCCACTCTGCCCCACATTTTCACTAACACAGACTTCAGCCTCCATCACTTATTCACAGAAATTTGGACACTGAACAAGACACTGTCCATGGCTGGCTGTAGATGCAATGGAAATTGTCTTTACCTTTGTTCTTTTTCTTCTTTCTCCATGACCCTTAGACCTTCTATTTGCTACTTTTTTTTTATAGATCCATAGATATTTGGGTCAGAAGGGGCCCCAATGGATCAAGTCTGACCCCCTGTCGGTAGCAGAAGAACGTGGTAGGGTCATGTGACCCCAGCCGGGTGCTTGTCCAGTCTCTTCTTGAAGACCCCCAAGGTAGGGGAGAGCATTACTTCCCTTGGAAGCCCATTCCAGATTCTGGCAACCTTAATCATTAAGAAGTTCTTTCTGATGTCCAACCTAAATCTACTCTCTATCAATTTATGGCCATTGCTTCTGGTTATTCCAAGGGGTGCTCTGGTAAAGAAAGCATCGTCTATTCCCTGCTGACTACACCCCCTTCCAATGAATTTGTATACCACCACAAGATCTCTCCTCAGCCTTCTCTTGTAGAGGCTGAAAAGGTACATGTCTGTCAGCCTTTCCTCATAGGGTCTTCACTGCAGGCCTCTAACCATATGAGTGGCCCTCCTCTGGACCCTCTCAAGGTTGTCCCTATTCCTCTTGAATTACAGTGCCCAGAATTGGCTGCAGTACTCCAGATGCAGCCTGATCAATGCTGCATAGAGGGGAAGTATCACCTCCCTAGACCTGTTCATGATGCACCTCCTATTACATGACAAAGTGCGGTTAGCTCTGCTAATTACTTTGCCACATTGACAACTCATATTCATCTTGCAGTCAGTAATGACTCTGAGATCTCTTTCTGCTGCTGTGCTGCTGAGAAGGTCATCCCCCAGCCTCTATGTGCGCTGGTGATTCCCTCTCCCTACGTGCAGCACCTTGTACTTTTCCTTGTTGAACTGCATCCTATTGTTCTCTGCCCACTTCTCTAACCTATCCAAGTCTGCCTGGATTTGGTTTCTTCCCATCAGTGTGTTTACTTCACCCTGAAGTTTGGTTTGGTTTCAATTCTCTCAGAAGAAAATTCCATCCTAACTCCTTTTTCTTTCTTACTTCTTCCCAGTTACTGTCACTATTTATTCTCACTGCTTGCTCCTAATACCTCTTTTATTTTCTGTCCACATTTTCTTCAGCCATTTGAAGCTCCAATGAAGTACTAAGTCAATGTTGCCAGGAGACATAGCATATGTAAGTTCTTCCAACCCCCTTCCCCAGTGGCCTTCTCTACCTTGAGAACATATGTTAGAGAACATGGGTCATGTATCATAATTTTAAGCATAATTTTACTGTTAGTGTGGCAAGAAGAGTGTATTTAAGATGTGCTAGTGGCTTGTAATTAACTCTAGGACCCCGTTCTTCAGACTCAAAAATAGTCTCTCTCCTCTTCATTCCATTTGATGACATTTGATGCTTTGTTTTAATGCAGTACATTTACATGTGTTTAGCACCTCCTGGTGGTATGTTTTCTCAGCACTAAAAATCTCCTTGAATAATACTCAGGATTTACTCTGCTGTGGGACCAAAAAAAAGGTTCATCAAGGTCAAAGAAGGTAAAAATGCTGTGAAGGCCATGTCCAAAACTGCAGTTATTCTGAGAGAGACTTTTCAGCCCAGGTGAATATCTGGTCCTCAGAACCTTCTGTTAATTACTGATTGCACCACTCCTGAATCTAGCCCTGATTTTTTGCTGCTTCATAATTGACAATGTCATTAAAAAACTAAGATTCCTTCACAGTTCCAGAACAGCAATATTATGATACCACAGTTATTTTACAAGGGAGAAGTATGATACTTTGAACCTGTGCTGGCACTTTGAAGGAAACTACTGAGCTTCAGAATCCTCGGCATGTTGAACATGTTTCTTTTTACCATTATCCTCTTGCCAAGCACAACTGTATAATAGGTTACAGTGTTCTGTCCCTTTTTCCTTCAACTATTTTCAGTCATTTCTGGCTTCCACATCTTTGGAGTGCAGTTAACTGATTGCACAAGGAGAAGGAATTTTATAAATCACATAGGCACACGGTCAAGGATTTTCACACATTCCTTTCCTATGTAAATGGTCTGTAGCTTTTTCATGAACCAGGCCTGTAGACTCTTTCTTTCACACTTCCAATCCCCTCCCTGTAAAATTGCAATTTAAATGATCCTGAAACTTTTAAAGACAATTAAAGGTTAGCTTTGCATATCACTGACCTACCAGCCATTCCTTATAAAGCTCTGATGTATATACTGTATTTGATCTGCAGCTGAATGATTGAAACAGAAGTGATTCCAGAAATGTTCTTTACCCCTTGGAGGATTGGAGAGTAGCCTCAGGAGAGACTGCATAATAGCTGCTACTTCCTTAGAGCGTTATACACTCCTAGAACACTACAGTAAGTTGCCAGTACTTTTGGCTTCCTTCCTGTTTTACACAAAACATAAATCATTAGGATGGTTTGGACTGTCTTATTAGCAAGATTTAAGGAGCTTAATAAAATTCTTTTGGCAGGTTGTACAGTGACTCTTCTTACACCCAGTCACAATACTTATATAAAAAGTGTAACCTCTATTCCCATGGGCAGAAACATAAATTTATAACAGGGGCTGCCTGGCAAGGAGCAGTGTTATTACCTTCTTTTTAATTAGTATACCATACTGCGAACACAAAAAAAAAATTGTGATTTCTGAATTGCAGCCACACCAAGGTTGATCTGCTTGGTTTTCTAAAGGAAATGAGGGCTGTTAACAACATAGAGCTAACACATGTGACTTGATCAAATGTTGAGTAGGAGGTTGGTCCAAAAGGGACTTCTGCAGGCAGTGAGGTTGGAAAGACACAGGGTCTGCAAGATGGGTTTGGAGCATAATTGTAAAAACTGACAAAGATTCAGCACTTTGTTAGAGTTTGAGGAAACTGTACATTTCTGGACAAAATCTTCCCTCGTAGATCCTACCCCCTTGAAAAGCACCCTTATATGTTCAAAATAAAGTATCAGATTTCCAAAAGATTTGTGAAAATATTATTGCACAGCCTAACTGGACAATTTTATTCTGTCTAAGACATATCTGAAAGATGGAAATTGCAGTAATACTGGGTGATAGAAGAGTTCCAAACTCTGTTTCATGTTTGACAGTTACAGACATAGCCACACTCTCATTGTCTTAGATGGTGGCTCTAAAATATTTATAAGTAATGAAAAGCAAAGTGATCAAATTGTACAGTTTTACTGGGGCACATATACCCTCTTATTAAACTGACATTTAAGATATTTCCATCACCTATCACTGAAAGCAGTTATCTGTCCTCATATTCCCTGTCTTCTTAAAGAAAACAAGCAAACAAACAACAACAACAAAAAACCCCAAAGATTTGGAAACAATGCCTTGATTTATTCCAAATCTCCAAGGCTGTGATTCTGTCAGTGTGTGCTGTGATAAATGTTGTTAACTGGTACTCTGTTTGTTCAATGTTCCCCTAAGGAAGACTGAATGTGATTTAAGCAATGTCATATATTTAAAGTGCAGCATTAGTTTTAAGTCTGCAATGTTAGAGATGGACAGGGTCACAAGTGGCACATGAGGGGTACACACTAACTACACAATTGATGGTTTATGTCTTCCTTAGCCAATGTTTACTCATTGTGTTTAAGCATGTGGTGGTTACAAACCACCACAATGCTTGAAAACCTTTGCTCGGAGAAAACCCAATATAAAAAGTATACTGGTTGTTGAACATCAGGAATGATGTACTTTGAGACCTTTCATGTGTGGAAGCTTCCCTAGATTATGCCTGACTCCTTCCACCATTGTCTATCTTTAGTTCCAGCAAGGCAGTGTCCCCAGAGAATTAAGGGGTTTTCTTAAAGGTGTCATTTGCATTCACATGAGCAATTTGCATACACACTTATATTCCTACTGCTTGTATTATTATTTTACTCTAGTCAGTATTGAGATGTGATGATGAATTTCAGGATTCCATTCGTACAGTATTCCCCACTTCCCAGAGCCTGTCTGAAATCGCTGCATGGTGATTTTACAGGTTTACAATAGAGATTCACAGTGATATCTGATTGGCATACACTTTTCCTCATTGTTTGCATTGATTAGGCATCTCATGAACCAGAAGTCCAACTTATGTGAAGATTTCTTTAAATATCTTTAGACAAATGAGAGAGAAAAAGAAGCACTAAGGGCCAGTTTTTTAGATCACTGAGTTGCTCTAAGACAGAATTAGATTAATGGATTATGTTTTGTTGAAAGCCAGACTTTCAAAACTAAGTGATATATATTTGCACACCAGACATGTGAAAAGAGGTTGGAACCACATTTCTGGAACCAGCCAAAGTTATTCTCAAGAGATATTATTTCTAAATCTGCTGTAATTCTCAAGGTCAGAATAATTCATCTATCTTTTTCATGGTCTTGCAGCCCAAGAGATGACTAAAGTTTAGGGTGCTTGTCAATAAAGTCTCCTGGCTCAGGAGGGTCATAATTTTATATAGCCCAAGTAAAACTTTAAACAATGAACTCTTCCATTCATAGACTTCAACTGTGAATCTTCTTAAACTCTGACACTTCACAGTTCAGGGACTGCATTCTGTTGTCCTACAAACAAGCAGATATCTTTGACCTAGTTCTGCTAAAATCCATCTCTCCAAACAAGCATATTCTTCTTAAACTGAGGCACCTGCCAAAAATCTTTAAAATTGTCATTAAGGGTTCCTATACTCTTTTCTTTATTAGACACTTTAAATAGTCTTAGACTAAAAAAAGGATACCACTTTGTGGCACAGAAGAGTTCTTTAATTAGTAGTCTAAGCTTAGCCCATCTTTAGATATTTATTGGTGTGAGATTACACTATCAAAACATTTCTTTAGAGACCAGAAAATTAGGTGTCACACAAGAGAGACAATTTATTAATGATTTTGTCGGTCAGTCTTTGGCTTCCCTACACAATGTCACACTATTTTCCTCACCTGAGTTGTGTTAATTCTATACTTGTCACTTGCGCTTTGAATGGTCATAATTAACTGTTTATTTTGCCTGGATTTTTGTTAGTAGCCACTGACTGTCAAGACACTATTTAGTATGATAGGTGAGGGGATGTTACAGATGAATAAACAAAGTTGTCACTACGTCATTTTTCCATTTAATAAAGTCTTCTTCCATCCACAAAAGAGGTGAGGAAAACTTATTTTTAAATTTCATTTTACTGAAACTTAACAAAGCTGGTATACAAGCCATTGCATGAGTAGATGAATTACAACATGCTTATCAACAGAAGGGGCTTGATTTACTGCCATCCTGATTTCATATCAGCATAAGTCCACTGTAACTGATGGTGACCACTTCTTGGGATGCAACCACACACAAACATTATGTAGGAGGGCAGATAGGGAAATTCAGTCCTTCACATTTTAAAAGTGGTACATCTGTGTATTTTGTGCCCTTCAACCCCCCTAGCATTTTAAATGTAACATCATTGAATTCACATATGCTAGGCACATTAAGAAACCTAACAGCTTCCACATGAGACGTCTACATAAGATCCTCAAAATAAAATGGGAAAACAGAAAACCAAACACAGAAGTACTGGGGCCCACAGAACTGACACACTTAGAAGAAGAGGAGGTTGTGATGGACTGCCATGCCAGGAAAATGGGAGGAAACCGTATGCCCAAGAACATTTCGTATAGCAAGATTTGAGATGGCTCTAGAAAGTGGAGTCATTTTCTATAAAGGTACCATGGTGCATGCAAAAATTGCATGAAGTTGTTCATTGTCAGCATAGAAAGGTGGGAGGAATGCATAGAATCCTGTCTGATCTGGAGGGAACATCTGGCACTGGGTGCAGCTCAGCATGAAGCAGCTGAGAACTGTGGATGAAAGCAAAGTGAGAAAGAAGAAAGCAGCATGCTGTAAACTCGGACTCCAACTCAGGCAACATAAGGATCTATGAAACTTGTAACAAGCTGTATTGCTCTCAAATTGGACTTATCAGCCACAAACAAATTCATCAGGCATCTCCAGAGGATCAACAGTTGTCTACAATCACTGAATTCAGTTGCAGTCAATGTAGAGCTCAAAAGCTAGATGTGGTGAGATTCTGTCAATTTGGTCCATTTGAAAGCAGGACTATTGAGTGCTTATGGATGGCTCCTAGCATCATCTCCAGACAATGTATTCTGCTAGGGTGAGGTTCAGTTGAGTAAATCACTGTAGAAGCCACAATAGCTACAGAAGCCTCATGCTGCATGTGCTAGTGTGCCAAGTGCTTCCAAATGTAGGTAGAAATTACAGAGAGAACTGTATAACCAGGCATGAGTTATTAAGTGAGAGAGCTGCAAAGATCTTCAAGGATACTAAAGTCACCACAGTCAAGACATTTGGGAACACTAAGACATCAGGTCACCAAATCGTTAGACGCAGGGGTTGCTGTGGATGTGGTCTTTCTGGACTTCCGGAAGGCTTTCGACACTGTTTCTCACCCTGTTCTCATCA
>JAGPOW010000304.1:53744695-53765243 GCA_030014935.1 Caiman crocodilus | reverse complement strand
CGGTGCTCTTTCCTGCCAAGGCAGGGGGTCGGACTAGATGATCTGCCCAGGTCCCTTCCGACTCTAGACACTATGATACTATGATACTATGATACTAACATTAGTCTGAGTAGAAGCACCATTGGATTCCATAAGAAGTAGGGAAAAGGACTACAAGAGTGATTACTTCATCTCTATGATTTCTGTGTTGGCTTTTCCTAGGATTCATATATTTTGTGGACTCGTCTAAATGTAACTTGTTGCTCTTCCTCCAATGTCCCATGAAAACTTGTACAATCCTGAATAACTATAGAATAGGGGTTTTCACTTGTTTTTAATAGGTATAACCTCGGCAGGTAGACACGGAGCAGGGAGGTGGGGGGTGGTGCATGGCCGGACATGGAGAGAGGGAGAGGAGGGTAGCATGCAGCCAGACATGGAGTGGTAGCAGCACAGGGTGGTAGATGGTGGTGGCAGCCACATGTAAGCTTCACTCTCCACCTTGTCTGTCCAGGTGGTGCCTGTGTGGCCCACAGAGGGACGCTGCTGCCCTCCCTCCCAGCCCTGCTCCTAGGAGGCAGCAGCATGGGGTAGTAGGTCATGGTGCTCTATCCCTGCCTGGTCATGTGTACCCCTAGGGCCTTCCCAAGTACCCCTGGTTGACAATCCCTGGTATAGAAGAATAACAGGAGAATAAGCTGTGACAGCGCTGAGTCAGGTAAGTCATTTCTATAATGTTAGGAATCTATTTATGAATAGATTATGAAGGCTGTCTGATGCTGAGGATTCTTTGTGGATATCTATAACCTCCAATTTAAATGAGTGAAAAGAAGGGAACTGTTGGGTTTTTTTTACATCCAGGTTGGACTACAGTTCCAAGGGATGGTGACAGACAAATAACAACAGAGTTTGTTAAAGTTCCATAAGCAAGCATCATTGGACAAAGTGTTCACTATTGTCCAGGATAAACTAATTTTTCTAAGTCTGAACTCCAGGGGAGAGGTAAATAAGCACTGGATCACCTGAACAGGAACTTGATCACAAATGATCAGGAATCACCTGACAAAAGGGAGCTGGATGCTACATAGAAAAGAGGGTCTTCTGCTGGTCTAAATACCTCTCCAGACAGTACATGGGTCTGGCATTTGATTACAAACAAAACAGACTGGTGACAGTCATCTATCTAGGTTATTTTATCAATTTTTATAGTACTGGCCCCAGAAGTGTCAGGATGACACCATTTTCCAATAGTAGTATATGTTCATCACTTTTCATACCCACATATTTAATAGTCCTCAGCTGCACTCAGACAACTCCCAGAGCTGGACCAAAAGTAGGACAAGGGTGGTAGTGCTTAAAGCACAACTGTAACAGCCGAAAAGTATGTCTGTGAGATAAAAGTGCTTGCTGAAAGCTCTGTGAAAATTAGACCAAGTGTTTCTCTGTCATTTGTTCAGATATTAAGTTATATGTTGTTGTTAAGAGCCTAATTGAAATCAAAGACGTAGTGAGGCCTTATATGTAGTAAGGCCTAGTAAATTTAACAAAGCCTTGTAGAAGTAGTAGGCCCTGTGACATAGTTACAATTAACCTTATCAGAAGAATGCAAGGCTTGTAGTGCTATTGGTCAGTCCTAAGAATAATTATAATGGGAGAATCTGGATGGCTGTAAGAATTCAGCATAGCTCAGAAGTTCTAAATTGGCTGGCACATCCAGAAATCATTAGAAGAAAGATGCAGCTCTGTGAAAGAAATCACTAATTAGCTGCTGACCTGGATCAGTGGGCCAGTGGATCTTGAGAAGCCTGAGGACTAACGCTGATCAGAGACATCTAACTTCACTGAGCTTTGTGGAAAAAGAACTTGTCATACATTAGGCATCAGAAAGCACTGCCGATAACTTGTTGATGTGAATTGTTATTGTCTGCCATTGTCTGTTTTATTATACTATGCATAGTAGTGTTTTTGTTAAGCCAATAAACCTTTGTTACCTTTTAACCCCAACCACACTCTCAATCCTGAACCCTCCACAGGTGGCTGGGACACAACCTCACCCAGAATGCCCCCAAATACCTTCCCTCTGGCAGTGGATGCATTTCATGATTGACATGGGTGTCACTAGCCCCCTGTTGAACAGCTGGGTACTTAAGTTGGCAATCTTGTTATGCTGCAGGTGTTTACTTGGAGTCATGTTGGTCTAAAGACATAGGCAGACAAGGTTCCTTGGGTGAATTAGATATTTTTTATTAAACCAACCCAAATGGTTGGAGAATAGTTATTAAGCAAGATTTCGGGTTCAAAAACCCTTCATCAGGCTAAGGAAGCCTCAGCAGATGGGAAGAGCACACACCAACTGATGAAGCTTCCTTAGCCTGACAAAGGGTTTTTGAACCCGAAAGCTTGCTTAATGACTATTCTCCAACCATTTGGGTTGGTCTAATAAAAGATATCAAATTCACCCAAGGAACCTTGTCTGCCAATCTTCTTACGTGCACTCAAGTAGTGCAAAATATGCTTCATGGGTCTCAGAGCCTGGCTCATTTGCTGATAAAGTTCACAAATAGAAACAGTTTAAAAAATATAATATCTAGTTACTATATTATGGGAAATCAATATAAAATGTAGACTTAATTGATTTTGATGCTTATCCCTAAGGAATATCCCCATCAAATTAGTTTCTCTGATATTACATGTCTATAATACAAGGTTGTTGTCTCTTTTTTTTTTTTTTTTAGATTCATAGACTATAGGCTGGAAGGGACCTTGGAAGATCATCGGGTCCACCCCACTGCACCAAGCAGGAAAAACAACTGGGCTCAAGTGACCCCATTAAGGTGACCATCCAATCTCCTCTTGAAGATTTCCAAAGTAGGCAATTGAACCACCTCTGGAGGGAGCTTATTCCACAGTCTAGACACCCTAGCTGTGAAGAAGTTTTTCCTAATGTTGAGCCTCAAATGGACTTCCAGGTGTTTGTAACCATTGCTGCTGGTTTTCCCCAAGGGTGCCCTGGGGAACAGTTGTTCACTGCACCCTTGATATACTCCCCTGATGTAGTGGTAAGCTGCTACCAAGTCCCCTCTCAGCCTTCTCTTTTTTAGCCTGAAGAGTCCCAGGTCCCTCAGCCAACCTCGTATGGCTTCCCGTGCAAGTCTCTAATCATATAGGTGGCCCTTCTCTGGATTCTCTCAAGCTTTTCTGCATCCTTGTTGAAGTGCAGCTCCCAGAACTGGATGCACTACTGCACCTGCAGTCTCACCAGTGCTGAGTAGAGTGGAAGAATCACTTCCTTGGTTTTGGTGGAGATGCATCAATTGATGCATGCCAGAGTATTATGTGCCCTGCTGGCTACAGCGTTACAATGCTGGCTTATATTCACAGGTCTCTTTCATTCATAGTGCTGGTCAGATTGATATTGCCAAGCCTGTAGGTGTGCAGGAAATTGTTCATCCCCTGGTGAAGCATGTTACATTTCTTGATGTTAAACTTCATCTGGTTCTGGTCCGCCCAACTTGCCAGCCTGTTTAGGTCCACCTGTATCTGCTGCTTATCTTCAAGTCTGATCACACTTCCCCATAACTTGGTGTCATCAGCAAACTTGGCCAGTGAGCTCTTCACCCCCACATCCAAATCATTGATGAAGATGTTAAAGATCACTGGACCGAGCACTGACCCCTGAGGGACACCACTGGCCACTTCTTGCCAAGATGACACAGATCCTTTCAGGAGAACCCTCTGGGTCCTACCCCATAGCCAGCTTCCTATCCACCTAACTGTCCCACAGTTAAGCCCACAATCTTCTAATTTTCTCATGAGAGCATTGTGGGATATCAGATCAAAAGCTTTTTATAAGTCAAGGCATACAATGTCAACCTCCTCTCTCTTATCCAGGTAGTGAGCTGCCTAAACATAGAAGGGGATGAAGTTAGTAAGACAAGACCTGACCACGACGTTTAGAATCCTACCTTCTGCAAGCCTATCATGTATAGACTCCGTGATGAATTTTTCCAGAATTTTCCCTGGGATAGAAGTTAGGTTAATTGATCTATAATTACCTGGGTCCTCCTCCTTCCCCTTCTTGAAGATGGGAACAACATTGGCTCTTCCAGTCCTCAGGGACCTCTTCAAAGTGCCATGAGTTTTATAAAAGCTTTGTCAGGGGTTCCACTAGGACTTCAACCAGCTCCTTCAGCACCCTCAGATGAAGTTCATCCAGGCCTCCTGATTTATATGTCTAATTTTTTCAATTGGCCACACACCAGTTCTATGGCAATTTCTATCCTACTTATTCTGTACCCTATCTGGCATGTTTTTCCCCTTAGCACTGTGAAAGACCAAAGCAAAGTAGTCATTCAGTAGTTCAGTTTTTTTCTGAGTGCTGGTAACCAGCTGTCCTGAGCTATTGAGCAGTGGTCCCACACTCCCATTTGTTTTCCTCTTGTTCCCTACATACCTAAGGAAGACTTCTTGTTGTCTTTGATCCCCCGTCACTAATTTTAGTTCAGTTGCCACCTAAGCCCATCTAATCTGTTCCCTACAAATGCAGACCATTGTTGTATAGGCCTTTTTAGGGCATGCCCCCAGCGTCCATTGTGTGTATGCCTCTTTCTTCTTTCTTAAGAGGATCATGATTTCCCTATTTCACCAAGAGGGCTTCCCAGACCTTTTGCTACCTTTCCTCCCCCCTCCCCCTCCCTTGTTCTCCATGGCCCTGACTCAAGGAGCTAGTATCCAGTTCCACTCCTGAAAGAAGGACTTCATCTCTTGGGGTGACCCAGTGCAATCACAGCATAGCAGGCATTGTCTTCAGTAAAGCATTTAATGGACAAAGGCCAACCTGCCAGAGTTCCTCTGTTCTGCACCATTACCAGTCCAGTCTACACAGTTCTAAGCTCCCCCAGAGATACTCAGCTGTTCCTATTCCAGTCTCTCTGGCTCCTCAAAATATCTCCAGTTCTCTCAGTTCCCCAGGTTTTTCTGGCCATGAGCTGCCAGGCTGCTTGTTTCCAGTCTACTCTCCTATTGTCATGCCCATCTCTTTTGGACACCCTTTGAGTGTTTTGCATCTTATCTTTGTTCATATATCAGCAAAGTCATTCAGACTTGACTGCTGCTAAAGGTGCATCTTGTCTTGTATGTGCAGGAGCACATAGCCAGATCTGGCACTTATCTTCTCCTTCTCTGTGCACAGGCTAAAGAGAGAAACTGATTCTCATACAGTATTATGAAAATGTGAACATGATTAACACAGAAATAACACAATAACACCCATAGTCCATCACATAAATTCAGTCATTTTGAATTGACCAAGAGGTGCACAGTATCCTACCCTTAGAAACAGCTGAAGTAGCTACTCTGTAAAGTCAACAAGAACCTCTTCTAAAGGAGTCAGGCATCCCAAGTGACAATTTATTTCTAACTAAATGGAACTCATAGTTCAGCAGAGTCTCAGGGGACACCTCATAATTGAACATGATGAAAAATGATGAATTCCCACTGAGGCTCCTTTGTCAATAATGATCATCCATGGAGCTGAAATGTGTGCAACACAGCCCAGAGCTTTATCATAGAACATGTTGTCAGCTAGGTTTCATATTTCCTGTGCCCAATACACTTTAAGGCCAATTCCTTAAAGCAGGTTGGAGAAATTAGTGCAGAACTATGTCCTGTGTAAAATATATTATTTTTATAATAGTGTATCATAGAATGTATATTTTCCATATGCCCAAGAAAGGTTAATTTCATCTACATATACATAGTCTGTAAAGCTTTTACAGATAAAAAATGAATCGTATTACTTTTCATGCTTTAAAAATGCTTCTATTATTTTTGTTGGTGGTGGTTTTGTTGTCATTATTACTTGTCACCCAAAATATGCAAAGAACATTACACTGTGCTTAAAAAAGCTTGATAGCTAGTTTAGATATGGCATAACAAAAAGATATTGAAACAAAAAGGAGGCAATGGAAGGCTAAGAACAAAGATTTCAGCAATATGATTATTTAGGCAACAATGCAAAATGAAGAAGTTTTTATAATCACAGTTAAAATTAATTCATACCTTTCTATAATGGAATCTTTAATAATAATAACAGGAATTTCCATAATCCACCCAATGACGTTAGTCTTGCTATTAGAATGTCCAATTCAGAAGAAATAAAAGTTAACAACAGATCAAATCAAATTAAAATTTAGAATCCCCAGCATACCCTTTCATCATTCTTTAATGGCATGGAAAAAGCACATACTTAGAGAACCAAGTGAATCTGAGCAAATCTGTATGCACAGATGTCATGGGCAAGGACTTACCTCAGCCTTTTACAATATTCTTTTGAAGAGCTACAAATCTAAAACTAAATCCAAATGTATAATTGCCTACGGATTCTAAACCAGATCCTACAAGAGGGAAAATCCAGCCCAGCATATGAGGAATCTTTGAACTATATATCCCATTTAAGTGTTCAGTATAAACTTGTATAAAGAGAGCAGTATGTACCAGAACAGCTGGGTAGACTGTGTCCACCATTTACTAGAGACAATGCTTTTGTATAAATTGACACAAAGAATCCAAAAACATGATTCTAAAATTACTTTTTTTCATAAAATTCTGTATAAGAGTGTCTGTGCATAATAGTTAAGAGATGCCTCGGCACAGCTTGTGTTGAGCACATTATAAACATGGGAGCAGGAGCTTTTCCACTGTAGCATGGGAAAAGTTTTGGTGCAAGATCAGAGCCCGCCAAAACCTTGCAGCTGCACCAGCGAGTGCATGCTTGCTATTGGCTTACGTTAAAGTATGTATACGTGTCAGTCGGCCATTGGCTAGCGGACCGAATACTCCCCGCCGGATTCATCCGACGCCCCATACCCTGTGTGAGTGTGAGCTTCTGTGTGCCTGAGTTCCTGTTTTGAGTTTTGTAACTTCAAGGAACGTGCTTTCAGCCTAAGGACTGTAAGTAAAGCTTTTCTACTTCCAACAACCTGTGTGTTGTTGCTCTCTAATTCCACACTCCAACAGCAGCCCCATTCTGCCAGCATTTCTCGGCCCCCACATGGCATCACGAACAGGATCATCAGCATGCCAGGAAGACGTGATGGAGCTGGAATTAGTTGAGGTTTGTCCCTGGCACGTTGGAAAATGCCACATGCTAGACGCTGCGGAATTGGAAGCACACATCATTTACCATCAAGCGGGTGGAACGGGTAGAAGAGTTGTGAGCGGTTGTCTTTTGTTTGAGGGAGAAGGGGACCCAGCGAAAGAGTAGGAAGTGAGCCTCCACCCGAGAGCCTTCGGATGTGTAATGGGGAGCGAACGGGTTCGGTTTAAACCCCAGGAGCAAGGGGGCAGCGAATCCTCATCCGAGCAGGAGCCGAGCGAGGAAGATGTGGCTCTCAGTCGGGAGTTCGCTCGCTGTATGCACTGTGTGTGGGAGAGCAAAGGACCAGCGCTAATAGATGTAGACATGCTGTTACCGGAATCGGGACAGCCGGAACTTTCAGACCTCCACGGAGAAGCAGAGGGAAGCCGCTTCATATCTGAAGGGACCGGCACAGTGTTAGAGAAGGGGAGAATGCTGGAAATAATGTTCAACACGGTCACAACCCTTATTCAGGAAAGGACTGAGTTGGAAGCCCGATTGCGTGCCGTACACGCGGTTAAGCGGGTTGCAGCTGTGGAGAGCCAGAACCCCCGTCATTGCAGGATGGCAGTGAGACGGAAGGGGGCCGCCACAGAAGGGTCGAGAACGAGGGCGGAGTTCCCCACAGTGGGGCGGAAGTAGCAACTCCATCCCGAGGCATTCCCACGGGCCTATTCCTGGGCCGTAACCAGGAGACAACAGGCTTATCCTTGGGCCGTAACCAGAAACCAATGAAAAGCATCCTGCAACTGAATCTCTCAGCAGATGCAGTGACAGCTCGAGCAGCCACGTACCTTGTGGCGACGGAGGGTCAGGAGATGAGTGCGGCCTGCACTCCTGCCAGCACCTATCATGTTCGGACCTGGACTGAAATTCAGGCCTTGTGTAAAAGGTCTAGAATAAGAACAGTGGAAACGCTGGCTATGTGGATCGGATGCCTGGTTGTGGAGTTCGGATCCAATTTTGTGGATCGGAATGAGGCGAGCTCTTTAGTTAGATGGGCCTCGTGGAGTGGAAGACATGCTGCTGATGTCAGCACGGTCAGGTACAATTTTTACTGGCCAATCTTGCTTCCAGCACTTGTTGCAGGTCAAGCCAGCCAGAGAGCCTATGTGTGGCATGAAGGAGGACCATCGAGGGTCAATGTGGAGCAGATCTTACAAGCAATCATTGGAGTTTCCTTTTGCATGTGGTACCCAAGACGGCACCCACTGGGACTGTCACCAGCCCAGCAGCAGGAACTGTGGCCTCACCGTTACCTGCAAGATCTGGGAGCTGTTCAAGTTACGGTGACAAGCATTGATGTTTGTGTCGAAGTATACGGAGGAAGAGCTGTGGTTATTCTTCGAATTTTGTTCAATCCCTTAGCCAGACAGCCTGCAAGTAATTTCTTGAGGCAGTTACCATGACTGCAAGCCTTGGTAAAGCTGGGTCAAAGAGAGTTCAGCGACCCAGAGCAGCATCAAGCACACAAGTCAACCCTGCGACAACTTCAACCGACGCAGAGGACACCGGAGGAACGCGAAATGTTTAGGTTCTTGATGTGGTACTCCAGGCTCACCGAGCAGCAGTTGAGAGTGCTGGGCGATGAGGGCCAATGGAACCTGGCCTATGAGATGGGGTTCCAGTGCCAAGATGATTCAGATGAAAAGTCATCCTGTGATAATGATTACATTTTTCTGTCAGTAAGCTAATTAATTTTTCCCCTGAGAATTTCTTTCTCTGCAGGTCCACCAGAACGTGTGCAGACTAGATTGGAGAGAGGAAAAGATTTTTGAGGAGAGCGAGTTATCTCTGCCAGTCTGTTAAAGACCAGACTGGAGAGAACATTTTGAGAGAGAGGGAGAGCCTCTGAGAACCGGGACGCGATGATGCCCAGTGAAATTTGATGATTGAACTGTTCATCACAAATGTACTGATGTGTAGTTGTATTCTGTTAGGATATTATTTGATTAGATCATTGGAGAATGAACTTGCTTCGTTGTCCACTCTTGTTTTTGCTCGTTTGCAATGTAAACCTGTACAACAGTGTGAGTGTGATGTAACCGGTCTGAATGTGCTGCGGACACAACTGTGCCTTCGGCAAAGTGGCATGTCTGTGCATAACGGTTAAGAGATGCCTCAGCACAGCTTGTGTTAAGCACGTTATAAACACGGGAGCAGGGAGTTTCCCCTGTAGCGCGGGAAAAGTTTTGGTGCAAGATCAGAGCCCGCCAAAACCTTGCAGCTGCACCAGCAAGTGCATGCTTGCGATTGGCTTATGTTAAATTATGCATACATGTCAATCAGCGATTGGCTAGTGGACCGAATAAGAAGCTTGGTCGATGCCCGCCCAAACCGGAGGAGAGCTGGGATATGCATGAGGAAACATCCGCGTGCATTTCCGAGCCACGAAGAAGGCCTGATCAACCGGCAACGACTCCCTGCTGGATTCATCTGATGCCACATACCCTGCATGAGTGTGAGCTTCTGTGTGCCTGAGTTCCTGTTTTGAGTTTTGTAACTTCAAGGAACGTGCTTTCAGCCTAAGGACTGTAAGTAAAGTTTTTCTACTTCCAGCAACCCACATGTCTACCTCTCTAATTCCACACTCCATCAGTGGCCCCATTCCACCAGCGTTTCTCGGCCCCCACAAAGTGTTCCTTAGAATCATAGAATTAAAAAAATTAAGGTTGGAGGTCCAACCCCTGCTTAAAGATCCTGCTCCTCCATCAACAACTATATCATCCCAGCAAAGGCTTTGTCTATCTGAGTCTTAAAAAGCTTTCCTTAGCTCTCTGTTGAAATATGTCTGTAAAGTTTCTCTCCATGTCCCTTCTTCAAAATCCAGAAGGGGTGCAGTGGCCTGGTTGCACCCTCCACCCATGTTTCAGACTGTGCCACGGGAGCATGAGAGTAGCAACATGGAACGTCTTTAAAGTCCCAGAAGCAGGAGAGAACCTCATCCCCAGCTCTTAGACCATCTCCCTTCACCTCTGTGCCCAGAGCCAGGTCCCCCCTTCACATTCTTCCCTTCCCACTCTGTTGCTGCCACTGTCCCTGACTGTCCCAGGTATGGGGAGGAGCTCCAGAGTCACTTCTGCACTCCCACCAGGCTGCACAGGGGCTAAGCTCAGTAAGGGACAGTGGCAGCAGCAACAGGAACAGTGGCCAGGTTTATCCTCTCTGCTTGGTCCGTCCAGGTGCTCCATGCCAGCCTAAGAGTAGGCTTATGGAGGGGTAACCTAGCCACTGCTGCTGCTGTAACCCAGCCAAGCCTAGTTACCTATGTAGCCTCCTTGCAGCCCCAACTGGAGTGGGCAGGAGCAACCAGGACAGCAATGACACCAAGTGGATCTCCTTGTCCTACAAGACAAACTAGGGCAATTAGACAGATAGCGAGGACAAAGCTGAGCTCTTCAATGAGTTTTTTGCCTCTGTATTCCTGAACTTGGAGGAAGTGGAAGGGGAAATCAGCCCACCACCTGTTAGCACCATCTAAGTGAAGAGACACTTGGAGGGGCTGGATCTGTTTAAGTCAGCAGGCCCAGATGATCCTCATCCAAGGGTGCTGAAGGAATTGGCCAGTGTTATAGCAAAGCCACTGGCATAGGTGTGAGCACACTTGGTGCTCAGGTCAGGTCCCAGAGGACTGGAAAAGGGCCAATGTGGTTCCTATGTTCAAGAAGGAGAGGACTGCGGATCCAGATAACTATAGACCGGTTAGTCTCACCTCTATCCTTGGGAAAACCTTTGAAAAAATTATTAAAGATCACATTTGTGGGAGTCAATCAGGGAAAGCAATGCTAAAGAGAAACAAGCATGGATTCGTAGCAGGTAGATCCTGCCTGACTAACCTTGTTTCTTTTTATGACCAGGTCACAACATGCTTAGACATGGAAATCAAGGTGAATGTCATCTACTTGGATTTTATGAAGGCCTTCAATATGGTATCTCATTATATTCTTATAGATGAACTGAGTGACTGTGACAGAGGATTACATGGTCAGGTGGGTGGCAAATTGGCTTAGGGGTCATACCCAGAGAGTGGTGGTGGATGGGTCAGTATTGACCTGAAAAAATGTGGGCAGTGGAGTTCCACAAGGCTCAATCCTTGGACCAGTGCTGGTCAATGTCTTCATCAGTGACTTGTATGAGGGTGTGGAAAGCACTCTGTCCAAATTCTCAGATGCTACCAAATTACAGAGTAAAATTAACACATCAGAGAAAAGGGAAAGAATACAGAGGGATCTGGGCAGGTTGAAAAATTAGGCCAAACAGAATAGGATGCAGTTCAATAAGGACAAATGCAAGGTGCTACACTTAAGGAGAAGGAATCACTAGCACACTTACAGGCTTGAGGAAGACCTTCTCAGCAGCACAGCAGTGGAAAGGAATCTTAGAGTCACTGTTGACTCCAAGATAAACATGAGTCATCAATGTGAGAAGTGATCAGTAAAGCTAACAGCACTTTATCGTGCATTAGCAGGTGCATGACAAACAGGTCCAAGGAGGTGATACTTCCCGTTTATGTGGCACTGCTCAGGCCACAGTTGGAGTATTGTGTCCAGTTTTGGGTACCACACTTCAAGAAGGATGTGGACAACCTTGAGAGGGTTCAGAGAAGGGCCACTCATGTGGTTAGGGGTCTGCAGGCAAAGCCCTAAGAGATTAAGGGCCCTGGATCTCGTCAGCCTCTGCAAGAGAAGTCTGAGAGGTGATCTTGTGGCGGCCTACAAATTCATCAGGGTGGGGACAACAGGGAATAGGAGATGCTCTGTTTACCATGGCACCCCTTGGAGTAACTAGGAACAACGTCCACGGACTGACAGAGAGCAAATTTAGGTTAGACATCAGAAAGAACTTCTTTATGGTAAGGGTTGCCAAAATCTTGAATGGGCTGCTAAGGGAGGTGGTGCTCTCCCCTACCTTGGGGGTCTTTAAGAGGAGTCTAGACAAGCACCTGGCTGGGGTCATCTGACCCCAGCACTCTTTCCTGCCCAGGGTAGGAGATTGGACTCGATAATCTGCTAAGGTCCCTCCCAACCCAAACATCTATGAATCTGTGAATCTTGTACCTAAAGATGTAAGTCAGGAGGATGTGGTAGGGGAGTGGGAGGGAAAGGGAGATGCCACTGAGTATGTAGGGGAACGGAAAGGATGCCAAATGTGGGTGGGGAGGGATTCCTACCATATTCAGAGACTTAAAAAGAGTCCCCAGTTGCTGCTTCCATTGTGTCATCCCAGTGAAGCAGGGAGGTTGGGAGCAGTGGGAACAACCACTTCTGCAGCACTGGTTACTGTTCCACAACCTCCTTTTAAAAATCCTGGATCTACCTATGCTTCTGTTCTCATTAAAGTCAAGCTGAGTTTGTCTAAGAACTTCAGAAGGAACAGAGTTTGGTTTTTAGTCCTACTTTAGGAACCCCTTTATATTATTGCTTAATTTACTTTATATGGAAATTAAGGGCCAGATCCTGCACTAGTGAAATCAGTTTGAGGGAAGGAAGTTTGCTGTGATTTCATTAAGTGCAGGATCAAGGCCTAAGTGATAATCATTTGTCAAGGATAAAGCTGCAAAGTCAAAACAACTCCCCTACATGCAAAAAAACCACCCTCCCAACCAGATCATCTACATATACTTCTACATCTTCTCTACTGGCAATCCAATATACCTCATACTCTTTGCTCTTTTGCCCTCCCTTTCCTTCTATTCTATAATTCAGTACCTTCTTGTCTTTAATCCTAGGCTTACAGGCTGATCCATTTTGCTTTGCTTGTCCTCTCAGTAATGTGCATTAATTAAGACATTTCCAGCAGCAATTATTCTCTTATTTAAATTATTCATTTGATACAGCAGTTTTTCTAACTTTTTTTTTCATGTGGCAACTGCTTACTGGGCCAAATTAGAGTTTTCTATTGATTTCCTCCAGCAAAGTGTGTTTGGATCCACCAGGATTTAAAATGCCAGAGCAAAGATGGTAAATATTGAGTTTAGTGTAGGTTGAATGAGGGCAATGCAGACTAGAGCTGAACAGAAGACATCAATTCTGTTTTGCTTCAGTTTTCAAGATTTCATAATGTAATTTTTTCCTCACCAACCAAAAACAAGGCTTCCTTGTGCTAAGTACTATGTAAACATGGAGTAGGAGGCAGTGTCTGCTGCAAAGAGCTTATAATCTAAATGAACAAGACAGACAAAAGGAAGGAAAAGGAATATAGCACATACAAGCAGAGTGAACATTGATGTGACAGCAAATATTTGTTGTACAGTTTTGGGAAGGAGTATGAAGATCAGCTAAATTGGGGAAAAAGGGATGAGGAAGAAGAAACGGAACGAGAGAAAAGAGAAAGAGGAGCAGCACAGAGGTAAACCTGAGGGGGAAAGACTGTCAGGGTGGGGCTGGGACCAAACAGATAGATAGCACAGGGCAAAAAAAACCCGGTGAGACCTCCAAAAAGTTGTCCAAATGTCTAGAGGTCCTTGCTCTGGCTGCTCCTGCTCCTACCACTGAGGTCTCTGAATAGTTCCTCTGCAGTTTTGTTCCAAGGTCATGTGACAGGAATGAGAAGAGGAAACATTGCTTTGGCCCTTACTTTCTCAAAGTGTGGGAGATCTCCCTTCAATAGTTTTATTACCAGTAGAAAGGGTAGTCCTGGCTGGGCACCATTTTACACCCCATTTTACTCCTAATGCAGCAGTTCAGAGGCATAACAAATGAGCTAGGCACCTAGGGCAGCTGTGATGAATGGAAGTAGCAGTGACTTCCAGCTGAGGCCATGCCACCAGCATGATTGTGCAGCTCACTGCACACCTACCCTCTCCCTGACCCCAAGTTGGCTCATGGGGCTGCTGCCCCAGACGTTCTGTCTTAATTATGTTACTGCAGCAGTCTCTACTTTTGGTTCTTCTATAGCTTCCTCCCCCTATGAAGTAGTGGCTCATGTTAAAGATCCTATTGAATAAGATGCTTACTTTTGCTCTGTCAATATAACCAGACCAATAGGAGCACTTATCTCTAAAAATCACTTGGAACTAATAAACTTTCAAGGAGACTAAAATCCTGATGGTATTCCACATTAAATTCTAAAAGCATCTCTTGTAGTTGGAATGCCCGGATCTGTGGCTTTCTGAATACTCCAGTGCTGAGATTCCTTTTACTCACTGCTCAGACAATTGCTAAAGATGAAAATTGAGAAATATGTCTCTTAGCTATAAAAAAAAAGTCCTGTCATAAGAAATAATTTCTTCTGGGGACCAATACTTCCTTCCTCAAAGTCATCAACAACATTTTTATGGCTGTCTAGAGTGACAGAAAACATTCATTCATGAAACAGCCTCGGTCTTCTATTATTTAGACTCCAAAAGAGGCCTTATCTTCTGTAGGGTTTTCATAGAAGAGCTCTATATCAGAAATGAGGAAAAAGGCCTGTCCCCTCCTTCCTCCTCCCTCCCTCTGCCCCCATGGCTATTCATACAAAGAAAACAGTTGAAACTACCAAATAAAAATACTATTTCACACACCTAATGAAAATGTATTCAGACCTGCTGCAAAGGATAGCTCCTTATACCACTACTGAAAGCCTTGCCTGCTGTTGAAATGACAGAGAAGGCTTTGAATGCTAAACATGTAGGTGATGGAGTTTGTTTCTTGGCTTCATACTTTTCTATCACCTTGAAATACAAGTGTGAAACATGAATCTTGAGGATTTGACAGGAGTTGTTATCACTGTTTCCTCTGTGAAGTGGGCATGTCCCTCCACTTGTTTATTTATAGGCTTTTTATGGCAGTAGTCACCATGGTGTCTGAGCACCTCACAATTATTAATGAATTTATCCTCACAGCTCCCCAGTGATATAGAACAGGATCATTATCCCCACTTTACAGTGGGAATCAAGGTAATCAAGACTAGGAGCTGTCTTCTCTGCCTTGCACTATGTGTGGCCATTTACACCTATGGAAGATGGTGTAAAACACTTCTCAGATTTAATTGCATGTATCACTCTTTTACACAGTTACAGCTGACAACACAAAATGCCAAACTATGGAGAATCATTTCCTGAGGGCAGATCTACACCCCAGTGGCAGTGTATCCTGGTAGGGATGCTCTTGAACATTGCCTACTCATATGCTCTGAACCTGATGAAGCTGCTCTGGGATCACCCCTAGAAGCTCCTCTGAAGTATGCCAGAAACTGATGTTGGAGAAGTCCCTGAAGCAGCCTGGCCATTACATTTCTGGGATTGGAGCATTCCAGTGAGAATATAGGAGGCGTAGGGCAAGCTCTGAAATGTCTTGGTGAGGTACCTTGCTGCTGGGATGTTGTCATACTTCAAATGACTTGGCTACAGTGACACAAAAATCTATGTCAGAGCCTGGTATATATGACAAATCTGTAGAGTCCAAGTCCTGTGCCTTAAGCTTTAGATTGGCAGTCTGAGACCAGGTACAGATATTATACTTTTACCAGTATAAGTCATCAGAAACTGGTGTATACCCATAAAAGAAAGAAGTTTGGCACACAAAACCAGTCTATACCCATAACAGAACAGAAGTTCAGCACACGTAGACTGGTTTAAAAATGGCTGAATCTGGTCTAAGGTTTTACCCCCATCCCTCTCCCCAGCCAAAGGGCAAATGTGTGCTTTGTTTGCTACCAATCTAAACTACACTGCTTACGGAAAACTGTGCAACTTAGATCTATTCTGCCTCAGGCTTTTTGAACACTTGTACCTAGACTGTGGATTTTATTGGAACATGCTCCTTCTTCTGAATTCTTATGACCTAGATTATTTCTTTGTTGCTGCTGAATACTAAGTTAGCTATAACAAATGCATTATTTCCTGTGTGATAACACATGAAAGGCTGCCCTGTGTTTTTCAACCACAAATGGGCCGCAGCACTCTATTTGTTCGTGATCTATGGTCTGCATTATTGTAACACTCTACCTAGGCCTGGACTCCCCAACATTAAATAAAATGCTTTGGAAAAAACCATGTATCTAGTAACATATGCTGTTGAAAGCTAAGCAGCTGAGAAGGAAAATGGTTTGACAGCTTTTGACTTGAGAGTTTAAATGTTTTTATTAAACACTTATCTAGCTCTATCACCTTCTGAACACTGGAGATAAAAATGGTCATCGCTAAAATATCAGTACTACCAGTTTTCAGTTACAATAGGAATGCTTTGTATATTAGTATTATGTCTGCTTTCTATATTGTTAATGTACGTAGGAGACCCCTTAAGAAGTGTTGTCCTTTCCTTCCCTACCCTCACTGCCAAAAGACCCTTCTACATCAAGAAGGATGATCAGATGTTGCTTCGCTTTATTATTATGAATATAAACAGAACAACAAACGCACCAAATACCACCCCCTTTTTTTTCTTTAAAGAAAAGGTCATCTTGTTGTATAATAAGAAACCTTAAAAAACAAATAAACAATTCCAACCCAAAATCCTTTGCAGGTCACCTTTGGCATTGCTTTTTGGCAGCAGCCAATGTGAGCATTTATGGCTAAGTTAAAACCCATGAAAGCACAGGTCATAATGGAAACACTGACCCTTAACTACTTCAGTGCTAGGGAGTGCCGCCTCAGTGAAAGTACTTGTAAGCTGCTTGCAATAAAAAACCTCTTACTTTCAGCCCTCCACGTGTCAGTCCTCTGCACTGGTTAACATTATCGAGGGAATCCTTGCCTGACAGAATGTAATTTAGGATCTATTAAATATGATTACTTGGCCTTGAAAATGATGGATATTGAACAGAATTATAGGATCACTTTACAAAAGAAAGATCTCTTTTACATCCTTTCTTGTGGGGCATTAAATAAAGCCTAGAAAAACTCCTAAGGGATTTGTGGCATTTATAGGTTACATTTATGAAAAGGGGGATTGATATTCATATTAAAAACTGTAAAAATTGAACAGGGTGATGTGGCAAGCATGTGGACAGCTCTGACATGTGTCTAAAAATGAGAGGCATGTTCACCAACTGTTTTGCTTGCTTTAATTATATTAGAGATATGAAAAGTGCATTTAATTTCAAATGAATATGTTGTGTTCTCCATTGGAATGTTAACCCCTAGTAGTTTCTTAAAGTTTCCTGTGTTACCCACAGATTTGAAGCTGAAGTGCCCCTGCTAGTAGTTTTACTGTTTCTTAGTTCACCTGATTCATGTTCATCAGGTACTTGATTAGGTTTGTATTGAAAGAATTTGAAAATATGCACTTTATGTTTGAACTGTTTAAAACTGCTCTAAATCTGAAGCTAAATCACATTATACATGTGCTATTTTTTAGGGCTAGGATATTAATGAACTGACACATGGCATTTCCTGTTAATTAGCTCTCCCAAGGAGTGTGGGGGCAGCATTCATAGGCCACATAGTGGACATAGGCTGAGACTTCAAAAAGCCATAAAGAAATAAAAGATATAAATATTGCTCCCAGTAAAGATAAATAAGAAGCTTCCAGGATGCTTCCAGGATATGCAGCTTCCAGGATGGGTATAGAAGGAAGGAAAGAAAAAGAGAACTACTACTGTTAGGAGCAGAGCAGGGAGACAAGAAGACCCCTGATAGGGTTCAGGTGTGGTCTCGGTCACATGTGAGCCCTCGCAGAGCAGGAGCAGCAGGAGCAGCGGCGGCGGAGAAGCGGTGAGTGGGGTTGTGCCAGCAGCTGAAGCTGATCCGGAGGGGAGACTCCTGGATCGCTTATAGCTGAGCCGGCAGGGAGCCCCGCTCCCGAGCCGCACGCAAACAGGGAGCCGGCAAGGGGACAGGAGGGGGCTAGGAGCACCCCCGGAGGAAGCTCCGGGGAGAGATACCTGCTTGCCGAGGCAGGTTGCTGGGCTAGAGACCTGTGCCCTGCCCCCACCCCGGGAGCTTCAGAGCCCAGGCTGCCAGCAGGCACTTCCGGGGATCTGGGACTCCTGATTGGCAGCTGAAAAACCACAGGAATTTCAAATCTGAACTGAAACTAACAAGCAGAGTCTGACTCACTGCTCGGCAGTTAGGAGCAGAGCAGGGAGACAAGAAGACCCCTGACAGGGTTCAGGTGTGGTCTCGGCCACACATGAGCCCTCACAGTGCAGGAGGAGCAGCAGCAGTGGCAGCGGCAGCGGAAAGGCAGTGAGTGGGGTTGTGCCGGCAGCTGAAGCTGATCCAGAGGGGAGCTTCCTGGATTGCTTATAGCTGAGCCGGCAGGGAGCCGCGCGCAAACAGGCCCGGTCTGTAAGGGCACGCCAGTGTTTGTGCCGGCGTTGGCGTTTGCGCAGAAGGAGAGCAAGGAGAAAGTGAAGAAGGACTTGACAGGGGGAAGACCTGAGTACACGTAATGCCACTGCCAGGGGCCTGGCCCCTCCCCCTTGCCCTCCCTCTTCCCCGGTGCTGCCCCCCCGGCACACCTCTGCAGCCAGCCCCTGGGGGGCCCGCTGTCCACCTCCCCCACCTTGGCTGGGGGTGGTGGCTAGGCAGGGCCCCTGGGGGGTGAGGGAGATGTCTGGGGCGTCCCCTGGCTGCCCCTCTTGTGGCCGTCTTCAGGAGCGGCTGCAGGAGCTCCAGGCAGAGGTGAGCAGGCTACTGGGGATCCGAGCGGCAGAGGATGAAATTGACATGTACTTTTGTTCTCTGCAGGGCCAGAAGCCTACTGAGGAGCCCCCCAGACCCAGAAGAGTGACTTGTCAGTGGCAGCAAGTTCCCCTTGGACCCAGGGCAGCCCGTGCTGCTGCAGATCCTGTACCTGAGGTACCACTTAGGAACAGGTATGCGGCCCTGGCCACCCTGGAGGAGACTGCTGAGGAGCACTGCCCTCGAGGTGCTGATCGTGCACCATCATCACAAGCAGAGAAGCAGCAGCAGTCCCAAAGGAGAAAAAAGCTTTGAGTCCTGGTCATTGGGGACTCCATCCTGAGGAGCACAGAGGGTCCTATCTGCCATCCTGATCCCTTGGGCCGAGAGGTCTGCTGCCTCCCTGGAGCGCGAGTTCGGGACATCACGGAGTGTGTCTGGAAGATTGTTAGGCCCACAGATTACCATCCATTAGTGGTAGTCCATGTGGGGACCAAGGACGCTTCAAGAGACTGGCCGGAGGACATCATTGAAGACTTCGAGGCTCTTGGAAGTCAGCTCAAGGCGATTGGAGTGCAGGTGGTGTTTTCTTCCATTCTGCCGGTGAGTCAACGGGGAAGGCGACATGAGGCATGTATCGCAGCCATAAACCAGCCCCTTCAGGGTTGGTGTTATGATGTGGGCTTTGGATTCTTCAATCACAGCCCGCATTTTTCCATGCGGAGCATGCTGGCAGAGGATGGACTTCACCTATCGACTAAAAGTAGGCGTTTCTTTTTTTCTAGGTTGGCTGATCTTGTGCGGCGGGCTTTAAACTAGCTTCGCCAGGGGGCAGGCCTGCCGGGAGAGGAGAGGATGCTCTGCCGCTGAGCCAGGTAAGTCAGGCGAGAGTAGGTGGTTGTAGCTTGGGGGAAACACGTGGAGCAGGGAAGGTGGCAGTGGGTAGCCTCAAATACCTCTATACAAATGCTCGCAGCATGGGAGGTAAGCAGGAGGAGATGGCTCTCCTGGTGACTGTGGAAGACCCAGATTTGGTTGGGCTCACGGAAACCTGGTGGGACTCAACCCATGACTGGGCTGTAGGAATTGATGGCTATGCCCTTTTCAGAAAGGACAGGATGGGGAAAAGAGAAGGAGGGGTTGCGCTCTGTGTCAAAGAGCATTTCTCTGCATCCAGCGTCAACTTGGAGGTGACTGAGGACCAGGTGGAAGTGATTTGGGACTTCAATTACCCAGACATCTGCTGGGAGGAGCAGTCAGCCAAGTCCGAGAGGTCCCGGAGGTTCCTGGCGGAGCTGCAGGACCTCCACTTGGTCCAGAATGTGAAGAGCTCCACCAGGGGGGATGCGCTGCTGGATCTGGTCCTGGCCTCGGGGAACGATCTGATTGGAGGGCTCCAGGTACGAGACTCCCTGGGAGTTAGAGATCATCACCTGATAGAATTTGCTGTCCGACGTAGGGCTAGGGCCCACACTAGGACTAGGGTCCCAGACTTCAAAAGGGCCAATTTCAGAGAGCTCAGGAGGCTAGTTGAGGATGCGCTGTGGGACTGTAGGGTTGAGGACATGGGCGTCCATGAAGGGTGGGCGTTCCTTAAGGAGACAATTCTCTGAGCCCCAGGGGTGACCGTTCCTGCCCAATGCAAGATGGGCAAAAGTGCCCGGAAGCCTCCGTGGCTTAATAGGGGTATTCGGGGAACCCTGAGGGCTAAGCGGGAGGCTTACTATCTTTGGAAGAGAGGAGCAGCCTCCAAAGAGGAGTATTCCTCTTGTGCTCGGGAGTGCAGGAGGGCTATTAGGAAGGCCAAGGCGGAAGTAGAGCTCTGCCTGGCGACTAGGATCAAGGACAACAGGAAGTCCTTTTTCAAGTATGTGGGGAGCAAA
>JAGPOW010000304.1:53734526-53744595 GCA_030014935.1 Caiman crocodilus | reverse complement strand
AGGTTGGACATTAGGAAACACTACTTCACAGTTAGGGTGGCTAGGATGTGGAACCAGCTTCCTAGGGAAGTTGTTCTTGCTCCTACCTTGGGCGTCTTTGAAAGTAGATTAGATAGGTACTTGGTTGGGGTCCTGTGACCGTGGCACGCTTTCCTGCCATTGGCAGGGGGTCAGGCTTGATGGCCTGCGCTAGGCCCCTTCTGACCCTAGGTACTATGATACTATGATACTCAAGCCTGACTCCTTGACTTTGTCTTTCAGGACATAACAAGCTTTATCAGGAACTATTCTGTCATGGACAACCTACCTATGCTTTTCCTCAGGTTGAGATCCACATCACAGAGGATAAGTCTATTCATTATTACCTGAAATGCATTCATTAAACACTTAAGAACAAATTCTTCCCTAACCCTGAAATCACATTTATCTTCTGTTTCATTGGTATAAAATCACCATGTATCTGAGCAGAGCATGACACAATACCTTGGCCAATCTTGACTTGTGATCTTTCTATTGTGGAATCAGGAACAGTATTATTCTGTCATAAATTGCACATTTCCAAGTTGGGGTGCCACTCCTATATATCTAAAGATTAATTTCTTGCACAGTACATTTATTAATATGATATGATAAGTAATGGTGTGGCTGTACAACTTAAAAGACTAGCATATACTGACAGATCATAATACACATTTAAACTGACAGCACGTGGTGACTATTTTAAGCATATCAGACCATAGGCAGAGTCAGCATCTCTGCTACTTTACACTTTGTCAGACATTTAGACCTGTACCAGCTACGGCAGGAGTGGGCAAAATATGGCCTGTGGGCCAGATTCGCCCACCAGGCCATTCTGTTCAGCCCTCAGGGCCCCTAAAAAAATTAGAAAATTAATATTTATGTGCTTCTAGCTGCATGTCAAAGATGACAGGAGCCAGGGGCAATAGAACCCAGGGGGAGCCAGCAACAACATGCAGCAGCCCAGCCAGACAGTGGAAGCATGGGGCCACACTGGTACCCTGGGGAAGAGGGGTAGAGGGAGGGATTTTGTGTGTGTGTGTGTGTGTGTGTGTGTGTGTACAGTGAGTCCCACACTCACACCCCACCATACATATGCACCCACACCCCCTTGCACTGCCATGGACACAGACCCCCACAACCACACCCCCTTACACATGCCAGCCACCTCCCCCCACACACAGCCCCCCACAAACCCCATATACACCCACACCCCCATATCCACAAACATACCCACATGCTCCCACACCCCCACACCTATTCACCTCACAGACACACCCACACCCTCCCCCACATACCCACACACACAGCCCCCCAACATATACCCATCCTCCAAGTCCCCAAACCCCCACAATATACAAAGTAAGACTTCATTTTAAGCTATTATATACACTCATCTCTATGTACACTACACAAATGTGTGTAAACTAAGACAAAAATATTTTCTGAAATCAAATTAATGAATGTTTTAGATGTTCACTTATTAAAATATAATTTGATATTTTTTCTGGTTCTGAGATGGCAAAACCCCTTGCTGAAAAGAGTACTTCTGGGGGCAAGGGGAAAGACTTCTGGTGGCAAAGGTCAGGGATTAGGGGGCAGGACTTCCAGTCACAAGATAGCAACCAGAGGCAGGGCACCTGTTAAGAGGCAGAGCTACCCATGTGGCCCTCAACAACTTGACAAAACTCCATAAGTGGCTCTCTGCCCAAAATAATTGCCCTCCCCTAAATTAGGGGCAGAATATTACTGATTTGGAACTCTACTCCTGTTCTGCATTAGGATGAAAGCATGGGCAGATCCTGGATTTCAGAAAGTGGGGTGTGTGAGCACTCACCTGCATTACAGGGGTGGCTGCACTCTGCCTCCCAGCCTTCTCCCTCCAACACCAGGGCAGAAAGACTGCACCTCAGTATAGCACTAGGACATTTTTAAAGTCCCTCAAGCAGGTAAGAATCTTCCCTCCCCACTCCCTTTCCCTTTGCATTTGGCTGCGTATTTCGTACCTTCCCTTACCTTCCCATTTCTCCCTTCCTCATCTGCCACTGCCACTGCTGCTGTCCTCAGCTGACCAGGCAAGGCTCCCAGAGGCATTCCTGCCATCTTCAGCCTGGCTGCACATAGAGCTGGGAGTTCAGCCAGGGGCAGCAGCGCTAGCAGGTGGGTTTCCTTCTCCAGCACCTGTCAGGATACATTAGGGGGACCAGCAGGGAGGAATGACCTGCCTTCTGCTCCCACAGTCCTTGGATCACTCCAGCTCCAGCACAGTTGGGCTGGAGCGGATGGAAGTAGCTCTGGATCTCATCCACCCCTGCACCCCGGGGTAGCCAGAGACAACAGCAAAAGTGGGCAAAAGAAGGGGGACAGCCTCTGAAGGAAAAGAGGGGACATGCCACTGAGCATGGAGGGGAACAAAGTGATAAATTCTTACTTGCTTCAGGCATTGAAAAAATGTCCTGGGCTGCTGCTCTCAGAGTGCGCTCGACTGAAAGAGGGGACGGGGGCGGTGTTTCTTCACCACCCTGAAATGAAAGTAAGACCTTTATAAGTTTTTAGGAAAAACTGTGTGTGTGTGAGAGAAAGAGAGAGCGAGCACTAACCTCAACCCAGATTAGCCAGTGGTTAGGGGTGCTCCTCTGGAAGACTTTGCAATGGTCTCTGCTGTGTCTGACTTTGAAGTGCACATTTGAAAGAGGATATTCCACATCCCAGGGAAATGCCCTAAAAACTGATCTATTTTGTTATTTTTTTCTTTTGATTTTGACCAGAAATCACATCCTTGACCTGGGATACCTTCCTGACAAATGGTCTGTCAAAATCAATACACTACTTTACAGTTTCAATTTGAGTGAATCTGCATTTTCTAGTTAAAACTGTTTCATTAAGAAATACTTTACCATTTCTGCTTATACCTACTTCACACATATTTCAGTGGCTCTATGAGGTAGTGAAAATTTAAGGCCACTGCTAATTCATCAGAGAATAAAGTGTTTCCTTTCAGGTAACTATCATGCAACATAATTGTCTATTAGATAGCGTTCTCATGTCATAGTTCTTAGGTACTAGCTTTCCATAGGTGGAATTCTCTGGTTTTATTTTTTTCCTTTTTTAAACAATCTTTCACAATATTTATGGCCAAATTTAACAGTGTTACTAAGTTTCTTTTGCATTTTTATGACATCTGGGGAAATGTACTTGGCCATGATAATAAGACCTGAAAAGCTATAAGAGGGTGGGGTACGAAAAAAGTATAAGGAAGAAGGAGGGTATATGCTTATACAGAAAAAGGAATGCAACAGGGCCATTGCTCCGTATACTGAAGGTTTTAACTATTTTCAAATCTATTAAAATGCACATAAAACAATATATTCTAAAAGATACATCATTTAATCTTTCCTTAGAAAGCAGCTTTGGGCATCAAGACCAGGTCAAAAGCAAATTTTTCATCACTGCAACATAAACCTCTGCAAATAAGAGCTTATAATGGGAATGTTGACACAACCTTAACACTTCAGGTGTGAAGGGTATAATTGAATTTAAGAATAATATATCTTATCCATTAAGTCATTAAGTGTATTGTTATAATCTGACAGAACTGCATGAAAGTGGTTAACAATGATATGCAAATAAAATATTCATCCTGGATTCATTGATTTCATATTGTATATGCCAAATTTCAACAATAAAATACATTTTAGCTCTTTCAATGTTGTGTCATTTGTATAAATGTTGCTAAACATGTTGCTAAAGTAGTTTAACAAAATGTGATATTGCAATGATTTTTCTTCCACCCTAGATTCTAGAACAGAGCTTAATTAGGAGTTGGAACATTCATAATGGGCATGAAAACATTTAATTCAGATGAGTTAGTTTTATAAAAAGGATTACTGTACTTCTCTGTCTATTACAGAATACAGGGATATTCTGTGACAGAATAACAGGGATATTCTGGATAACAGGAAAATTATTATTATTATTACTACTACTATTCTACTACTAGTAACTGGGATATTCTGGATATCAGGGTTTGTTACAGAATACAGAGATCTTCTTGTAGATTTTATTTACAGTTGTTAAGTAATTTACAGTATCCTGACCACATTATAATTCTCCAATTAAGCTACACCCCTTGCCACTTCCATGTTTTAAAACAGGTGCATGACATTCCAGTTAGACATCCCATGGTGCATTGCTTTGCTGTTGAGTGATATGTATTCTTTGATTACACTGCACATTGTAGCAATGGAATTCTGGGATTTGTGATAAAACTAAGAATTCCCAGGATTCTTCTTGTGTCATCCCATCATCCTTCTGTTTTTTGGGGAGTGGTGGGGGTTTGTAAACCAGACCCACTTTCCTACAACTGTTGAGTGGTATAAGGGAAATATTGGCAAGTGCTACAATTCTTATGGTGATGAATAAAAATAGACTGCTGAAGGCATATTCAAAGCTCTGTACTAACTTTAGAACCAGGGCAAGAAGGGCACCTCTGGGGTATAAGGATGCTGAGATCGAGCAGACATTTGTTCTGGAGAAAAATGGCTCTTTTCCCAGGGCAGCTCAGTGAATCACTCAGGTCAAGTACTGCTGACTGGTGGGATAAGATGGTGCTGCAGACCTTGGTTGATCTGCAGGGGCAGCAGAGCTTCTGGATATCAGTGGCCTCTTTCCTAGAAATTTGTGCAGAGCTCTCTCTGGAACTGCAGTACCTCTGTGACAAAGTTATAGTACCTTAATGCAGAAACTCATAGTCAATGATATTTGGAACTTTGCAACCACTCATTATTATGAATCAGTAGCTCACCAATTTGATGAGATGCAACAGCCAGAAGTGCTGCTGTGAATAACTTGTGTGCTGCTATGAAGATAGTGCTGCATCTTTGGATGCATCTACATGTGATGCTATGTTGCCATAGTAACGCACTTCAATGACATTGCATCCTCAAGCAAAAACTGTGACACTACAGCTATGTCGCTGTAGTGATGCGCTCCCTCACAATAGCACATTGCTATGGAGACATAGCAGCTAAAAATAACTGTGCACGGTGTGCATGTCACAGTACAGACTGTTACTACACCATCATTTAGTACTTCCAAAAGGCACAGTAACAACACCCTAGCTGAGCAGGGGAGGTGCCTGGAGCCTTTCCTGTAAGTTTGAGCCCAGCTGCGCATGGAACTGGGTTCAGCCAGGGATAGCAATGACGGTGTCAGGATTCACAAACTAATTAGGTCTGTTGACTGTTGATGGAAGTACCTGTCTTCTGGTCCCATTCTAAGTCTCAGAGTTCATCAGCACCAAAGTTGCACAAAGCATTGCTGATCATCCCAGAAAGTTAATCACTACTACTTTAAAGGAACCGTTGGTGCCATTGTTGAAACCTCATCTAGAATACAGTAGTGAGCAATGCTGGTCACGCATGTTCAGAAAAGATGACCTCAAACAGGAACAGGTGAAGAAAAGGATAGTAAGAGGATAGAAGTGTATCTGATCAGAGAAGAACAAAAGATCTGGCCTTATCTAACCTAGTAAAATGAAGACTTGGTTGGGGGGGGAAGGGGGAGCACAAGGTTATGCTCTATAAATATACCAAAGTGATGAAGGGGAAAAAAGCCATTTAAGCTAAAGGACAATCTTTGCACAGGAACCAATGTGTATGAAGTGGCCATGAATAGACTGATGATATGCAATTTAGAAGAGTGAAGTTCTGGCGAAAGCAAAAAAATCTAACTCCTTTTAAGATGGAGTTTGACAGATTTATGAAAAGGCATGGTGAAATTGCTTGCAATGATGGGGAACTAGGCTTGCATAAATCCCCCCAGTAGGGTTGTGTTATAAAAATGTTTATTGTTTTTCAAATGAGAGACAGAGTCTAAGAGAGTACATATTTCAGCAAAATCCATCTGTGTTTATGTGTCTACTTACATATAGCGTTCAGAGGGATCATGACAAGTGTTTAAAATATCAGGGAAAGCCTGAAGACTTAGCCCTGGGCCCCGAGGAGATGCATGCACCTAGACTGCAGGTTCTAGCTCTCAGGAAGGGACACTAAAAGTAGAGTATTTGAATCTTGAAAGTGAACATAGAGATCTCTAGCCAGACATTATACCTGAACTTTGACTAAACCCTGGAGGCTGAAAGCACAGGTGAAATCTAGGGGCTGGATCCCTTCACAGAAGTCTGGTGAGAAGCCACCAGGGGAGGCTTAGCCAGAGATGGGATGACTTGGATTCTGGGGTCAAACTCATCATGGCTGACACTGGTGGATTGTCATCAGTAGAGTATGCAAAATGCAGCAGCTGACCACCTAACTCTTCACAGTAGCCACAGACTCTGTAGGCTCGTCCAGAAGAGTGCACTCATGCCTCTTGCCCCACCTCAAACCCCTTTGAGGTGGGGCAAGAGGCACGTACAGGAACGAAGAAATGTTCTCCGTGCTGCAAGTTTGCTCTGCAGAAAAGCAGAGCAAGACAAGGTCCCAGACCACACCAACAGGTCAGTCCTCCAAAAGAGATGCTCTGGCATGTGTAGGGCAGGCCTAGGTCCTGCCATGCACCTCCCCCCTGCAGGCACAGCAGGGCAGAGGCAGGACCCAGTATGGTGTGCAGGGACTGCGTGCCATGCCCAGCTGAGTCCTGCCAGCCCTGGGGCTCCTGTGCTGCCTGGTCAGGTTGGACCCTTGGTGGCAGGACATGGCACGGCACATAGCGACCATGTGCCGGGTCCAGCCAGGTCCTGCCACCCTCAGGGCCCCTCTGCCACCTGGTCAAGCTGGGCCCATGGCAGCAGAACCTGGTGCGGTGTCCAAGGACTGCATGCCATGCCCAGATGTGTCCTGCTGGCCCTGGGGCTGCTCCTGCTGCCCAACTCCCAAGGGTGGCAGGATCCAGGTGGGCCCTGCATGCAGTCCCCGTGTGTTGCGCCAGGTCCTGCCTATGGCTCAGAGCACCCCCTCCCACTGCTGCTGCTAAAGGTAAGTTACGGGCCCTGGGTAGGGGGCTGGGGCCCTCCAGGGTGCCTGGGACCCTGGACAGGGGGGCTGTGGCCCTCCAGGGTGCTTGGGACCCTGGGCAGGGGGGTTGGGGCCCTGTGGGGGATAGGGGCTGTGGCCCTCCAGTGGCAAGCTGGGGCCCTGTGGGGGGGCATTCCATGTGCTGTGTAGGGGGGCTCCACCCTATGGGGGCTGGGGGACCCACCTCTCCTGAGCAGCCCCCCCACAAGGTCCCCCATACCCAAGTCCCCCCAGCAATCACCCCATACCTACCTACACACCAACCCACATCCCTCCACTACACAAACCCATTCACCTTTCCCCACACGCCTTCCCACTTCCTTCCTGCAAACACCACATTCCCCCATCACATACCCATCATATGCGAAGAAAACCAAAAGTATACATTAACACATATAGGTATTTAGAATTTATTTCATCATGATGATAGAGACACTGGTAGGATTCCACATTGCTTTAACATTGTAAATATACCAATAAAATGTTGCCCAACTGGTTGCTCTCTGTCTCTCTCTGTCTCTAGATGTGTGTGTGTGTGTGTGTAGAGTGGTCTTTTGTTTTAATTGTGGAAAAACATGGATTTTAGAGTATTTTTAAAATGGATTTGGGATGCTGCTGTAGCAGTCCAGCTGGCACAAGGGGTAGTGTCCCCAGGTACCAACTGACCAGGCCCCAGAAGCTCTTGAGAGCAAGTAGCGCTGAGCTACTTGCCATGGTAGCTTTTTGTACTGCTGGGGCCAGGACAGGACAGCTTTATATACCGCTGGGGACAGCACAGGTGTATGGTAAATTAGTAACTCCCGCCAGATTATTGCCTCACCACTGACAGGAGGTTCATCAGTTCTCTTGATAATGTTTGTATTAGTTTGTATATGTTAAGTGACATGACTGTTCGTACATAGTGAGAAGTGATGCAGTGGCAGAGTACACCTTGATTGTAATGGGTTAACACTCCTGACCGCTTGAGTATGATTGACAGACCTAGATGTTCTGCTGCTAGAAGCATCTACTGGAGAGATCTTCTGATTGGCGGAGGAGGATATATTAGGGACCCCGCACTGAGAGAGCGCGCGTGACCCGCATCCTGAGAAGAGTTATTGAGTGAGTTAGTCAGTCTCCCGCGCCCGCGTAGAGGAGAGAGCTTGTGTAGCTTTAAAGGAGCAAGAGCATCCTCGAGCATTCGCCTCCTTGCTCTATCCCTCGTGTGTTTACTCTCGAGCTGTGATCCTGAGACAGGCTGATCGCCTGCCCAAGCTCCGAGAGGCCCCTAAAGTGAATAGGGGATTCCCTGAATACGAAAGTACTGCAGTACGCCTTCATCTGGCTGCAGCCACTGCATTGACCATTGCTTTGTACTCATTTGTTCCTGAATGTAACTCAGTTCGACGCTATGTACGCAAGTTAATCCTACAATTTTGTAAGTAAACTTCTTTTGTTCTGTATCAAACTACGCCTCCAGAGTCTCTCTTCATCTGCCTAGGATCCAGAATGCATCTGAGTTGGTGCCTTTGCTTAAGAGGTCCCACTAGGTGCGTATCCGTGGGGGCTCTCCAACGCCACCTGGAGACCTTTCCCCACGACAAGATGCTGGTCCTGGGCTCTAGCTCCCCCTGGTTGCAGATCCAGGAGGAGCCAGGCAGGGTTATTTTGCCCCAAGTGGCACAATTTGCTCCACAACAAAGTGCATGTCTGAGCATATGCACTGAGGCAAAAAGCCCTTGCTCAAATTTACACTGCTTCTATTTGAGCTGCTGCAAGCTCACATACTTGCATGTGTGGACACACCCTGTGACGTCTTCTAGTGGTCTTCTTCTTCTTCACATTCTTATAACTTAGTCAGAGCTTCTCTCCTGTATTCTGGTGTTGTCTTATGCCTCTCTTTCCTTCATTTGGTCAGCTAATTCCGTGCATGTGTATCTCTGCATAATGTTGCTGTGGCATAATAAGCAGGGTCTGCACCCTGGGTAAGCCCTGAGGGAGAGCCAGCAGGGGGCAGGTTTTGAGAGCAGGAGTAGGGGCAGAGTCTAATCTGGTCCCAACTCCTGCTTTTAAAGCAACAGCATGAGGCCTGTTGCAAAATCAGCACTACGGGGCTGTTCTTGTTGCCAGGGTGCAGACTCTGTGGGAAAGGGAGGCAAATTTGGCACCCCTTTTAAGTCATTGCTCAGGTCTGGTACCCCCCTCATCCACCAGTAGTTCTGCCACTGTGTGTTGGTTAGCATTCAGACAGATGTGTACATGCTCCTTTTCCCAGATGACAATGAAGTCCAGCATCTCAGCAGCATTCAGAAACAAGCATGAGGCATGTCTGGCTGGCTCATCTGGAGAACAACAAAGGTATGTGAACACACAGTTATCTGAAATCACACAGGTCAGAACCTGGCTTCATGCCAATCATTAAGCTGAGAAGTGATACAAATAAGATGATCCTGGAACAGTAAAGGTAAACAAATAAACAAAAAGGATGATGCCATAGGCAGCAAAGCACTAATGGCTGCCAATGGGAGGGCTTGGAAAATGTGTAACGAGTAGATTCAAGAAAGAGATGCATCAACACCTACTTACACCTTAGCATATGTATCTGATTTTGACTTCCTACAGATAAATTCATCTTAGTAAACCTGCTTCCCAAGTGGCTTTAATAGTATGCATTAAAATGCCAGATGATTCACAACAACAAATCTGTTCATGGACACAAGTCATTTAGTCAGGAAATAACTAAAGTTAGCTGACAACACATTTCAGTGTAGAATCAAAGCAGAAGTAATTCCAGTGAAGTCCACTAAGTTACACGAGTGTAAAACTTGGTAACACACCAGAATGTTTCATAGATTCATAAATGTTAGGGTCGGAAGGGACTTCAGTAGATCATCGAGTCCAACCCCCTACATAGGCAGGAGAGAGTGCTGAGTCTAGATGACCCCAGCTAGATGCCTATTTAACCTCCTCTTGAAGACCCCCAGGGTAGAGGAGAGCACCACCTCCCTTGGGAGCCCATTCCAGACCTTGGCCACTCTAACTGTGAAGAAGTTCTTCCT
>JAGPOW010000304.1:53698321-53724527 GCA_030014935.1 Caiman crocodilus | reverse complement strand
TCCCCTAGGGTTAGTCCCAGGGGCACTCCCTGGCTAGGGGGACAACCCCCTTAGCCTGCGCCTGTTTGCGCGGCTCCGGAGCGCGGCTCCCTACCGGCTCGGCTAAGAGGGATCCGGGGGGCTTCCCCTCCGGATCCGGCTCAGCCGCACTGGCCCCGCAGCCCCACTTACCTTCGGGGAAATCAGCTGCTCCGCTCGCCGCTGCTGCGCCTAACCATCGATGCAAACGCGGCGGTTTGAATTACCCGCCGCTGCTGACCTCACCATAGGGGGGCCTCTGCCAGTAGTGGGCCCTGAGTGCCCAGATGGTGGCTGCTGCTGCTGCTGCAGGGGGCTGTGTACTATGTAGAGGGCAGGCAGGCAGGCAGGGGACCCACCCCCTGACCAGTTCCCCCAAACCCCACAGTCCTCCACCCACCCATAGTTTTCCCATACCCATACACAATCCCCAAGCCCACAGCCCTCCTACCCCCATGTCTCTACTTACCAGGGACAGAGCCTGGATCCAGGTCATTCCTGCAGCCTTGCCCCACTTCTATGCAGTGTGCTGGAGCAGCAAGGGAAGGGGATAGACATGAAGACACATTGGGTGCCAGAGCATCTATTTGGAGGACACAGCCTCCAGCTGTCTCAAAGCATGCTCCAGGAGCATGCACTGCACCACTTTTTTTTTTTTCTTTGTGGGTCTTTTTGATGTCAGGATTTCCCTGTATCGAAATTAGAGTTTGCACTGCAACTATGCAGTGCGGGGGAACACTTTTTTTTCATTCCCAGCGTGCCTTTTGCAGCATCTCAAACTGCTTTGAGATACCAAAACAGACACATGCTCGCTCATCCGAATTCGCCCGAGCAGTTTTAAAAAAATTGGTGTAATTTACTTCAGCAATGAGATGGCATTAATTGACGAATTATCAAGTTATATAGTATATTATATGCCTATGTACTTTAATATTCAGTAAAAATAATGCAAGGGAAATCACTGACACATGGAGTATAGAGCATATATGTTGAATAGCAGCAGATCTCAACCGAGAAGCCGTGACTTCCTTGGGGGCTGTGAGCAGGTTTCTGGGGATCTGCCAGAATTAGACAACATCTGCACTATAGTCCCCCCAGAGGCTTTGGAAGCCCCATAGCCATGCAGGGAGGCCGCCAAGAGTCAGTAGGGTGGGGCACAGGGGCCAGGTTGACATCCTTCCCCCTGGGAGGAGCCAGATCCCTTCAGCACATGCATGGCACCAAGCAGAGGAGTGTGGTGCCTGATCCAGCAGGGGAAGGTGCTTGGTGGGGAGCCCAATCTCAACCCAAAAGCTGAGCACAGTGTGAGGGCTTGCCTGGGTTGGACAACGTTAGATATGATCAAGTCATGAAGGGTGAGGTTAGAACTTCCTTCAGGGAGGGAAAAGCCCAGGCAAGTTTCGGGGAGCAGCCCTGTGGCTCCCCATGGCAGGCACTGGCTGTCACATGCCTGTCCTGGTGTCCTTTGGGAGACTAAAAAGGGCAGTTTAGGGCAGCCATGAAAGCTGAAACCCTTTAGGTAAGAGCCTTGGAAATGAAAACTTTCCATTGTGAAACCCAAACACGCTTATTCCTGGCCCTAAGCATCCTCTAGTAAGATCACTGGTTGATATACCAGCTGTTTTCTAAGCATGTTAAAGCTCTTCTCAGAACTTTTGGCTCAAGAGATGGCATCTAATTCCCACCCTATATCTACCACTGACAAAATATTCAAATGTGCACCTGAAGTCATGCACTGGGGTTTCACATGCACTCACGCACCTGTGAGAACTCAACACCTCTGAGGTCAGGCACTCACTTGGGTTTAATACACACACTCTTCAGTGGGAGCTCAATACCTCTGAATGGGGCATCTTTGGTTCAGGTGTTGCAACTGTGAATTAGGTGCCTCATCTCAGGCATCCAAGTCTGACAACTTTTTGGCAGTTGATTCTGCCACTATTCATTTAATGTGACCTTTCTGCATACTCCCACCTCTGTGCCACCTACCACCTCCATGAAGCTTCCAATGTCTCTGAGTTGTTGCAAGCATCTGTAGTGACATGCAGATAAGTCCATCCATTGATATGTGTTGGCTATTTATTTTATGTCAGTTGTCATTATTGTACCTATCTTTTTTTCTTTTTATATTATGCACTATATGTGTGTGTTTAACTGTATAACTATCAATTTAATATAGCTTTTAATATATTGGGTATGCAGAAAAACAGTTTTTGTGGCACAGGCGGACCATGGACCATTTTATAGCATGCTAGGCAGGGACCTTAGGAAGAAAAAGGTTGAGGAACCCCTATTTTATGGTGCAGGCGACCTTAAAAAAAGGTTCATTCAATGAGACAAATAGTATGTAAACAGCATCTTGCGCTGTAAGGGCACATCCAGATGAGCGCGGTGGTGCAATATATGGCACTGCAAAGATATCTGCAGTGCCACATCACACAATCAGGCATTCTCTGTACTGCAAGGGTAAGCTGCCCATGTAAGCACTGCTCTGTTTTTCCTCTCAGGGTTTGTTATATTTCTTTTTTTTGACCCCCGGGGGGGTCAAAAAAATCCACAGGGAAAAAAAAACAGAACAGAGCACGCTGCTGAAAAGCAGAGCTGGGCTGTCCAGAGCCATGCTGTGACTGCTGGCCAGGCTCTGCCTGGCAGGATCACCACAGCTGCAACCTTGAGATGACCCCAGGTAAAGCTGTTGGGGCCAGTGCAGTGCTGGCCCCAGCTTCCCCTACTGTCCCTGGAGTACTTTGCCATGTGTCAAAGTGTGCATGGCATGGGCATTCCCCGGGGACAAGGAACTGTGGTGCAAGATATGCTGCTGCAACTTGTCCCTGGGGAACCAAACGTCTGCGCTCATCTGGATGCACTTTAAGAGGTTACTTCAAGGGATGTGGCAGCACGCTAAGGGCTGGTTGTGGGGAAGCAAGCATGCCAGTAACAGTCAGAGTAGGAGCTACCCCTGGGGAAGGAACTACCCCTGGAGCTTGCAGTGTGGTGCCAGCAGTTGAGCAAAGGCTGCTGCTAAGAGATAAGCAGCTAAGGGGCATTGAGGCTGCCCAGAAGTAGAAGTTGTTAGCTGCTGAGCTAAGCTACAGCAAGGAAGGACAGGCTGGTCACTAAGCCAGAGTGAAAATCCCTGTGAGAGGTTGGAGAGTCACCTGATGGGAAGGGGTGGACTTTGGGGCCACATAAGGTGGGTGCTTGAGACTGTCTGACCTTGCAGGCTGCAGGGAAGAGGAGCTCCTGAGTGAATGGCTACAGGGGAGGGATTGACTGGCACCCAAGCTTTCCTTGAGAGTCTTGAGGAAAGAGCTAAGGGGAACTTAATGGCTCATGGGGAAGATTTTTCTTGAACAGTTGTACAATTTTGTTATGTTTGTTTTGATTGGGCTAACCAGATTGTGGCCCCCCCACACCTCCCCCATAACCACAAAGGGGTGCCTGGCAGGGCATTCAGTAGCAGGCAGTCTAGCCTGGGGTCCGGGACCCAGCAGGCTGAGGCTGGGGTGATAAGTTAGACTAAGGATGTGAGAGCTAAGGCTAGTGTCAAGCAGCCTGGCCTGGGATTGGGGATCCAGAGGGCTGGGGGCAGGGAGAGACTAAGGCCGTGGCCACCATAACACAAGAACCATAGCAGGGCCCACAACACCATCCCATCCCATGGGCCTGAAGCCCAGTGAAATGGGTGGAAACTAAACTAGGGCCAGGGGCAGGGCCTGGGCCATGGCAGGTTGACAGGAGTACTAGAGCCAGGGGCCCAGAGAAAAAAGAGCCTTGCCAGGGCCAGGGGCTCAAGAGGTTAACTGGAGTGGGACACAAGACAGAGGGGCCAGTGGAGAACTTAAAATAAATTCCTGCAAGGCATGGGCTTGGCTATAGGAATGGAGGCGGCCTCAAATGGCCCATATGGCAATAGGACCAGGAGGGCCATAGCATGGTGCCCAAAGGGAAAGATGGAGGTAAATTGGGCTCACTTTGGGGGCCCTAGGGGAGTCTCCTGAAACCTTATAAATAGCATGAAAGCATAGCAGGTTGGGTAGAAAGCGAAGGTACCCTGGGGAGCTAGAGTGGGAACGGGGATCAAGTGGCTACCAGGGGGCACCATAGCCTCCCCAGACTCTGATCCTGTCACATACATCTCTAAACTAAACTAACATGATGCATCTGAATTTCATAATTGTCAAATATCAATGACTTTGCAGAAATATCACAGTCAACATTTTGATTTTGAAGGGTCTTCACTTCAGCACAAAGGGGGTTTTTTTGGGTTTTTTTGTAAAAGTCTTCTGAATGGAAAATTATTTGAAGTGGGTATATGTTCAGCACATAAAAAAAACACTAGAGTGCACTCCTCACAAAAAAGAAAAATGAAATAATAACTTATTAATAGTAGTGATTATGGTAATGTTTGGGGATTTTTCTTTTTTCTGCTAAGAGTCATAGAGCATTGAATATTTGCTCTTGTATTAACAAGTTTCTTCCAAATAATAATAATTAGTAGTAGTATGGTTGTTTTGCACTGGCATTTACAAAACCAAGGTACCTTCTCAGAGAAGAGGTGCTATATTGTATACTTAAAATGCTAAGGAACTTCTGCAAGTTGCTCTTGCATGTCAAAATGGGGAATTAAGCTTTCCTTAACAAGGAAAAAAAGCTGAACTAGAGAAAACAAAGACTTTAAAAATTCAAGATCTCAAAATTCAGTTCTAGAGAACATTATGTTGATGCAACCTAAAACAATGATGGCTGAGACAAGGAAAGGTATGACAAGGGGTGGATTACTCCAACCATGCCCTATTCATACACTTTTCCAAATGTCTCCAACAGTGATAAGTTGTAGATAAGATGGTGTGCTAGATTGACAGTTGGTCTTACCCAATCTGGCACTTTTCTGTTGTTTTCTTTCTACCTTTCTGTTCCACCTTTAGGCTACTACTTAGTGTTTTACTTTGTTCTAGTCTTTGTCCCTTTTTCTATTGAAAACCAAAAATCCAGAGAGGCAGATTCTTGAACATCATAATACTTTGCTATTGCTACAAATAGAATGTCTTAAAAATCTCCTCCACTACTTCAAAATATATGTTATTGTTTTAATATGCTCATGTTCTCTCGTATGTATTCTCCAGAGTGAATGTGTTTTTTCTATTGAGAATCATAGGGCACTGAGCATTTCTCTTATGTGTACAAGTTTCTTCCAAATAATTGAGTACGTTAATCTGTGTTGTAATATCTGGACTATACAACTGAATCTAATACTATGGCATTGTACTCTTGCAAAAACAATAAACATACATCTGTACCTGGAGATGAACTCTTGATATTGGGCAAATGCACAGCTTGACTGGTAGCACTTTTTGCTTCATAACCAAACAGTCCAGGAATCTGCACTGATGAGATTGGTTGTCCTTGTATTATGAAAGAGGTGTTTATTCTGTAAGATCCTGTAAAAACAAAACTGAGACCCAATGGTACCAATACTTTTTTACAATCATTATTTCACTGAGTGGGACTCTCAAATCCTTTAAAATGTGTGTGGTAAATAACATCTTCATTTTACAGTTGAAGCTGAGGCAAAGCTAAGTTAAGTAACTTGCCTATAGTCACAAAGCTGGTCAGTGTGAAGGCTGCCTGATTGTCAGGGTACTGTTCCTAAGTACAAGACCATGTTGACTTCCAAAACAAAATATTAATAATATCAAAGCAATCATCAATACGATTTGGATCGTTTCCTAGCTAACTTAAATTTCTTTGCAAATAAATTTTTGCGTTGCAGCACTATAATTTGGTCAATGTGCTGCTGTCTTCAGATCAGATATTATTTAGAATCTTTGCTCACAAGAGACTATAATTTGATTTCTAGCATTGTCAAACTCAGGAATGGCAACTACAGGCAATAAACTTCTAGATCTCAAAATACCTGGCAAGAACAGTCCTCCAGACATGTCGGAGTCTGGAAAGTGGTTGGTTGGTTGTTGGTTTTTTGTTTTTTGAGGAAATCGCATGTTTAGATCAGTAAATGTTGCCAACTTTTTTTTTCTCTCTGATGCACAGAATCCATTTGAAAACACATTAGTCACTTTTAATAGCAAAATAGATCCCTACAGAGGGTGCGGTAATAGTGACATAACTGTACTTGTGACAGATATGTAGGTTTTTGGATGCATCCTCTATCCAAGGATGGGATTGCTTTATGATTATCAAATTCTGTCTTGCATTTTTAGTGTTTAATCATCTGGTAATATACATGGTAGTAATAATACTCTGATTTGTACTACATATACTTCATGTCAGCAAAAGATGAATGATTCCCAGGGTTACTCGCACCTTAAAAAAAAAAAAAAAAAAAAAAAAAAAATGTGAAGGTGTGAAATATGGTTCTGACTCTGCACCGTTTTGTAGGAAAATCTCCCACTGGAAATAATGAAAGTTCTGTCTAAGCAGAGAGTTGATTAGATCCCCAGAGGATCAATAAAGTTGAGGGAGTCAAATGAGTCTAGAGGATTTAGGCACCTGCTTTCCTGTAGATGGCTTTAGAAATTTCATTAAAAATATATGCCTACCATTTTAAAAAAATAAAATGTATAAAAACTATCAACATCCAAAATCAACTGGACTTTTCTGATTAGATTTTCATATGCACAAATTAAACTAAATCTGAAGGTTAGTCTATATCGTAAAAGTGTTGTTGGCACAGCTGTTGGTGAGGGTATGAAAAGACTACGTCTAGCTGATATACTTATGCTGGCAAAATCTTTCATATTGACAGAGCTGTACTGATTGAAGTGTGCCCTTGTCGGACGGACCATCTGCAGTGTACTTCAGGGCTCTGTTGGCATAACTATAGAGACTAAGGAATGTAGATTCTAAATGCTGCACATCAGATGGGAAATGTAAAAATGAAGTTTATTTTCTACCTAAAGTCTATAGGGACTTTTCATCATCTTTAATTTTCCCTGAGCCTGAGGAAGGACATGTGTGCTTGAAAGCTTGCAGAAAAGAGTGTTTTGCAATTTCTTAGTTGGTCTAAATAAAAGGTATCGTCTCCAAACCAAGAGTCCTGGAGTTTAGCATTTTCTTTTTAACTCAGACCAACGCGGCTACCAAACATCCTTAGATCAGATGAAACCTGGATTTTTAAAAAATGTAAGCAAAACTAGCTCTCTCGCCTTCCTTTTTTTTTCCTGCAAAAAAAAAAAAAAGACACGGCAAGAGAGACGGAAACAAAAATAAAGACCAAAATGTCCTCTCTGCCAATTATTCCTACACAGGAAGTAGGACTGCCACCAAATGAAACCCAATGAGATATTGTACATTAGTTTATTTGTCTATGACCTAGCTACAACGAGTTGGAAGGGAGCAGATACTTATGGCACATCAGCTGCTCCTGCATCTGTTCCTGTACCCACTCATGGTCCAGAGTAAATAAAAGCTAAGCCATGATAACTTAGTTTTGAGAGAGAAAAAAGGAATAAATTACCAGAGTACATAGTTTTCATTTACCACAGGATACAATCAAGCACACGGGCTATTACTGGGGTATCTGTTGCCCTGTCAGTCTCTGTCCCATTCTGTAATTTGTTCATCTGTCCATACTTTTAGTTGTCAGGACAACACCAGGTATGGATTTAAGCCTACCTCAGTCTACAGAAAACAACTTGTATACCACTCCATAAATTAAGCAGGCTCCTTGCCAATTTCCCAGCCTTGGCTCCCAAAAGCCTTAGCTAAAACAGCTACAGACCAGCCAAAGAGTGCACTGCTGCCAAGGGTGCACATTAGGATTCTCTGCACTAAGGAGACTCTCTCTCTGTATCATTGAGAGAAGGCTAGAAACAACATGGAAGAAAAAGGCAGTTCAAAAAACTGAAATGTGTGTGGGGGGGGGGGAGGTTGGGTTGTTTTGATTTTGGGGGGTGTGTGTGAGGGAAATCTAGTGGAGACCAATAAGTGTCTGGCTACCAATTTGGGAACTTTGAGGAATAGCCTCTTCAGCTTTTCTCCTCAAAAGAAGATGGGGCAGGATGGCACCTTTGAAACTGACTGGCTAAGAAAGGGTGTAGGCTGAAGCTTTCCTTCTTGGCTAGCAACTTATTCCTCTTTGGCTGCCTCTCTTTTGTATATGGTCAGTCGCATGATCGTGGTTCCACCAAACCTGGAACTGGAATCCTAAAGATTAATTGTAAGGGTCTGATATTGAGTTGAAGGAAAAGATATCTTTAAGGTGGCATTCAGACATCCTAGCAACTAGTCACAGAAAATACATTTAAGCAAAGCAAGCAACAAAGTTTTTTAGCAGTATGGCAGGACTTCCATGTGAGGAGGGATTAAAGAGGCTAGGTAAGGGGTGGGCAACTATTTTAACTGGAGGACCTCTTCCATAGATTCACAGATTGTTCCAGCCCCTTAGGTACAGACCTTGCAAGTTCATTGGATCTAGCCCCCACCATACTAGGCAGAAAAGACAATTGGGGTCAGGTGACTGTTCAGTCTCTTCTTGAAGATATCCAGGGTAGGTGATTGCACCACCTCTGGAGGGAGTTTATTCCAGTCTGGACACACTGACTGGGAAGTTTTCCTAATGTTAAGCCTGAAGTGGTCTTGCAGGAGTTTGTAGCCATCACTCCTGGTTTTTGCAAAGGGTACCCTGGTGAATAATTGCTCACCAAACCCTTGATGTACACCCATGATGTAGCGTTAAGCTGCTACCAAGTCTCCTCTCAGCCTTTTCTTTTTTAGGCTGAGTTGTCTCAGGTTTCTCAGCCTTTCCTCATATGGCTTGCCTTGCAAGTCTCTGATCATATGGGTGGCTCTTCTCTAGATTCTCTCAAGCTTTTCTGCATCCTTGTTGAAATATATCTCCCAGAACTAAACACAGTACTCTACTTGGCATTGGTGAGACTGCAGATAAAGTGGAAGAATCACTTCCTTGGCTTTGTTTGAGATGCATCAGCTGATGTGTGCCAGAGTCTGTCCTGCTGGCTACAGCATCACACTGTGGCTCATAATTATATAATGGTCTATTATTACCCCCAGATCCCTTGTAGTCCTAGTGCTAGTCAGTTTGGTGCCACTGAGCATGTCAGTATGTTGAGGATTTTTTGTACCCCGGTGGAGTACTTTACACTTCTCAATGTTGAACTTCATCTAGCTCCAATCTGCCTGTGTTTCCATGTTGGGTGGGTAGCTCTGGATTCCAGATTCAGTCCATGATGCTGTTTCTGCTGCTCCCACTTTTCCCTCTCATGTTGTTCTTGTTGTAAGGTTTCAAAATACTGAGATCCTTGCAGCATCCTTCCTTGAGATTCTTCCTCCATTTGGGGTGGTCCTGGGTGATAGCTTCTCAAGAGCTGATGTTGATGTTGCATTTTTTTTTTTAAGTTGGCCTTGAGGATATTCTTGAAGTGCTTTCTCTGCCCTCCTCTTAAGCATATGCGGTGACTGAACTGGGATAATAATTATCACTACTGTCATCTATGAGTTCATTTTGTGCTATCTGCTATTTGTTCAATCTTTATTTTTTTTTTTGTAGGCAAGGATGATATTTTGGCGAAAACACAGTTTGCATCGGTAGAGAAAATAAACTGGAGCTTAGTATCAAGGTACTGTCAGGAAACGGGGAAAATATAAAGAAGCAACAACAGTGTTGGTCAGCCTGATATTCAATGGCCAGTCACTCAGCATTTTAACTGATTCTTGAGCAAGAGTTCATACAAGCCCAATTTACCTCCTATCATTCCTTATTTTGAATCCATTATTATCTCCCTTAACTATCCCAATCTTTTTCAAACTTGTTCCAGTGCCTCTGTTGATTCTTATAGGTTCATAGATGCTAAGGTCAGAAGGGACCTCTTGTAACCCCCGGGGGTGCCTTGGTGAATAAAACCTCACCAATTCCCTTCTGTGCCCCTGTGATGAACTTATAGGCAGCCACAAGGTTGCCTCTCAACTTTCTCTTGTGGAGGCTGAAGAGGTCCAGGTGCCCTAGTCTCTCCTCATTGGTTAAGCCTTCATCCCTTCTTATTTCTGCTTTCTCTCCCTTTTTGAGGTGGCAGTAACCCACTTGGGTACATCCAGGTCAGGATATACATTTACATATCAACCTTATAATATTTATGGTGGTACTTTCTCAAATTCTTTATTGTTCTGGGAGCCGGTCCAGAAAGCAGTTTTGTTACGTCAAATAGGATCATCGGGCAGGCAAGTGGATGGAGAGGTCGAGACAGCATATTGGTTACAAGAAGATTTCACTTACGCCTCTGAAGACACTGGTGTAGGTGAGAAGTACTTGCTTGGTTACAGGTAACTTAGAAGGTAATGTAATAGGTAACGTAACCGGTGACAGAACAGGTAACCGAGCAAATGAGTCCACGAGTTTGTTAATGCAGCAAGCTGGCAAGGAACAGGGTACATCTGGAAGGTTGATGACGGGGAGATCAGGCTGCCAATCGTTTCGGAGATCTCCAACACGTGTGCGTGGATCTCTCCTCAGTTCTTCTCTCCGAGAAATGCACTGAGTTCTCTGGTTTGGGCGGAAACTGCTTTAACCTTTTATCTAGCTAGTGAGCTAAAAGCTAACCACTAAGTAAGAATAATTTACAACCGGCCAATGGTGGTGCACATGTCTGCATAAAGTTGGTGGGAACTTTTTCTAAGCTGTAACTTTCCATTACTGTGGCATATAGTTATTGGGTTCTGGCATAGCAGAATTTTCCACTGCCCTAGTTACTGCCACCAGTGGGCTGTTTCACTGTGCCATCTGTATCAAACCAATGGAATTTTCCACAGAGGCAGATTAAAAGGGAACCATCAACTAAGGTGCCTGACAGTTTATATAGGGCACATCCATATTAGGTGGCAACGTCAGTTTCTTGGGGGTGGGGTAGGTTGCTTGCTCAATCTTAACTATTTTAAGAACTCATTTATGACACTTATGCATTCCAGCATGGGTGGAGCTAGGATTGTGAAAAGCTGGGGTGCAGATGGTGCGCTGCCTCATTACATTACACAAGACACCATTTTCTCCAGTTTAAACTGACCTAGAAGCTTTACTAATAGGTCAGGGGCTTAGCAGCTGTATCCTTCAATTCAAGGTGGAAGCAAATCTCACTTCATTGAAAAGTTTAAAAAAAAACAGTTGGCTGGGCTGTGAAATAGGAGTGGCATTACCAGGAGCAGCAAAGAGAGAGCATAATTGGGGAAGAGAGGAGAGGAGAGTTTGCTTAAGGAAACCTCAAGACCTGTGGCAATGCATAAGGGATGCACATGCACCCCCTGAGAGTGCTGTTGCACCCCTGACCAGCCAGCACTCCCAGGGGGGCAGGTGAGAGCACTGGTCTCCCCCAAGTGCTGGGTGGGAGTGGGGGTGCCAGAAGCAGTCCCCCAGCAGCCTTAAGTGCCAGCGGAGATCAGCCGTGGAGGGGACCCCTCCACCCTGGTTGCTGAGTCTGCTAGGGAGGGGCAAGTGCCCCCCAGCCTCCAGAGGCACCAGTCTCCCATGGTCAAGACCATTAAGGAGGCAGAGCAGGTTGCTGACCCCTGCGGATCGAAGCTAAGGGATCCCGGGTCAGCCGTGAACTCAAGTTTAACTCCCGCAGTACTGAGCGCCGCCAGGCAGCCGCTTAAACTTTGGGTAGAGCAGAAATCAACGCGGGGGGAGGGTGCCTCGCCCCTGTATCCTGACACCACCAGCCGCAGGGGCCTGCAGCCTTGGTGCGGGCGCGGGACGGCGCTGCTGACTCCTGGAGTCTGGCCCCGAGCTGCCTCCGCCGGCCTGGGCCTGGGGCTGTGGTGCGTGAGGGCAGCGCGGAGGTCCGCGGGCGGGAGGCGGCCGCGGGAACGGAAGCCTCCGGGCCGGGTTTCCCTGCGCCCCGCAGGCAGGCCCCGCGCTACCTGGGGCGGGTTTCGGCAGCGCCCGCGCGGTAGGCGGAGGACGGCAGCGCCCCCTCTGCTGCTTTGCAGGTTGCGTCCCGCCCTGTGCGCCGGCTCCCCCTGCAGCGCGGGCAGGGCTGGCCTGGGCTGCCCCGCGAGGCCTAGGGTCTAATCCGGGTGCCTGGTTTCCACTGGGGGTGCTCAGTGCTTTGGTGCCCGCCAGGCCCGTGCTGCGTTTTCGTGGCCAGCTGCAGGCTCCGGGCAGTGCAGTCCGGGGCGAGCCCCCCAGCCAAGCCGCAGGCTGAAGGTGGGAGGTTGTCATGGCCCTAGGGCTGTTGTTGTGGCAGTCTCCCCTCCGAAATTCAGACCTGCCTCTTGGTCCCTGGGTTTTGCTGTGTCTTCGTTCGGTTTTTGCTTCCCTGGATGTTTTCCGTGGCTTCCGCACCCTGGCGTGGGACCGGTGGGCTGCTAGGGCCCCTTCTGCTTTGCGCCAGTGGCTGCGTTGCTGCAGGTGAAGGCTGCGTTTCTGCTCAGCCCTGTTCTGGAGCGGGCAGTGTGACATTTTTGCCCATCGGGGATATGGGCGCGATGTCTTATTTCCTCTGCATGTCATGTAGCTTCTCCAATCAGCACTGAGGCCCGTGCTTTCATGTTTGATGCTTCATTTGGCAAGTGGTACATTATATTTCGATTTGCATTTTACTACAGGCTCAGCCTCTCTTTGTTTTTCGTGCTTGTGTTTGGAAAACTAAATGTTAGTTTTAAAGTACAGCTGATGGGCTAACGGTGCCCTTCAGTGCTGAAGCACAGCTGAGTCTGAGTCGTGTTGGGAAACATCTTTATCCCCCCTCACTTCCATGCTCCTCCATAACCTTGTGACTAGGATGAAAAGTAGCAGCGGTCTTCTTGGATTGCAGCACACAGACTACATCCAGGCTGTATGGAGAAATAGACCTGGTTCAGATTAATAGGGAGACTGTAATATCTCCTGGCTTGATCAGTAGCGGCTATTAGTACAGGAAATTGCAAACTTTTCTCTTCCCTCATCTGTACAGGCAACAGGTTCACGCCATAGAGATCTTGTTCTAAAATGATTGACTTTTGTTAGCGCGTGAACTTTCCTTGTTAGACTGGAAATTACTTCCATTTCTTGGTTGACATGGGGGGGTCGGGAGAGGAATCAAGGACGTGACAAGTGCCTAAATACAGGGAAGTAAATGTTGTTTCTGTTGCTTCAAGTTCACATTGCTGTTTACCTTCATAGATTTTACTGCATTTTTGCAAGACAATGCTTGTTACTCATAGTGAGTGTGAAGTATGTATTACAGCCAGAGTGAGAATTTCAGGCTGTTCAGAACAATGTTAGGTAGAAGTAATCAGAGCCTTAATGTTCAGATTTCGGGAACAAGTAGCCAAAAAGTTGGCTGTACACAACATATCTATCTGGTATAAGAAGAAAGATAATTTTTAACATGATATGGCAATGTTTTTTTTTTAAATGTGGGTGTCTAGAGTTAGCTCTGCACTTTCAGATTTAAACAGATAAGCAAATGTCCTGATTTATGGAGCAGCTACAGCTCCCACTGACTTTAATGAGACTGTTAACAAAAATAAGCATTTTTTTATCTGAAATCACCACTTTGGGCCCTTACTTTGTAATTTAATTGTGTACAAGATCTCTTTTTCAGTGTGGTACTTTTGTCTCTATTTCTGGTGTCAATCTCTGGAATACATGAACACTCTCCTGACAACTAAATTAGATTTCTATGATGGCACCCCTAGTTGACAAAGACTCTTTACTTTTCTTCCTTTCCTAGTAAAGGAAACTGTTTAAGCCAAAATTACTTAGCAAGGTCCGGCCTGCTCCTTCCCTTAGGTTTCACTTATGTGGCTATATAAACCGCTGTTCTCTCAGTGACTGATCTAGCACAAACTAGGCAGCATTTTATAGGCTGATGTCATGTGCTTCCTAAGAAATAGTGTGGAGTTTAGGAGATGGGGACTTTGGCTTTGGGAAGTCTTGCATTTTGACAGGAGGGCTAAAAGAGGGAAGCATTTAAAATGGGGTGGAAAAGAGGAAAGGAAATTTCACAGAAGCTGACATCCACTCTGTAGCATTTCTAAGCTCTGCTAAATCAAAGAACTCTACAAAATATATATATCCAGATACAAAGCATCTTTGATGTACGAGAATTTTTGATGTCAAGCCCAGAAATAATATAGGGTCATATCAGCTAGAAAAGGAAACATCCTATTGGATTTCTTTTGAGCCATCTGTGACCCACTAGACCTTTTATGTACTCTGTGGGAAGTGTAAGTATAGCCTGTTTCCTTCTAACTCTCATATGGCAGGCTTTTTCTCAACGCAAAGTATCTTTTTAGATGCTTCTTTCTAGTTTAGTATAGTACCTCAGTTGAGAAGTATGACTTTTAGGAGTGCTTTCTATGTGTGGTGATTAGAAGCAATGCTTTCAGAGACAGTGACTTAAGTTTTCCTGATTTTCAGCAGAAAATATTTTAACGAAATATTGTGTTTACTTGGTGTACAAGACGAATATGTGTAAATCATGGTGGATGGCAGTCACATATACAACATGAAGATATTTCATAGATAGTAATACTCATTAAAGAAGAAGGATACAATGGATTACAGAGACTTTCACTCCTCTGCAGTTGGTTCATGTAAAGGCCAGTTGGGAGAGAGCAAAAGTCATTATATCACTCCATTTTGCTAATTTCCACCCTCTGCAGCCTCCACAAGGAGGCTGTCACCTTACATTTAACTGTGCTTTTCTTCCTACAGGGAAGTGGTTGCTGTGGTGCTACTCAGAGACAAAGTTGAGATGTTGGTGAAGTGCAGCAATGTGAATGGTACCTGTTTTCTCAAGTTCAGCTTTACTGGATTTGTAATTTAGCACTCTTCAAAAACGCTATAGTCATTTAATTATTATGTTTAGGTCTAGGGTTATCCTTGTTTTTTTTCCCTGTTGTGATCTCTAATTTTTACATCTCCTTTACTCTCAAAGCTTCTTACAACTAGCAGTTACTCCCAGCTGCAGTGGGGTAAACTGTATAGACTTTTAAAAATAGAACAGCATTTTATTTTCTTTGTACTTTGAAGAAAGAGCATTTAAATACATATTCATTAGAGAATAGATGGTTAACTGTTTTCTTACGTAGAATAGTCCATTTTCCCGTAATGTGTTTTTCAGTATGTTTTTTTTTTTTTTTGGTCTGTTAGTAAGAAGTTTTTTAAGCTGAGTAAAACTGACCTTATTCTAGTTAACCATTATCTCTTGTTTTTTTCAAACAGCAAACCACACTAATAGTTACTAAAATAATCTAAAATAATACAGGTTTTTGCTATTTTAGGGACAGAAATTCAAGAATTGTTCTCCAAGATAAGTTGCTGCTGGTACAGCCTTTCTTCTTAGTGTGCTGTTGAAGATCTCACTTGAAGTGTTCTTCTGAAGAAACCAACAAGGACAGGAGTACTTTTTGAAAAAAAAATGTTTAAAATACAACAGTGTGTAACAGCTAACAGGATACGCAGGAAAAGATCATATATGTGTGATCTGTGCTACAAACAGTTTGAAACGCCTTCCAAATTAGCTAGGCATTATCTTATACACACTGGTCAAAAGCCATTTGAATGTCACGTGTGTCATAAAACTTTTCGGCAGCTAGTCCATCTGGAGAGACACCAGCTAACCCATAAACAGCCTTTCAAATGTAATATTTGTCATAGAAACTTCAAGAACTTGATCACGTTTTTAAAGCATCAGCAGCTTCATAATGAAAACTACCAGAGTAATATTAAGCAAGTAAAAAAAACAGTGGATACCAAGCAAAATAGGCTGGTGTACGGGAAGTTTAGATGTTCCATTTGCCAAAAATTGTTTACAACAGAAGAGAGGTGGATGCTGCATCAGTGCATGACATCAGATCATCTGCATAGTGCCAGAAGGAGAAAAAAACCTCATATGTGTGAAACCTGTAACAAGATGTTTCCATCACGATCTAAGCTAGAAAGACACTTGCTTATTCACACTGGCCAGAAACCTTTTACATGCTCCTTGTGTGGTAAATCTTTCAGACAGTCATCCCATCTGAAAATCCATCAGCTCACACACACAGAAGAGAGGCCTTTTCAGTGCTGTTTTTGTCAGAAGGGGTTTAAGATACAGAGCAAACTCCTGAAGCACAAGCAACTGCATGCCAGAAATAAGACTTTTTCTAGTATCCTATATAAAGCAAAGAGTCCTAAATACCCCAGTCTACAGAACCTGCTGGAAAGGAAAAAGGATAATGTTGAGAATATTAATGCTGATGAGTCCCAGGGGACTGACCTGCTAGATGTTTACTCTATTTATATCGTACCTTTTCAGTGCCCTGTGTGTGAGCAGTGTTTTGAAACGGAGCACATTCTAAATTTGCACAACTGTTTTTACCCCAAAGATGGCAGGAATTCAAACAGTGCCGTGACAGCCTACAACCATAAAACTAGCATTAAAAGTAAAATTCTGATGAAGCTTAAGTGTACTGGAGAAAAGGCACTGGATTCTTCTCTGTCTGACAGAAAAAGAATGAAAACAAGTCACTTTAAAAGTCACGACCTGGTTGATGCAAGCGAACAGCGTTCTGATCAGAATGTTTCTCCTAAAGCTTTTAGGAACTACCACAGCAAGCTTGTCATGCATAAGGCAATTAGCAATAAAAAAAAAAGAACATTTACTGTGCCATTACCCTGGCAAGAACACCTGCAAACCCACAAATTAGGAATTAATTTAAAAGGTATGCTTACTGGCAAAAGCATGTTAAACATGGATGAATCAGTACTTAATAAAGATAACTCTTTTTATGGTTCATCAGATGATGGTTTCTTTGATAATCCGGAAGTACTTCACTGTGCTTTTTCAGCTCCCACTGAAAATATCCATAATAGACACAAAGTGTATAAATGTGACAGATGTGAAAAAATCTTTCCTTCTTCATCCAAACTTCAAAGACATTATCTGATTCACACAGGACAGAAGCCCTTTGCCTGTAATGTTTGTGGGAAGACATTTAGACAGTCAGCTCACTTAAAAAGACATCAGCTCACCCATACTGAAAAGAGACCATATAAGAGCCCTGTTTGCCAGGTGGGATTTGAAAATCTGAACAAACTTTTCAGTCATCAGGGAGATCACATCAAATTTAAGTCTTCTCAGCCTGTGGGTTATTTCCAAAAACCTTCACAGGTATCTGACTTTCAAGAATTTGAGCTGATACAGCCAAACCAAGCAGCTGAAATCAAAGTTGAGATAGAGTCTGGGGACTTTGTTCTTGACACCAGCAGTAGAAACACACAGTCATATTTGTGTAGCAAATCAGTAGAAACAGAGGAAAGCCGTTATAGTCACTGGTATGATTTTTCTGGGAGTACAGAAGAACGTGAAGCTGTTACGATGTATCAATGCAATGTCTGCTTTAAAACTTCTAAATCACCTTCAAAACTTGAAAGACACTATTTAATGCATGCTGGATAGAAGCCATCTGAATGTTCGGTTTGAAGTAAAACTTTCAGACAGGCCCCGCATTTGAAAAGGCATCACCTTACTCACTTTAAAAAGAGATCATGAAGATAGAATGTTGATCAGAGCTCCACTCAGTGGAATAATAACTGCCATGGGATATTTTGTGTTGAATAGAAAGGAATGGTATCTGATGAAATTACGTTGCTAAAGTATGAAGTGTCTTGATTACATAACTACTAAAAGTCTGAAATTAGGTTGAATATTTTATGGAAGGAGGCTAGTACTTCTGGCTATGATCTCATGAAAGGTTAATTTACTTATGTTTAGGCTGTCCATTGAGTATATTCAGTGATGAAAATGAGCTGATTGTAGAAGATTCTAGTGGTTTTAAAAAGAAGTTTATAAATACACATGGCTATTGCATTGACCATATTACAGAAAATCTGTAGTACAGTATAAATCACAAGTGTTAAAGGTTGTGCCTCTTCCCGTATCTAGTCTTAGTATTTCATGACAATATGCTGTCTGACTAAACCTAACAAAAAGCAAAGGCCAAAAGGCTGTCCTCAGAGTATATAAAAAGGCCCCCTTTCATTTGGTGTTTCCACTTCCATGTATATTGCAAACATAGGATGCATGCTGCACCTGATTGGTGCCTTATTTTCATGTTCTTGTTTCTTCTACAGACAAGGTGATGCCAGAAGAGGCAGGCAAGCACTAGATAAAGCAGAAGTAGAGAGGAAATTCTAGAGAGAAAAATGATTTTTACATCAGTAATATAAGGTTAACAGAGAAAAATGCTATTTACTTTATTTGTAAAGTGCTTTGAAATCTGGATGGAAAGCAGTATATAAAATATAGATTTCTTATTTATTATATTATTAAACAAATATACATTAAAACTGCAATGTTTGTTGGAGTCTATTCAACCTTGTACAACCTTTCTGCGGTCACCTTTCTGGAGGGGATCTGGGACAGAAGTTCAATAAATGGCATTAATCTAATCATTCCACATAATACTCAAGTATTTTTCAAGGGAAGTGGATAAATTAAGCTCCCAGTTTTAGTCAGGTTGCAATGTTCTTTTTAGTTTTTCTCTCCATTTTTACACCCTATAGTCTTTGCTCTGTCAAAAGGCTGAAATTGTGGAGGCCGGCCTCTTTGTTTCCCAGTGATACTACAGTACAAATTAAGGAAATAGTCCTTATGGTGGGATAAGATGATAAGTGACGAACAACATTATCAGGAAGTTGCATCCCTTTATGTGGGACTGCAAGGGACAGCTAATCCCACTCAAGTAGGTCCATTTTTGCATTAATAACACCTGCAGGTGTAGTCTGAAATTTCTGACTCCTATGCCTGTTGTGCTGGTAGAATGGATGAAAAATTGATGTGTTGGTTAAGCAGACTAAGGAAACTTTATTTAGCGTAAGTAAAACTAAAGTAAGGGTTTGTTCTTCCTTTAAAAAATGTTGCCTTCTGCTATGTTTTTATTTGCTTATGTGACTTTTGAAGTTGAAATGTAAAGTTTCCAACTATATCCTAACACAACAATTTATATGATTAAACCTGTTTAAATCAATCCAGAATTATTATTTTTTAAATCTTTAGACTGATTTTTCTGCAGTCTATCAAGTAGCTAACATATATTGCAGTGGCATAAGCCATGTTTGGTATGACTGAAGTGAGATTTTTTGTCCCCCTCCTGAAATGATCTCCTAGTTTGGGAGAGAATAAAATTAAAAAGACAATCTGAAACAGTTACTTGCTGGTATTTTTATATAAGAGTGTTCCATTAACTCTAAGAATCACTATTGGTTATATATTTAAATTCTTTCTCCATGTTCTTTTTATATTGTTTTGTTGGAATACAATATTATATCAAATGTTTTGAAAGTGTGCTGTAGAGCTCTTTTGAAGTATGTACAATAAACCATTTACTTGCATTGTATCTCTTATGTGAAGGGTCTAGGGCAGGGGTGTCCAACCTTTTTGAATGTGGGGCTGGATCATGAACTTTTTATTACCCAGTGGGCCGGTGAGCCATATTCAAAGACCTCACAGGAAGTGGTATCAAATCAGGAAGTGGTGTCACATGACCTTTGACATCAATGAAGTTTTCAGGAAGTGACAATGAAATGGGTCTGGAAATGTGGTTTAAAATCCAAAATAAAAAAAATATAAAAGCATGATGAAATAATATGAAACTCTTGACTAAAATAAACACTTTCACGTAATGCATAATGAAAGAAGCATAATACAAGATCAAATGTGGAAAAGATATCAGCCAGAGTGGAAACTAACCAAAGGTAGAGGGATGTATCTCTATGGGAGACAGCTGTGCAGTGCTTTGCAGCTTCTGCTGCTTGCTGCCTTGCAGGGGGCAGGTGGACAGGGAGGGAGGGAACAGGGACTCCTCAGTGCATTTGAGGGGCTGTGAGACAGACTCACGGCCCAGCTGGGCATGGCCACAGCTGCAGCTGTGGCGGAGCAGGGCAGGGAGAGCCACTGCCACGTGCAAGAGTCCCAGTCCGGGCTCCTCCTCATCAACCTGGCCGCAGCCTCCCTGGGATGTGCAGGAAAGGCGCCCTCCATTCTGCCACCATCGGCCTTGTTGCCCCGGCAGCTGTGTGTGCTCCTGCCTCAGCCCCGTGCGGCTCCGCTGCTGAGCCCTGGTCCTGCGCCACCACCTCTGCCTGCTTTTAAGGATTCTCAGTAAGTCCCTGGGCACCAGGGAGTGCATGGGTGCCCAGGCCCTGCTGTGGAGCACTGCTCGCTGCGCACTGCATGTGGGAACCTTATCCCTTTCATAGCCCTTCTGCAGCCATTAGGAAGCTGCTGAGAGGCCAGGGGAGGGACAAGGGGAACAAAAGTAAACAGTCTTTACTTTTGTTTCCCGTCGCAGCACCTCGGGCCTCGGAAAACAGCTTGGCGGGCCGCATGGCGGCCCACGGACCATATGTTGGACAAGCCACGTTTAGAGTTATAAAAACCATCACCAAAAAAATTGCCACATGTAAGGTTCAAGATTGGATATCAAAGTATCACTTTGCTGCATGTAGAAACAAACAGGATTGTTTCCAAAATATTTTTTCTGCTATATAAACAGTAACATTAAATTAATAAATATGCTTAAACAGAACCAGACCTTTCTTGTTCCTTCAAATTTAGGGATTTTTATACGAGTTTAAATGAGGAAGCAATGCTGTTATGCTGAACAGATGTAATGGAGAGTTTGGAGAATACCAATCCCAGTAATTTAAATCCCTTTGCAAAGACTGACTTAAAAGAGCAATTTAATAACTACTGTGTAGGATAGACTAACACTTAGCTACCATATGTTTTATTTTTCTATGTTCATTGTCAACATGCAGTTGCCTCATCAGAGATGCACTTTTCATAACAAGATAATATGTTTATTAACATACTTTCTCAAAAGTCCTTTCTGATACAAATGTTATATGTACGATATGTAGCTGCTAGGCAGTTATTAGTCCAAATTTAAAGTGACCCAGAAAAGTTTTGGTAGAGTGGTGGGGGTCGGGGTCTGAAAAATTGATACTTAAAACATGTTTTCAAAAATGTGTATATACTTTTTTTATATTATTCTAAGACTATTTTTAAGCATATTTTATGCTTTAGGAGGTACTATTCACTGACTATTTTGCCCATATGGAACAGCCTTTGGAGCTCTGGAAGGATTTTTTAAAGGCACCAACATACATTTTGGAACTATTTGACTCTCCCAAATTAGCGGCGAAGGTATAGGGGCTGATACCTCTACAAAGTGTTATTTCATTTACTTAAAAAGAATTACACTGTAAAAAGAGATAGTGGATTAGAGAACCAGGGTCCCAGGACTCACCTGGAAAAATGGAAGGATAAAATCCTGGGTTTTTTTAGCGAGTGGCAACATTCTTGTACTTGGGGGCTAGGATTTTAGTTATATCATTAGGGTTTTTTGTTGAAAAATAAAAGCTGGTAAAATAGAAACTTATTTCTAGGCTATTAATTCTGCTAAACCTAAACTTAGCTCTTAATTCCAGCTTTCTAAATATTTTTAGTTTAACGTGATGACATTATCTCACAACAAGCTTGAGGATATATTGCCAAATGTTAACTACAAGCAATAAGCAATACCGTTTGGGAAGAGTATTTCAAAGTAGCAACCAGCAAAGAAGCTTGTGGATTTATAGGTTCTGCAAGCTTCATGTTTCTGTAGACCAGTGGTTCTTAACTGCAAGACCCTTTTTGGCTCTGCATGAGAAAAATGGACCATGCTGCACCACCTACTACCCAATCTGGATGGGACTTCAGCACAAGTACTGTACTACATTAAGGTTGTTTGATAAACCTGAGGCAGGGAGGAGCACCTAGTTCTGTTGCAACAGAGCAGACTAAGAACTGCCAAGCAGATTGTACGTGAGGTAGGTGGAACAGTTTCATGCATCTGTTTCTGGGAGAAGCAGGGTAGGCAGAGAGGGCATGACATACCAGGAAGTGGCACTTTTGCCTGCAGAAGCTTGTAAGGTAACCCTAATGCAGACAGGAGTGTGTGCTCATGTTGCAGACATCTCTTGATCTGGCTGTGCATGAAGTACACCAGGCAGTTCCTCCTGGCTGTGAGAGAATCACTGAGGTGAGCTGAGGCAGCATAGCAATGGTTTTCAACTAGGGTACAGCTAAATTAAAAAAAAATCAATAGGAGAGTTCCCTGAAAAATGTAAAAATCTTTAGAATCATTCCTATGGGCAGAAGGGCTAAGTGCAGACAGTCAGAAGGCCCAAGGCTGAATCTGTTCAATTGTTGCAGGTTAGTCTAAGCAGTGTATATTGAACCAATAAGCAAGTGAACAGATTCATAGATTAATAGATTGATAGGGGCTGGAAGGGACCTCAGTAGATCATCGGGTCCAGCCCTCTGCACCAGGCAGGAAAGATAGGTGAGGTCAGGTGACCCCAGCAAGGTGCCTGTCCAGTCTCCCCTTGAAGATTTCCAGGGTAGGTGATTGCACCACCTCTGGAGGGATCTTATTCCACATATTAAATGTATTTAATATTTAAATCTATTCCATATTAAATGGTAATTTAATGCTTTATAAAATTACATAATACATCATGAAACATTTCTTTAAATATGAATAATTAAAATGTTACAAATTATAGATGAATTGATATTCATAATGTAACCCTGAGCACAACACTATACGCACCCTGACCTAAATAGTGGGATCCTGGGGTAGCCAGTAGCCCTGCCCAGCCCCCTTGGGAAGCTGCTGCAGGATCCCCGAGCAGAGAGCCTCCCCTTACAATCAAGCATCCTTGCAGACAGTTATAAAACTATTTACAAGATTTAATTATTTACAAAATAACAAGTAACCAATAAATAAACACATTGATATACCAACTAATAAACTCTAGAACTTAATTACACAGTCTCGCACTTGTACACAGTGTACTGGGGATCCTGTGTACACTGCCCCTGATGGGGTGTCAGGGAATGGGACTGTCTGTGTCCCTGCACAGGGTCTGTGGGCGCTCCCTGGTGCTGGTGTCCCTCTCCGTGCTACAGAGGTCTCCGGGCAGCAGGCAGCGGCTCCTCCTCTACAGTCCCTGCAAAACAGCCTCCCCCTGCCTCTGACCCCCTTCCCTGGCTCAGCACAGAGCAGTGTCTGGGCTGCAGGCTGTATCAGCTCTTCTGTCCTGCACAGCCTCACAGCCCCCAGCAAATGCAGCCCCTCCCTGGGCCTTGCCTGCCCCAGGGCCCCTCACCCACCAGGGAAAACAGGGCAGTCTCCAGCAGTCTCCCCCTGGCTCTGCTGTGCTCACCCAGCTATACTGGGCTGCAGGTGGGTCTTCCCAGGCTCAGAGTCTCCACACAAGCAGCCCCTGTCTGGTCCTACCGCTGCAGCACTTCTGGGCCAGAGAGAGGAACTGGATACTGTGTCACTCCTGGTGCAACCTCTGCTGCTGTTTCTGCAAGGCACTACCAGGGGCTCTCTGAGGAACTGCTGTGTTGAGACTCTCTCTCCAGTCTCTAGCCTGCCCCTCAGCCCCTCTCCCTCTCTTGTTCTCTCCTGGCAGAAAAACTGCTCCCCTCTTTTATCCAAGCCTCTCAGCTAATCCCAGGCCAGGGTCCTTCCTGGGCTTTTGCTAACAGCTCTATTTCAAAACTTTGCTGGGGTTAAATCACCCCTCCCACTTAGGGCTGCTTCCAAACAGCTTCACTTGCCCTCACAGCCTATAGTGTGCCCTCTGGGATAAACTCTGTCTCTCTGCAGGGCAGCCCTTCCCATTCTTTCAGGTAGGTCCATTTTTTAATGCTGCTACAATAACATTTCTCTCTCTTTATTTTTTCCCAGCAGAAGTTCTATGAATCCTTATGATCCTTTCATAATCCTTATAAGCCTTTATTTTGATTGCAGAAATGCAGCCACATGCTTGTTGTGGCCCGGGCCAGAAGGCAGGGTGTGCTAGAGCATGCCTCCCTGCTTGGCCAAGGCTAGCCTACCCACCCTCCAAAGGGGGGGGATTGTAGGGGAGGTACAAAGCAGTCTGGGATGCTGAGGGACTGTGAGATAATTTGAATCTGGAGGGGATCTGGGACAGAAGTTCAATAAATGGCATTAATCTAAATCAGTTAAGTCTTATACTACATAGACTTCATAGATTTCATAGACATTAGGGCTGGAAGGGACCTCAGAAGATCATTGAGTCTAGCCCCCTGGCCGAAGGGCAGGAAGTCAGCTGGGGTCATGGGATCCCAGCAAGATAAGCATCCAATTTACTCTTGAAGGTGTTCAATGTAGGTGCTTGAACCACCTCTGATGACAGACTGTTCCAGACCTTAGGGGCTCGGACAGTAAAGAAATTCTTCCTTATGTCCACCCTGAAATGGTCTTGCAGTAGTTTAAAACTGTTCGACCTCGTCATCCCTCAGGGCACTCTAGTAAACAAACGTTCCCCCAGATACTGATAGTCACCCCTGATAAACTTACAGGTGGCCATCAGATCAGCCCTGAGCCTGTGCTTTTCCAAGATAAAGAGCCCCATGGCTCTCAGCCTGTCATCGTAAGGCCTGTTTTCCTGACCTCTGATCATGCGCGTGGCTCTTCCTTGGACTCTCAAGCTTCTCCACATGCTTTTTGAATTGTGGAGCCCAAAACTGGACGCAGTACTCCAGCTGTGGTCTCACAAAGGCCGAGTACAAGGGGAGAATGACGTCCTGGGATTTGCTTGAGAAGCATCTATGGATGCAAGCCAGTGTTTTGGTTGCTTTCCTAGCCACAGCACCACATTGCAGGTTCATGTTCATCTTGTGGTCAATGATGACCTCCAAGTCTCTTTCTTCTGCAGTGCTAGTCAGTGTCCATCCACCCAGGTTTATCTTAAACTGCTTTGGGACATTTTGAAAGTGGTTTGTGTACATTGAACTTCTGTTGTGTTACAGATTTGAACCAGTTTCTGATCACTTGTAGCAGTTTATGTGTAATGTTTGTCCCTAGCCTAGGGGGAGGATTCAAGATGTGCTGGGCAATTACAGAACAGTTTTCCCCATACAAAACTGTTTAAATCCTATTGTATAAGTATGCCAGTCACTTTGCATAATACTTTGAGTTAAGTTAAAGCTGCCAGTCTTTGAAATATTTTTCATGGCATAGACATAGCTTTTCTATTTTGTCAAAGGAAGCTGATGTTTATTATGTAATAATCTGCTAGCATTGAAGCAGTACTTTTTAAACAACTAAATCGAAGGAAATTGTAAACAACAAAGCAATCAAACAATGAGGCCCTAAATGTTAACATTGAGATTTCTCCAGGAAACATGGTAAACTGTGTATATTTAGCTTTGGGAAAAGCTGACATGCTATTGGGGAAAGAATCTGTTTATCTAAAACAACTAGAAAGAGGTAAAAAGAGGAAAAATTTTAAGACAAGTAAAGTTTATAATACTAAACTCCCCAGATAATTGTCTTTTAAATGGTTCTTGGCCTGTTTATACAAAAGCACTGTGATCATCCTAAAGGAAGACCATCAGTTTTCATCTATAGAAAAGATGTTATGTTGGCTGTAGTTATAGATTATTTGAAAACACTGCTCTCAAGATTTTGCATGCTTCATATACAAAATGCTTATGAAAATGCTCAGTTTGCAGAAATTAAACACTTTATAAAATACATTTGTTCAAACTTTATATATAGATATAGGAAGGTGCATATATAAAAACTAAAAGTTACCATTTTGTAAACAAAAAGAAAAAATGTTTTTGCAATTTTCAATCTTGTCTGTACCTGATAAATATTTATTTGATTTTGTTCCTCTGGCTTATTACCTGGTTTGTTTATTGACTTGACTACTGAAGAGGGAGCCAAGAGAAAAAGGTTAATGAAAAACCATATTAGAAGAAAGTTTGAAATAATGAGAAAATTGGGGACAAAAATAAGCTAGATAAATGAATCAACTGACTATAAAAAGATATCAGACTATGCTAAAATAATAGACAAAATTGGCTTGAGTAGAAAGACATACTAGATAGAAATTAGAAAAAGAAGTGTTTTACAAATGTGTTGTATACTGTACCTGCCAGGCCTCGTACATAGTATCATAGTGCCTAGGGTCAGAAAGGGCCTAGAGCAGGCCATCTAGTCTGACCCCCTGCCAATAGCAGGAATGAGTGCCAGGGTCACAGACCTCAGCCAAGTTCCTATCCAATCTACTCTTAAAGATGCCCAAGGTAGGAGCAAGAACAACTTCCCTAGGAAGCTGGTTCCACATCCTAGCCACCCTAACTGTGAAGTAGTG
>JAGPOW010000304.1:53679022-53689673 GCA_030014935.1 Caiman crocodilus | reverse complement strand
CAGGAGCAGGAGCAGGAGCAGGAGCAGGAGCAGGAGCAGGAGCAGGAGCAGGAGCAGGAGCAGGAGCAGGAGCAGGAGCAGGAGCAGGAGCTCTGGGGAGAGAGGATGTGAGTGCAGCTCATGAGAGCTCCAGAGGCTGGAGCTATGATGCTCAGTTGTAGCCAGGAGATTTATGTTGGTATGGCTAGGTGCCTTGAGTTTGAGTTATAGCCAGAGGCTTGCATTTGAGTTGTGTTGCGGTATTACACCGGTGGTTTGGGTGAGGCTGTAGATGTTGGAGGAGGTCTCATGAGAGACCCATGGTAGTGTGGGGATCCTGGTGCCAGGAGGGCGCATTACCCTCATAAGGGACCCACAGGGTGTGGGGCCCTAGTGCCTGGGAGGTGCAGTCTGGTGCCAGCGGAGGTGCAACTTGGGGGGTGCAGAGACCCCAGGCCCAGAGAGCGGCATTTGAGGAGCCCAGGCATGGGCATGGTGAGCCCCAGACAGGGAGCAGTATTTTAAGGAGCCCAAGAGGGGCAATACTGAGAAGCCCGAGAGAGGGCGGCATTATTAGAGAGCCCAGCGTGGGCATAGGAAGTCCCCGAGCAGGGGAAAGTGTTGAGAAGCCCGGGACGGGTGTGGTGAGCTCCGGCAGCAGCCACGTGCTGCGGTAGCCCTCTGGGAAAGCTGACGTGTTGCGGTTACCCCCAGAGAGCAAGCAGGATAGTGGCGTGGTTGGACCCAGAGAATGGAAGGTAGCAGCACAGTTGGCCGGTCAGTCAGAGGCTTGAGAAGAAGCAACCAGTGGGTTGCATGCAGGGGGTATAGACCCCATGGTGAAGATCAAGCCCATGAGGGATGACACTTGAGAGGCCCACAAGGGAGCGGACGTGCATCTGACCAACCAACGTCCAGGACATCTGCGAGGCTTGGGGCGTGGTATCAGGGGCTGGTAGGAGCCATGCAAGGCCCTAAGGCCAGGGTGCCTGGAAGGCACCCAGCACACAGGGAGGCACCCCGGTGGGGTCAAGAGATCACGGGGACAGAGGTCCCAATACACTGTGCCTAGGGTGGTATAAAGGCAGCCTCCCATATATCCTTAACATCAAAGATGTGGCGGCCGAGAATTTGAGGGTGCCTTGGGCCGGACTTGGCACGGGTAGAGGGCCTTCAGGAGATCACAGCTGTCCTGTAGGACCGCGCCATGACACTCCCTGCCGGAGGCAAAGCAAAGGAAGCCCTTCAGCTCCCATGCCGCCTCGATCTCTGATTCTGTGGGGAGTTCCCTGCAGGCAGCAGGGGGAAGGAGGCATTTGAGTCTCATAGAGGAGGCAGGGTTAAAGGGGCAGCTCTGCAGCCCTCTCCTCCTCCAGGGAATATTTCTTCTGAGCTAAGAAAACCCTGAAAAGGGGGAAAAACAACAGAGATAAGGAAGGCAGGCCCCGGGCCATCCTACAGGGCTGAAGATCATTGTTAGCGGATATCCACCTGGTTGGCAAGTAGATGGACTGTAAGGGAGGTGGAGTCACATGGATCATCGTGCCAAACAATTGTGAGTACTGCCGTCTGTCAGGAGGGTCTCCTGGGTAGATCTGCACTGAAAACCCCCTCTCATGGTAGTTTGACATCCTGGCAGGCAAGTCAAGGTGAGGGGATACACCCTGACAGGCCAGGCAGTGTGCAAGATGTCACAGTCAGTCACATGAGTCTGATCCTCAAACAGTGTTCAATATAGTGTGCTGTGAGGCGACAAATATATTTTCTTTCCTTCCTCCTTATATAATACATTTTTCTCAAATTAAGAAGCGTACAAGTCAAGATTGTTGCAGCATATGTTATTTACTATTTGGACATATTCTAAATCACAAGTGATATAGGACTGTAGATTTTGCCTATAAATTGATCACTTTTAGATGTATTGGCCTTAAAGTAACAGCTTAAGAAAGTTACGGACATTGCAAGAAATTAACTATTGTAATCCCACACTGGGATGATACTACTGGTTCACCATCACAGTTGGTGTGTGGAAGGGGTGTTAGGGAAGTAGAGCCCCAAAAAACAAGCCAAGAGGTAACCCTCTTCTTGAAAAGGGTGGAAAACAATAGAATGTAGGTGCTTCCTTTATTTTGCAATATGTGAGTAATCAAGTCATGGCAGATGAATACAGAGGGACTTGGTCCTCCCCCCCTCCCTTTTATTTGTGGGCAAGACCCCAGGGAGCAACACCAACAATAAAGAACATGCTGGCATCTGAATATTGGCAAACAACTCGGGTGAAAAGCTGTAGAGAAGATATTTTGTCTGTTTCTTTCTTGGAAATATAATCCTTCTTTAATTACTCTTCTTGTATTTTATATTGAAGGGACTGAAACCACATCATTGTTAAAATGGCTTCATAAGAAATTAATTATTTAAATTAATATAAGTTCTAATGCAAGACCTTTTTTTTTTTTTTTGCCCACAGATGGGAAAATGTTGCAGGAAGAGGTAACTTTATAAAATTATGTTCCATGTAAAAGTAATGAGTTGCTGAAAAACATGTCAATACTGAATTGCAGGATGCTTAATTCACATGATTGTTGATACTACCCCTGGCACTTTTTACCCAAGGCTTCTGGCAGACATTGTAATTTAAATGTGGTTAACCTGTTCATTGTGCTGTAGATGGTAAACCTGACACATGTTTAGAAGATCAATGGCATGACAAAACAGGAAACCAACCACAAAAATGTTTCACAATTGTTAGGATCAGAGAGAAAATCCCATTATGCCATTAAATGACTGTGCCAGGGACCCTTCTGTATTCATCTGCCATGACTTGATTACCGTCAGGCTGGACATAAGGAAGAATTTCTTTATTGTCCAAGCCCCCAAGGTCTGGAACAGCCTGCCACCGGAGGTGGTTCAGGCACCTACATTGAACACCTTCAAGAGCAAACTGGATGCTTATCTTGCTGGGATCCTATGACCCCAGCTGATTTACTGCCCTTTGGGCAGGGGGCTGGACTCAATGATTTTCCAAGGATTTTCCAGCCCTAATGTCTATGAAATCTATGACACAAGAGAAAAGTTTTACCAGTTTCTTTATGCTTCTGATACAACTTTTATTGCTATGTTACATCAAGTAATAGTGTACCACGTGGAATAACATGGAGGCAATTTCATTTATCTGCTTCACCTTCCTCTTTCTTTTGATGAAGTTTGGGTGCCTGAAAGAGGTAGCTATTTTGTAGGTATCTATAGTGCATAGTAGTACTACTATGCCTTATATCTATGTTTGTATCTCAATGCATCCAAGTTCTTTAACTCGCGTACCTAATTGCTGCTATTATTTGCCTCTTAAATATCCTAATTTTTTTTATTTGGTTAGCATAACTTGTTATTGTATGCAATATATTTTGTGGTGATTGTGTGCTTGATATTTCCCTCTGATAATGTTACTCTGAAGTTACGTGAAAATACTCATGTTGTTTAAAAATACTGTATTGTATTTCCATTATGTGTATTGTTCAGGACTCTTTTTCCTACTTAAAATGAATTAAGATAATACTTAGCTGTTGCACAGTTTGCAATGTGATTTGAATACCAAACTGGATATCTAATTTTTCCAACACCTCTGGGTTGTTGGTATTGTCTGTTTTATGGATCGATATGCTAAGTAAAAGTTAAATTATGTCACCAAGGTGACTTATGTGCAAGTGTCAAAGCAAAGACTTACAAGCATAGGCTTGTGATCAAAACTCTAAAATCTCACTTCAATTATAATGCATTTTTCAGGATCCATAGTGTCAGCATTTCACCCTAGACCATGCCAATATATTGACTCATAATTTTTGTTTCTCAAGACAGGATCTGGAATGCTGATGATGGTCATTACCAAGTAAAATAATATGAGAGTGCTTCATCTCCTCCCCTGTGTTTAGGAGTATATTTAGGAATGCAACAGATATGAAACCTAAGAAGCACAGACACTTCAGAAAACTATCATTGAGGCATTAAATATATAATTTATGCTACAGTCCTTTTTTTAATATTATAACTGTTATGCATACTTGGATTCTTGGCTCACTGAGGGTAATTAATGCAACAGGTAAAGAAGTTTGGGAAAAGACTCATCTGATGGAAATGGCATACTATGGTTTGTTATGGTTTCTAAGGCTAGAAGAGACAACTGAACTGGGGTGAGAGTCACACATACAGAGAAACGCAGATGGGAACAATTAATATCTATATCCAATAAGGGTAGTAAGTAGGAAGCTTAACATGCATGTAAACTGTTGTTTTATTGTATCTTTCCTCTGTAAAACTTTTGCCCTGAGATAAATGATAGTGTGCTTGTGAAAGCTGGCTGGTCACTTCTTGAAAGAGAAAAGTATAATAGGTACTTTTCTAAAAGGTCAGTCCTGCTAGAGATAATTACAGTGTACTGCAGGGGGACAGCAGCCTCAAAGTCCATGTTTTAAAAGACTAGAGTACGAGTCCCCAGAAAAGAAGAATAATGACTTGAGGCACAGGGAGGAGGAGGACAAGAGGATGTCAAATACATGGTTGCCCCAGAACAGTGACAGGCTTCTGGGGAAAAAAAAAAAAAATACACCCAGCTTTGCATAATTTTTTTAAAAAAAAAAAAAAAAAAAGGACTATGGACTCAAAAATAGTGCATCTTTAAATGTGGAACTCTTATATACATCTTCATGAATGAATAAATACTGTATTCTACCTCTTTGAAAATCTGTTCAATCTACCTGAAGAATTAAGTGAATGTTCACAGAATGCTAGAAAGGTTCAGAGTACAGAGGGCTTTGGGATAGATTCAGAACTGAGTTTTTCATATTATTTTTTTTTTATTTTTATTTTTTTATTTATTTATTTTTTTCCTTTAAAGCAGAGACCCATTTCTCAGATCCCCTTCACTTCAAAGCTGCTGTGGGTGGAGAGTAATAGATATATGCCTCTTGGTTTAAAGTCTTGCCATGAGCTTCCTGCAAATATGGCACTGGGATTGAGGGTTGAAGTTATGATGCAGTACTGAAGTGTTGCTTAATGCTGTTATCATTGAAAGAAATATTTACCAATAGTTAATCCAGGCTGCTTAGTCACTGAAAAAAAACTATTTATGGAATATTTCTCACTAAGTTGAAGTGGAAGAAATTTCTTATACCTTCTTTGGTATTGTTATATATACTGGTACTAAACTATTAAGCAGCTGAAAAAGGTTTAGATGCAATGTGGAATAGGGAGGGCACTTTGTACCTGAAAGCTTTCCAACATCTTGCCCAACTACACTCCAATAAAAAAAAAAAACCCTTGCCTCTTGATGCAGAATGGACATTTGCATCGAAGTACAATCTCGTATGCTTCTGGTACAGGCTCATTTAAAAATGCTATGACATCCCAATGGGCATTTTTACAAGAGCTCCAGGGGTGTGGGGAAGAGGCACTTTATTAGAGTGGTTCTCAAAGCTATTCTAATTAAAGTGCCCAGAGGGTCTTATGCCTTGGCATCCTCATCCTTCAAAATGGCGGTGGGGGTGCTTTAGATAAAGCTTGTTGAATGAGCTTTAAAGCGCCTCCACTGCCATTTTGAAGCGCTAGGGCACATATACAAGATGCGGAAGCTGGTTGGAGCATGGTAATTACCACGCTCCAGCAGACTGGATTAACCATGCTCTAGCAGGCCCCGACTTGCCACATGTTCAATGTAACGTGATATACAAATCATCCATAAAAGTCTCCTATGTTATATGTAGAACATTTTTATGGCAGCGTAAATTGAGTGCATGTTAACATGTTAATTGTGACATGCATGTAACATGTAGAGGGGGGTCTTGATGATACTCCTATGCCTGATTTACCACAATACATTAGAAACAGTAAGGTTCAGCTGCTTAAAAGCAGGATGTTAGGGTCATAGGCATGCCACGAGAATGGGTTAAGGTGTTCTTATAAAGCTGCCACAAAAATTTACCAGTTCTGCTTCTTTTTTGTCTTGACAATAGCTGCTGATGATTAAGAATATTGTAGTTGTCTGTCAAATTGAAGTAGACAGAATTTTGCAAGTCCCAAATCTAAATTTAACCTCTAACCATAATCCTGTCCTGTTGTGTAGCCATAAATGTGTAGGGTCCTCCAAAATATTATACTTCCTGAACCACATTATAGGAATGTGGGGGACAGGTCAGAAAGGAACCTCTTGAATCATTCTTACGACAGGCAAATACATCATGCAAACCCTTTTATAACCTTTATTTTTCTTGCCCCCCTCCATGCCTACTGAAAAGGCTGTTCTAGAATTCTACTTTCTGGTAATTGGAAGCCTTCTAACTTCCAGCTTAAATTTATCTGTGGTCAGGGGAGGTATCTACATGAGATGGTAACTGTGGAGTTGCCTAATTAGCTTTGCAGTAAAGCATCACTATCTACATGTATGGAGCTATTAGGCTGAAGTAAACTAATTAACTCTGCCCTGTAGTGTTCCTCTTGGTGGGAATGCCTCTCTCAAGCATGCGGGGATCAGTACCCTCCCAATTCCCATGTGGCTGCCAGACAACAGGGACACTTCTAAGCACATGGGGATTGGCACCTTCCTGGTCTCCACGTGGCTGCCAGGCAGCATCCTTAGGTGGGGCACCTCTCCTCGCCATGTGGGATCGGGACCCTCTCAGTCCCCACATGGCTACCCAGTAGTGTCCCCACTGGGCAGGAACTCCTCTCCCAGCCACACAGGAGGTCTCCACTTGGCTGCAAGGCAGCATCCCCACCACACTGGGACAGTTCTCCCAGTCATATGGGGATTGGGTCCCAATCCTCCCAGCCCCAGGCCTGCAGCTTTCCCTGGCTGCTAGAGCAGGGCAGGGAGGCAGGAACATCCCCCGGTCTCAAGTGCTCATTACTGAGCATTAATTGCACATGTACACATGCCCAGTGTCACTTTTACTCTTACTTTGGCACTTATTGATCACTAGAAGGATACAAAATGTATAAACATGTATATAGTTGAATAAGCATTTGCTCATATGCTTAATTTTTTATGCTATCATAAGAAGATTAATTTTTCTCACAATTTGAATCAAGCTGTATTTTGCTGGATATACCAATAATGTGCACAAAAATAACATTTAATATTTTTAAGTAGTTAACTAAAACTACCCAATATGTGCAGAATACATAACCTTGTCTTTTTCTTTCTTTTCAAAATGTGTTTTGCATTGAAAACTAATTAATTTATTAAACTTAAGACCTTTCTATAATTAGCTAACTGAACTGATCGTGTCCTGCAATATTTTAGGGGTATTAAGCATATGGCCAGGGGGCCAGATATTGGTATGTTTCCATCAGCCTATGGGGCTCTTTGTGGGCCCAGGAATTCAGGAGTGGGTCAAGGAGGAGGGCATGGAGTCTGCTACAGAATTCAGGGTTATAGAGTCCCACTGGGGGGGGTCCTCTGCTGGCGGCAACAGCTGTGCTGCCAGTATGCCACTCCTACCACCGTTTGCTCTGATGTTGTTGGCCTCACTGCCAATGGACCCAGAGATCTACTATATCTCATCTTCTTGCACCTTGCTTTTATTTGTAGATAACAGGGAAAGAATCTTTTTCTGCTTTGTCATCTCTTGGTATATTTCTAATTTTGAATGAGCTGTGTTGAATGGGACTAATTGATGTGAAGTGAAATGAATACTATATTTTCTCTGCCTCTACAAAATGGGTTATTGTTTAATTTGGAACCACATTTTTATTTGCTCTTTGTATTTATGTTAAAGTTTTTAGTAAATTACAGAGGTACTGAATTTGGTGTATAGATTGTATCATTCTACAGATATTGCTTTAATTTTAATATGAATGTCATAATTTCTCATTTAATTTTAACTTTTTATTTTAAAAACATTTTAAATTTAAAAAAAAAAATTTAATTTATAGTATAAATTTTTAAAACCTGAAATTTGCATCTATCCAGAACTGAATTCTTATGTAAGTGACCATTACCAAGAGGTAGGTGTCCCCTGGCTGGAACAGGTGGTCCCAGAGTTGTCCTTATTTATTTACCTGACTTCAGTTCAGGGGGCTCAGCTTCCCCATGCAATTTTTACTTGGGAGGAAAAAAAGGAGTAGGGCTTTCCTTGCCCTCCTCCACTGAAGTCTCACTGACTTCAATGAGACGGGCATCATGGGAGCAGATTGTAACCCTATATATGACAAGTATAGTTGGATAATATTAAATTGGTATAGCATTGGTGGATAGTTCTCCTTACAGGTTCCTCCCTGTTTTTCCTTTAGCTACTACTGTTGTCAGCCCTAAAGCAAGTGAAAGGTAGCAGTGAGAGAACCAACTGTTGGATTTCATTTGTCTTTTTGTGTAGCTCCACTAGAATCCCTGGGGTTGCTTAGGTAAACAAGTAGCAGAATCAAGCCCTTGTCCCCTATATGCTCATGTGACATAATCACTAAACTTCAACGGTTTGAGAAATATAATCATTCTGAAGATCAAAATAAATGCTTTCATTTTTCAGTTCAAAGAAAACTTGACAGTTTTGGTTGGAAGTCAGATCCCTCTTGGAGGGCTCTAATCGCTAGAGAGCACTAGTGCCTGGTGTTTATTATCCATAGACTCTAGAACTTTTCAAATGTTACTATTTCCACATGACAAACTGTCTGTATCTTATGGGGGGGGAAAAAAAGCAGTGTTTGTTGCATGCAGCCATTGTTCGATCTTGTTCAAGGTGTAGCATCTTCCCATGCGACTCTACATCCTAATGTAACTTCAGAAAGAATATTTAGTTTAACCTTTGTTTGAAGAAATGAATTGGAGAACACCTTGATATCAAAACAAAGGAGGTCATATTCAAACAGAATTCAATTATATCTGATTGGAAGTTTAAAGTATTCAAGTGGCAAGAGCTGGATAATGAGCATAGGAACAAAGTATTGTGAATTCTCAAGGGAGTTTAGTAAATAAAATCATTATGAGGGGAATGAATAAAGAGAGTAAGTCTAATTTCTAACCATTCTAAATTGTTACTAAATTATTGGCTTTGATATTTAAGTGCCTTTCCATCCTCTCATCTCTTGCTCTTTTCCATCCCAGTGACTCTTTTTCTGCCTCGGATACAGTTGTCAAAAGACCATGTGGCTATGTACCAAGGTCATGCATGGGGTATGTTTGGTAGTCAGAAGAGAAGGTCTTTCTGCTTCCATTTCCTTATATTGTATTTGCACTGAGATGTATAATACTCTGCCAGAAGTCACATTGGCTTCAATGAGACTGTAACCTTATATATGCTCTACTGTACAGAAAGAGACATAAGAGCACAGCTATTTCCTTTGTAGGTTGTCATTAGTTGGGATCCTGGTTTTCTCTGTTGTAAAATCACAAATCCTCTGATTTAAGAAAAAAAAAATCACCAAATTCTATAACTAAAACCCCCCAAATCTTAGTTTAACTGTTAAAATGAAATACTACTGTATGTATGTATTCATTGAACAAAGTGTTTTATATATTTACAATTTTAAGGCAATTTGGAAGATCATCAGTGCCTCAATCTTTAGGATTAAAATAGTCTAAATACCTATGTATTTTGGTTTTTTATCATAGAAAATCAGAGTTCCTCCTGGAACTCACCAGTTGCTCATCAGGATGCAGGTCCAGTTGTGATTATCTGCCCTGCTTTGTGACACGGAGCAGCCCAGATATGATAGTGCTTTTCCCTTGCCCCTCACTCCCAAGCCACAGCTCCACCAGCCTTGCTAGTACCCCTCATTCCTGACATGCAGCCCCCTGTCCCTGCCATTGCCCTTAACTCCTGACCCACAGCTTTCTACCCACTCCAGCTGGCCCCATGTAGACTCATAGGACTACAGTGGGGGAAAGGGCCAGAGGTCCCTTTGGGGGTGGCAAGGAGCTGCATAGTTGGGCTGCCAGGATCAGTGCTTGTGTTCCAGGGGCAGCCATGTGCTGCCTGGGTGGGCAGACTGCCTGGTGCAGTGTGAAAGCCCCAGGCCAGGACGAAGTGTTACCCTCCTCTTCCCACCAGCCTGTGCCTGGGTTAGACTCACTCCACTGCTGGCCCCAGCATGACCCAGGCCAGAGCCACACTTCTGGTCCTCCTTGATGCAGTCCTAGACCCAGTCCCAGTTCCAGCTGGCAGTGCAGAATGGTTTGTGGGGCCCCAGCTGCTGCCTGTGCTTCCAGCTATGAAGCTCTGGATACACCTCCCCTCTTCCTCTGCTGGAGAGGCAGGTGCTTTTGGGTGGACCCTGCTGGCAACAGTGTGGAGCTGGATTCATCAGCAGCACCAGGCCTGTCTTACACCACACTGCAGCCTCAGGAGTCAGACTCCTTCTCCCAGCACCAGCAGGCACAGATGCCTATATGCACACACACCCTTCACGCCCTTATCACAACATAGCCCCCCAGACAGTCCTTAAGCCCTGGTCTTCTACCCTCACCCCCTATAGACTTACCTGTATCCAGCTGCTAAAACTGCTCCCACACCCCAAACAACTCCTTGAAGCTGGAACACCACCAGCCTGCAAGGGGAAACCTATCGTTTCCTGCATCAGAGGGGTTAGGGCCTGTTTTTCTCTGTCAAAGAGGAAAATCCATGTTTTTCCATAGGAAATGGAAAACCTGGATTCCCGGACATTAGGGAGGATTGCAGGTGAGGTTTGT
>JAGPOW010000304.1:53580227-53678922 GCA_030014935.1 Caiman crocodilus | reverse complement strand
TTGTGGGATACTACTCGGACACATCAATTTTGCACTATGTCTTCTAGCCACAAAACATATCATTACATCTCAACTTAGATTAGGTTTCTTGAACTCTGATGGCATAGGAAGAAGAGGTGTATGATTAAGCTAATTACAGAGTGGGCACCACTCAAAAGAGTTAGAAGCAGCTCTCTCAACCTGGCTTTCCAGAGCAGGCACTAAAACACCAGTCAAGTGGCTTAGGGCTCCCCTTATTTATTTACTTGACTTCAGCCTGGAACCTGGCTTGCATTCAGCTGGGGTGCAGTGTGCAGTTCTGGGCTCTACATTTTAGGCAGGACTTAGAGAAACTGGAAAAAGATCTGTAGATGAACAACAAAGATGGTAAGCAGGTTAGAATGAAAAGTGTACAAGGAAAAGTTGAGAAAAGTAAATACAACTAACTGTTTAGTTTGGGAGGAAAAATATGAGATTAAGGGGAAGACTTGAAAGACAGCCATAGTGAAGAGGAGAAACAACTGTTCTGCCTTGCTGTAGAGAACAGGACACAAAACAACAGGTTCAAACTACAATAAAGTGGATTTAATCTCAGAGGAAAACATCTTTTATTACTAGAACAACTTCTACAGCAGGGGTGGGCAATTATTTGAACCTGTGGGCCATAAAGGGAGTTGCAGGCCAGGTCAGCTCCCCACTCCCCCCCCCTGCACAATGGCTCAGCAAAGCTGGTGATGATAGTGTGGGGGCAGGACCCAGGGCAAAGCAAGGATCTGCTGCCCACACACTCCCATTTTGCAGGCAGCGACATTCAGGGAACAGATTGTGGCCCTGTCCCAGGCCCCAACCCTGTGCTGTCACCACCCAGTGATCCTGGGGTCTCCACGGAGAATGGCCAGGACTTGTGTGGGTGGGGCGTGTGGCTAGGCAGACAGCATGGGGCCGCAGGCAGGCAGGGAGCTGTATCCAGGGCCTGGTCTGGGATGTTCTGGTGGTGACAGTGCAGGGCTGCCCCCTGTGCCTGGCTGGGTGGGACCAAGGGACCGGTTGCCAGTGGACAATATCTGTCAGCTGACTAGATCTGGCTGTGGGCCATATTTTGCTCATTCTTGCCTGAGTTATTCCATGCTTTCTGTGAGGCAACTTTACCCTAGAGTGCCGTGTAGATCAGTCTGCAGCAAATAACTCATGCACTGTACCCTAACCTTATCTACACTGTAGCAACAGCACTAGTGATGGCAGCATAGTGTAGGTGGTTGTTCAAGCGTTAAATAAGGTATCTCAGATAACAAACAGCTTCAAACTTGTCTCCAGATAAACCATTTTCCTCTTGACATTAAGGGACATACCGCATGACCGTGCTTGTCTAGACATGTGGCATTGCAGACCAGCCTGTGGCAGAGCTGGATTTAGGCTTAAACTACAGTTTAGGGATTCACAATATGAGGGACCTCTGAGTAACAAAAAAACCCTTGACATTTTCATTCTAATATAACAAAGATATACATATATATGGCTCCACAGTTGATATTCATAGTGAGTCTATAACTTTGTGCAGAAATAACAATAATTCATCTTCAAATGTCATGAAAATTTATTTTCGTGGATTACTTTTATCACATGCAGCCTCTTAAACTGCACATAGTTTAGGGCCTCAGTATGTCATAATCCAGCACTGCTCTGCGGCACCACACGCTGCACCTCGAGGTCTTCCCCGCGCTGCCATCTCGTAGTAGTGGGGGGAAGGGTTGACTCCGGGAGATCCCGGGGGCAGCTCCCGAGCTGCCCCGGCCGGAGCCACGCTTCCGTTGCCAGCCGCTTTTAGATTAGTAGGAAAATGCGGCAGGAGCCTCAGTGCACGGACTTGAGGTGGCTGCTGCGGGTTCGCTCCTCTTTCCTGCCGTCCAGCCCCGCCCCGCGAGACCAGCTCGGGGCCGAGTCCGCCGCGCTTACCCGCCACTGGCTGCAGTTCCGCGGCACGGGCAGCAAACGGCGCCGCCCGCTCACCGCCGCTCTGGCATCCCGACTATCAGCTCTATGGCCCGGAAGCGTTGCAGAGTGCAGCCCTAGAGACTCTATGGCCCAATTGCTAATTCCGCTTCCGTTTTTCTGTTCCGCCGATTTCCGGTGGCCTGTGCGTAGGCGGGCCGAAGTTGGGGAGTGAGGGAGCGTACGGCTTCTGAGTGAGTGGGCGCGACCGTTGGCCGGGAGCAACCAAGTGCGGCGGGGCGAGGGAACCCTGCCGGCAGTCCGGCGGCTGCAGCGGAGCGGGTGACGCACCATGGCGGCGGCAGCTGCATCCTCGGCCCCGCCCAAGAAGATCGTGGCTCCCACCGTGTCCCAGATCAACGCCGAGTTCGTCACGCAGGTTGGAGTTCGGTTAAGGGGGAGCGGCGGGGACCGGGGCTGGGGCTAGGCCATAGGGTACGGGGCCCGCGGCGGTGTCTCACCGGCGTATCCCTCTGTCCCTTGCAGCTGGCGCACCGGTACTGGGCCCCGCACGTGCAGAAGAGACTGTGCTTTGATGCCAAGGTGAGTACCGCGCATGGCGCCAGGGCAGCACCGCGTCGCCTAGCAGTATGGTTGTAACTTGTGCTGGGAGCCGGCCTTGCACCTTGTCCCACACTTGGTTGTGTTCCTGCCTCTTCTTTTTCTTCCTACTCAAGAATAAAGGCAGGTGAGTGGCTGATTGTGCGAGCCCCATGTCACACAGTGTCAGCATTGAAAGCTAACCGCAGCTTTTGGCGCTTGTAGAAACAAGCGTAAAGCACGTGTCGGAGGGAGCACACAGGCTGGACCTGCTCCATGGAGCTCTAGGATCTGATCCTGGCCCCGGCACCATGTGTGGCACCTGCACCAGGCTGGCCCTGCTGTGGTCTTGCTCTAGGGCTGCAGAACCCCCATGCAGCCCAGAGCTAGTATGGAGGGCTGGTCCAGTGTGGGCCCCGTGTGTATGCTGTGCCACTCCCGTGTGCCTTGTGCCCACAGGCCAAGACGTGCCACGGGGTGGGCCCTGATGCACACATTGCATGCTGCCCACGAAGAAGTGGGGCTCGGGGCAGGGGCAGGTTCTGCCCAGCTGGGGTGGGGTGCAGGATGAAGCTGGTGGCTTGTCTAGGGTGACGGGGGCAGCTCCCCCCACTGTGTGCACCCCTGGGGAGGCATGTGCCCTCTTTTCCCCCAGATCTGTGCACGGGGCAAGGGTGGGCTGTATGCTAGGGGCTAGGGCTGTGTCCGGGTCTTCCCAGCAATTGTACTTGGCTAGGGCAGGTGTCAGTGGTGCTGGGAAGGGGGGTCATGGCAAATTTTGGGGTGGTTTAGCCCCCAGCCTCCCAGTGCCACTATCATCTGCCCTGGCCTGAGCATATCTGCCAGGAAGAGGCTGGAGCAGCCCCAGGCCCGACAGTGCAGCAGCAGCTTGTCTTCACTCTGCATAGATGTGGCACATGCCCTCCTGACTTCCTCCGTGGAAGCATGCAATGGCAGGAGCTGCCTGCTCCCTGGACAAGCTGCTGCCTCTGTTCTGTGTCCCACCCTGACGGAGCAGCGCCTGCCCCTTCCCCAGTCTCACTCGTTTCCTTACCTCAGGGGGCCTCAATCTGCCCCCCACTTCCCTCAAACAGATTTACAAGCTAGGTACTGTTCTCCAAGCTGGTAGGCTGTATATCAACAATCAGATTGATTATCAACCAGTTGATACCAGTCTTCTTTATCTGCCCAAAAATCTGTATCAGTGCATGCCTATTATGAGTGTTTAAATTCTTTGGGACTCTTGCTCTTCCTCTCAGGGCTGAGATATTCCTGACAAGAGCTCACCAAGTGATAGTAATAACCCTAGAGCATATAGTTAATGACGTTTTTGATTTTGAAAACCATAGAGTTAAAAATGAATCAAACTACAAGTGTCAGTGTTTAATCAAGACAATTTTTTGAAATTAGGTTATTGAAGATGTATATGTGAAAGAAATTGTTAAATCAAAGTAAGTACAATATTTCTAATGTTTGTTTATGGATTCTGTTAGTAGATACTTACATATACTATAGACATTTATATTAACATGAAAGCCACTTAAAATTTTATTGCGCTAAATATGTAGGAAAGTCAAAAAGTTTGGTAAACCCTTATAGTCAGTGTTAGGTCATCTCTGTGATTTAAATATGGGTTTTCTTTATGTTGTATTATTAGATGCATGACATAACAAAGGTCTGATAATAAATCAAGTTTTGCATTCCTGTTCTTTGTCATGGTCTAAGCCAGTCTTTGTGCTGATTGCTTATTTTGGTGGGGGGTAGGGATTCCTCTCTGCTTCCCAGTCCATGGGTTTGGAGTTCTTCCCTTCACTCTCTACCTCCATTCTATTTGAGTTGAGCAAAGGATCTACCACCTAGAGGGAATTCTTGGTATGTCTGCTGGTTCTCCTATCTTTTCACTCGTTTGTTATATTTTCTGTTTCACTTTGTTTTTTTTTCCTTCTTAGATTTGCCATTAGAAAGATAATGCTGCTTGAGTTTAGGTAAGTTTTTGAAGACATATAACATTTAATTTTTGTAATAATTAATTTTCTCTACTCAGTATTTTGATTTATGTAGGTGTTAATTAAGTACTTAATTTGAGATCAGCCTATTTGAGAAAAGCCTATGGAAATAAAGGTGAGAAACAAATGCAGGACAGTAAATCACTTTTAGAAGTGTATAACTCATTACTTCTACCCTAGTTAAGTCCATGATGAGGCATATAAGAAAATGTATTCCACAGAGTGTAATATAATATAAAATTAATTCCATAAACACAAATAGTACTTTCCAGGAGGTCTTTTTTCATGCTTCTAAATTTCTAATGCAGATAAATTTACAGCACAAATGGAGTACCAAATATCCATGGAACAGTGATAAATTTGGTTCTAAAAGTTAGGATGCCTCCTTAGACCTGGCTTCAAAATCCACTGAAGTCAGTGGAAGTCTTTGCATCAAAGTGTAAGGAAATTTGTAGCAATGCTGTAATTTTAAGAACAGCAATATGACTTTCCAGTTTTCATTGCCTGACAGGAATTGGAACTATTGTGTTTAAAAATTATTTAAAAAAATGTCAGATTATAGTGGCATGCATATAAAAATGTGTGTTAAGTACCAATATTAATTGGTATTTAATCATCGGTTATTATTTTTAAGTCCACCTTTTTGGGGAGGTAGATTGAGATTGAAAGGTCTCTTGGTGAAATGCACTTCTGCATCAACTATAAACTCCTTCTGCTGGAGGGAGACTGTGGGAAGAATTATGATATGTTAGGGGGACTACTGATTAGAGAAATAGGATAATTTCAGGGGGAAAATATTCATTTCTAAAATTTTGGATTTTTCCTCTTTTTTTGTTTGTTTAAAAAGATAAGTTGAATGAGACTTGTTCAAGTCAAAATTGCAATTTAAATTCCTATCAACTTTATTTTCCCTTGGCATTCATTTACATCGCTGTAAAGCAAGGCTATCAAAACTCACCACAGCCCCCTGTGCTGGGTCTGGATCCTGACATTCTAGCAGCAGGGCAAATGGCATCAGAGAGCTGTGAGGGTTAGTGCCACAGTTGCTTGCCTCTTGTATCAATACATGTCCTCAACAAGGACTTGTATTCTGGATTTTGCTGATCGGTCCTGTCCCTGCTTGACTTTTGCTAGAATTCCCAGCCCTTCTAGGAACCATGCAGGCTGTATGTTTGACACCCTTGCTTTAAAGAAATGCTGCCTAGTTGCACCATTTTGATTTTTCTAGTGAACCCCTTTAACTTAGCATGAATAATTTGTAGAATTTCTCAGGACATACTGTCTGTTTTCATAAGACCCATATCCTTCATCTTGTCCCCTACCAGAGCCTCAGGTTACCCTATCTTGACTCAGTTTACTGCTTCCCTATCTTTGAGGTCTTATCACAGCTACCACTTTCGTAGTTGAGGATAATTGGACCTCTAGTTATTTGGATGCAGAGGGTAATTGGACCCCCAAATATTATTTGGATGCAGAGGTATATTAAAGTGTACAGTAGAGTCCCTGATGTCTGTTAGGCTTTTTTTTCTCTCCCTGCAGACAGATCAGTCTCCATAATCTGGGTCCAGTTCTGCAAGCCTGTATGTGCAACTTGCACATACTTATTATATGTAAGGCAAAAGCTGTGCAGAGATCCTCTGAACTATCTCTTTTAATTGTTTTGTAACTTTATTTTTCTGAAGAAGCAAGATTTAATCAGAAGATTTTCTGTCTTATGTTTCTCTACTTCATAGTGTTTTGAGTTATGTAGGTGTTAGTTGTTTAAGTAGTTAATTTGAGATTAGCCTATTTGAGAAAAGCCTATGTAAAAGGGCAGAATATCATGGAGGCCTGTAAAATTTCCTTGCATGCAATCTTTAGTATGGAAGGGTTTACAGAGTTTAGTAAAAGCGCTAAAATAACTTCCCTGCACTGCTCCAGGAGGGTAGAGTAAGGGCAGGACTTACTCTTTGTCTGAATTGGAACCACTTGTTTTCCACAGAAAGGAAAAGCCTGCTGGTCACAAAAAGAAAAGTATCTCCCTGTTTAGGATGTTACAGGAAAATCAAGCTTTACCTTTCCTGCATAATTACCTTAAGTCTAGGCCTGTAAAGCAGTAGCTTGAATGGGGGGTCTTAAAAGTGGGGAGGATATGACTAGGTGTGTCTTTATTTTGCACAGTCAACAGGGAAGCAATTGGTCATATTAAAGAGATGTGTAGTTGGAAAATATTGATGTAATAGAATATATATAATAATTGATGAAGTATTTGTGTTATGCCATCATACTTTACGTAAGAAAGTTGGCACTTGCATCTGAGAAATACAGGAAGTGTTTGAAGTTTATGGCACATGCAGTAAATTTGTTTATTCCCTTCCCCCTGGAAAATCAACATTAATTAGCCTCCGAGCTTGTTAGTGTGGCTGGTGCATGAGTAATTTATTTTTTCCCTCCATATGTAATGCCTCCCTAAGCTTAACATTAATACGTTTAGTGATAGTGACCATGACTAGACGTAACTTTGAGCACTACTTGCAAATCAGCTATGATTTTTAACCCTCCCCCAAGTCTGTGGACAACTCTGCTGTTTTTTGAGATGAGTGGCAGATTATGTGGGTAGTAGAAACTAACGACATATTCTTTGTTTCTTCACAGCCAGTATCTTGAAAATTACTTGTGGATTAATTATTCTTCAGAGGTGTCCAGTAAAGCATATTTAATGTCAATCTGCTGCATGGTAAACGAGAAGTTTAGAGAAAATGTCCCTGCGTGGGAGGTAACCATTTGCAGTTATGTCTACAGTTGACTTCGATCCACAAGTTGTAGCCCACTTGTACTGATAGAAAACAGCTGAACTTACTATGTTAAAAGTAAATGCTGCCTTGTCTTAGGTTGTCTGCTACTTTAAACAATAAGATGTTTCTTTTTTAGAGAAGCAATGGACAGATGAAGTCTAGCTGTACACCCTGACTTTTTTTTGAGTGTGAATTCATTTGTCCTATTGTGTAACGATTTCACACTTCAAAAATAAGATTTTCTTGAGCAAGTTTGGCACTGGTTGTAGAGGGGCTTTTTTGGTATTAAAATAAAATTTGTTGTGAGGAATTTATATTTGTGTATGAAGGAAGGTGTCATGGGCAGTAAGAAAACTATTTTGTCTGCCAGTTTCTTGTTTGAAGTCTTTGAGTTCGTTTTTTATAGTTTTAATTTGTGTGAAGTTTTATTGACAAACATACTTGTTAGTATGTGGTTTAGAATAGCTTAGCTTTTCTGTAGAAAACCTCTTATTTTAGAAAATTTGAGAGCCAGCATTAACAGTGTTAGCTGACTGAAATTATGTATACTTTCCATTATTTGATTTGCCAATTTAAAAAAAATTAAATTCAAAAGACAAGCCCATCTTTACTGTTGTTGGAATATAGTGGTCTCCATTAGATGTGTCAACTGTTGATTCTCCTGGATCATGGTGTTTGTATGAGGGCCAACCAGACCTTCAACATATATGCCCGGGCAGGAATTTTTTGGAGAAGTGGAGGCTGCCCAGACCTTTCATCTTCCCTTTAGGATACTGAGATAGAATCCAAAGACCACGCTGAGTCCAGATGTTTGGTGCCTCCATGGCTGTAGTTGTATAAGTGTCTGGGAATCAAACCCAGGTCTGCTGTATGGTAGACAAGGATTCTACCACTGAACCACAGGCGACTCCCCATTTGATGTGATTTAATAAATAAAAAAAAATAAAACAGACCTGCCATAATTACTTAGCTGTACATCAGTGTACCACACTTGATCAGAAGTACTGACCTTTAGTCAGTATTGTAAGATTTTATTTTTAATAGTGCTTCTTCTATTAGTTTTATAAGAAAAGAGGAAAGAATTATGTCACTACTAGTGAAATATATCAAAATTAATAGCTTGGAGGAGTGACTTTACCAAGATCTGTGCAACTTTGTACCAGAATAGGTACAAATAGGCATTGAAAATGACAAGTGCAAAGTTCTCTACACCTTCCCTCCAGTGTGTTTTAGTCTTGTTCTGAAGGGGCAACCTCTGACCAAGAGTAGGTTTTGTTTTGTGTGCTTAGTTTGCTGATAAGTGTTGGCTTGTTCACCTGCTTCTACTCAACTTCTTGCAGGCCACTAAACAGCTGTCACTTCCTTCACAAAAATCAGCCAGGCTTTTTTGCCTCCGAGGGAATGTTCTAATCTGTTCCAAAAAGCAGCAGAATCAGGAAATCCCCTTTTAACTTACAGCTAAGACATCATGAACTACACAGTGGCCTACAGCATGGCAATCTTTAGCCAGGAGGATGTGGCTAGTTTTGCTTTGTTTTGGCTGCTTTAACAGTATGGAAGGAACATAAGAGTAGAGAATCAGCTCTATCATCTTCTGTGTGTGAATTTTACTAAAAACTTTAAGAATGTGTGAATCCTTAAACAGTATCAGACAGCAAGTAATTTAAACCCAACCTAACAAACTAACTTTCCCTTCCGCATCTAGACATTCAAGAAGAAGCCAGACCACTTTCCCTACTTTTTCAAATGTATATTGAAAGCATCATTGGCTGAAAAGGAGAGTGAATTCTCTCTTCATGAACAGACAGTCCTCCTACTCTTCCTTGATCATTGCTTTAACAGCTTGGTAAGTCAAAATTTAGCAGGTTTGAATGTTTCCACTATGGCTAGGTTGTTTCAGATGAGAGGAGGGTTTTATTTTTAATCCATGAGCTAAATGAGTCATTCTTTGAAATTCATATCGATAAAGTTTAGAGGCATATGGAGAGCTGTACTTTGGTACACTTTTCTCCTCTGTAATTGTTTCTTTCTGCTATGGAGAAGGAAATGCAGGGGATGGAGAAAGTGTTCACAAAGCTGAGGAAGGAGAATGTATTACTGAAATAAGGATTATAAAAGATTTGAACATGCATAAGATGATTGTTTGGATCCAAAATTAAAATTACACTTAAAGTATAATTGCTATTCAGTTTCAGATTACACTGTACAATAAAATTATTCTTTTCAGAATGTTGTAACACTTCTGTCTAAATAAAACTTTCATTGCATATGGTATATTAAAAAAAGACTTAAGTAGTTTTTAAAAAAAAATTTTTGCTAATCTTTTCTAGTTAATGCTGCAGCACTAATTGTTTAAATAAAATACAAGAGTTATATTTTAGCCTGCAGTGGAAGTTATATAAGGATAATGATTATAGATCAGTTCAGTGAGCATAATGTGTATCTTGAACCAGCGATGCTACCAGAATAGCTACCCTGATGCATAGTGTACCTATAAATATATTTAATATAAGATTATTCCTTTGCTTTTTGTGACATTTGTTGTTTTTCTTTATTTATATTATGTGGCATGTAGAATACGTGTCGTGCATTAGATTATTATACACAACAGATGTGAGTAATTATCAATCAGAAGGAAGAAGAGAAGTGTTTTGAGGGAAATGGTTAAAAAAAGGCTTACTTATGTACAATTATGGTCAGATAGTTTGATGTATTTTTTTAAATATAAAATCTTTTCACTGGTCTTTATTTAGTCCCATTATTTATTGATATTTTCCCATAATTAAGTGGATTTGAAAGAGGAAATAGTAGTTACTTTTGGTCTAATATAGCCTGGTATTGCAGGAAATGTGAAGGTCCTTTTGAAAGTAAGCAAGTTACTGAGACCTGAAGTCTTTGGAAAAGGGAACAAATTATGATAGCTATTAAGTAGGTTGAAGATGGAGCTGAGCCTCTCAGACCTGTGCAGGAGAGCACAGGGAGAGTTGTTTCAGTGGAGTGAAAAGGGTAGACTCTGGTTTTCTGGAAATTTAGCACCTGAAGCAGTATTAGTAGACATTTCAGTTAGAGAAGGAGTTACTGCCACATGTTTCTTTCATGTGTTTGGAAACCAGCTTGCTTGAAAGAAACAAAATGAACAAGAGGGAGAAAAACAATGAGGCATATGAGGAAGAATAGAGATGAAGAAAAATAAGTGTCAGCCAGATGAATAATTGGCAGGGATGTCAAGTCAAATGTTTTCAGTGTTTCCTTTGGAAGAATTAGATGGAGGAGGGCTTATGGATTAAAAGAGAAACTACAATTTTGGATACTGACAGAAGTTTAATTAAAGGAAACCAAAGAAAATTAAAGCCACTAGTTTGTTTAGTGGTGTTTGGGTAGTGCCACTGTGTAGAGACCAGTGTTTTCTTGCCTTCTTTGTAGCCTGCTACATCTCAAAATAGCATTTGCATATTTTATGTTAAAGGTAGTATACCTAAAGCAATTGTATAAGAATATATATTTGCAAGGTAATGTCTAACTAGTTCATAAATGCTATAAGGTGCCTTTTCTCTTAATGCTTTATAACAGGAAGTGGATTTGATCAGGGGACAGGTGCAGCAGCTCATCTCCTTGCCAATGTGGATGGGATTACAGCCTGTAAGTACATCATCGTAAAAATGAAAAAATTCCCTTTTTATCAGCATACCAGGCCAGGTGGGGAGCTCCTCAAGCATGCAAGCCCCTGTGATGAGTACAGGTTCCTCAGACAGAGCATACAGGCAGTGAATCGTGGCTTTGTCCCAGCTGTCACCGCTGCGAGATCTCGGCACCAAAGCAGCTCCCCACCTGGTGATGGGTTCAGCCTGCACTGCTCCTGCCTGGTCTCAGTGGGGACCCCAGGATCATGGGGGTTGGGCTGGCCTGGGGCGCAGCCCCAGATCTGTAGCCGCACACTGTCACGGCCCTGTGCTGTCACACATCTGCATTCCTGGCGTTTCCATGGAGACTGGCTGGGAGCCGGGGCTGCTCTCGAATGGAGTCGGGCTGCTGGTCATATCCACCATTTTGCCCACTTCTGTTGTAGGAGGTCTCGTATATTTAAGGTTGCTCAGAACTTTCCATTTTTTAGACCCAATTTTCAGTTGTTTATAACCTTTATATTCTAACCATTTGGGGTAAGTTGGTTTTTGCTGGTTATCTGCAGATGCCTCATCCTGATTATTTGTTTGTTTGATTTGGCAAAACATTTAATGGTTTGTCAGAACAGGTTTGGTTTCTAACTGCATTTCACTGAAAAGCTATAGCATTTCCATACTTTGAAACAGAAACTTGAAATTTAGCAAAGTTGGGGTCATTACATGGGTGATATGCTTTTCTCTATTTCTGTGACAAGTCTACCAAATCTGACAAAGTTCAAATCGGAAAATCCCAGTTGACATGTACTCAATATGGCTTCTAAGGAGACAGCTAAATTCTGTGAAGACTATCTATAGTACATGTTCCAAACTTGCATTATAGATGTTGAACAGGACTTTCCTCCAGTTGAGGGGATTTCTGTGGCATAGGAACAGGGAGCAAATTGCTCCTTTCCTGGTGCTAATTTGAATGTAGAGGGTGTCTTGAATGTCTTGGGCCTCTAGCACACACTTTAAGATTAACATGTGAATTGCATCATAAATAGTACCTGTGGTATGTGTTGATTTATGGCGCCATGCAATGGCAAGCCACTACAAAGATGTTCTGTAAAAGATGAGGAACATCTGTGTAGCTCATTTGTATGGCGCTCCAGTTTGAATGTGTGACATGCTCCTATTCATACTGACAGTAAGTCCTAAGATCCACTGGTGAAGTGTATACTCTGTTTCCCTAGCATGGTCTTCACAAAGAAGACAACCATCTGCTGTTAACACATGGTACCTCAAGTGCCAGAGGTCTTTTTGTAGACCATATTACCCAGACGTTGACTCATTTCAAAGCCATTATGTTTTCATGTGACGGAATTTGGATTTTTAAAAGTTAGCTTTTAAAGTTAGCTTTTTAAAAACCTAGGAAATTACATGAAAAAATGTGAATTTGCCAAATTGAGTTTTCTGAAGTAGGCAATGCCAAGACTAAGGGTATCCATGCAATTTAATTCAGCCTCTGTGGGGGCAGTACGTGCATGCATAGTATGCTTAGGGGATCACTTTTTTTTTAAATAGGGTTTTTTATTGGTTTTCGTTATTCATATGTAATATTTTGTAACTTTTACATGCATATTGAGCTTATATGTGTATTGCAAGCTGGTGTTTTTTACAAAATGTGGCATTACATATCTAGTTTACCTGGTGTATGTGTTATTTCTAATTATTATTGTTTAGGTTAATATTATTGATAATTTGTTTTTATAAATTCTCTATATGCTGCTTTTCCCAGAAGCTGTGCATTGATTAATTTATCTTAATGATGTTTTACTATTATAATTATGCTTGTAATGATCTATCCTGGCTTCCATTTGATTGTTTTTTCATGGTTTCCAGGAAAAACTGGTTTGCTTCAATTGCCTGTTTTGAATTTTTTTTTTTTTTTCCATAAGCCGTTTTTGTTGGAGAGCAAGAAAATATAATGGAAAGGATTTTTTTTTTCTTAATGAAATTAAAGATTACTGTAAAAGAAGGAAAATCACTTAAATGCAGCTCTTTGATATTTAATTCAGAAACTAAGGCATTTGTGATTTCAGTGCTGTCAAGTTTTTAATGGAAGGAATGAATCAAGGGTGTTTTTTCCTTTAATTTTCCAGGGTTTTTTAACAAATGAGGTTTTTTTTACTTTTTTTATCAATACTGCTATGTCCTACGTGCTATACAAAGATGTTAATATGGTTGTCTTAAAGGGACCTAGAGGATGTTAATTGGTGTTGCATGTCTAGGCAAGAACTATTACAACTTCTCTTGCAAGTGATATTTGTGAGTAGTCTTAGAGTCCAGTCATGTTGGCAGCTGCTCTAGGGGTTTTTGCTTTTCTTTATTTTTACTGTGTATTTTTACATACTTTTTTCTTAACAGAAAGATTTAATTAGATTTTTATTCTATGCAGTAGAAGTGAGTTCAGTATTGTTCTTTGTGACTGAATACTATTTCACCTTTTCAGGCACGCCTGGAACAGGAATTGAAGAAGACACCAAAACTTAGAAAATTTTGGAATCTTATCAAGAAGAATGATGAGAAAATGGATGAACAGACACGAATACAGTATGTTATGGAAATGTTTCATATTAACTTGAAAGTATACAGTCTATTGGTTTTTGTCTAGCTTTGAAGGTGAACCTGTTTGAATAGGATAGAAGTAAAAGTAACAAGTCAACATTTGATAGTGTGCTGTTTCTGGGCATAGCAGTCCAGCAGATACTAGTATTTGGCTTAATTTTCATGTTGCAACAAGAAGTTAAACCATTTGGTTTAAAAAGTCCTCAAGATAAAAGACAAAAAAGTCCCTTTTTATTGTTCCATATGATTTGCCTGAGGGTTGTTGGTTGTAGCCATTTTGGTCTAAGGACATAGGCAGACATGATTCTTTGTATAGGTGTGATGGTCCAATAAAAGACATCCCATCTACCTGAAGAACCTTGTCTGCCTATGTGATTTACCTGTAATTTTTGTTCACATGCTTTAAAATATAGTGGTTACAATTAATAATTTGTTTAGACAAACATGTACATCTTGTCAGTATTGTTTATTCTTCTAAATACTTTTATATTGCTATGTGATGACTTGTAAGAAGCAGTATACAAGTGAGCAGTTATCTCTTGTCAGTCTTGTGATTTCTTACTGTAGACTACCAAGAATGTCAGAGGTTGAGAGAGAGAGAGAGACCCATTCTAATAATTAGCCATCAGCATTGCCCAGTGCTACTGAATCCTGTCATTACTGGGACATGGTGACATTGAATTTGGTAGGACCTACCCTGTAATTCTCATGAGGCCAAACCTTTGAGCCAGCACTAACTACTTCTCCAAACCCTGCCACTCTGACTTATGTCATTGGTACCCATTTAATTGAGCATCCAGGGCTCCTGGTTTGCTTGTGGCATATATACTATCTGTTAGCCACCACTACTGTAGAGCTTCTAAAAGTTAAATTCTCTATCAGTTTCTGCAGTGTCTAGGCCTTTTAGTAGGCCCTAGGTTGCTTTCTAAGAGCAAGTTAGCATGAGTCAGGCTAACAAGCAGGGTGGATTTGATTTAAATCAAAACAACATCACTGGCCAGGAAGTTTCAATTTAATCATTGCTTTCTTTAAAAAGTGCCTTCTTGTTGTTTATCTTTTTTTTTCATTTAAATTCTTGAAACTACTTTTAGAGAAAGGTAAGGGTTTGACTTTGTACACAAAATTGCATCAAGACAATAGAGTTAATGGGTAAGTAATCAGCAGGGATTTTGGTTTTCCCTGATTTTAAAAAAGATCACAAATCCGTTAATTAAAAACCCAGAGTCTGTGATTAAAATTTAAAAGCCCCCCCGGCCCTACTGGTGCCCCTCACTCCCCCCAGTCCCCTTGGCCCTGCTTGTGCCTCTCCCACCCCCCTCTGCCCCCCCCAGCTGCCTTGCTGGTGCCCCTTGCCCCCCTTGCCACATTCTCTGCTCCCCCAGCCCTGCTGGAGTGGGGGCCCCCATTTGCCATGACTGTGAACCTGGGTCCTCAGCCCCCAGTCCCCCCTGCTGCCTGTTCAAGCTAGGTAGCTTCCTGCCACTGTGCATGCACCTGGGGGCAGGGTGGGCCTGCGCTACTCAGATCTGCATGCAGGGTAGGTGCAGGCTGTGGGCTTAGGCTCCTGCCCTGCTTCCCTCCCCTGGAGCCTCTACAGCCCAATGGTCATGACCTGGCGCGGCAGGGACAGCAAGGCTGTGTGGGGATATCCTCATCTCTGCAACATCTTCACTGCCCCGGCAACATGCCTCCTGTGCATGCTGCTGCTTTGAGGGGAGCAAACCCATGCTGCTGCTCTCACTACAGCCCAGCGCCAGGGCAGTGTAGAGCTTGCAGCAGTGAGCAGCTTCTGTGTCCAGGCCTGTTGTTCCCCGACTGCCTGCATCCCTCCCCCAGTGCCTCCGTAGCCCATTAGGCACAACTTAACATGGCAGGGAGCAGCAGAGCTGCACAGAGAAGCTGCTGGTTGCTGTGAGCTCTGTGCTGCCCTGGCGATGCACCTCCTGAGTGCAGGGCTGTGGTGAGAGCAGCAGTGCGGGGTTGCACCCCTCAAAGCAGTGCCACACGCAGGTGGCTTGTCGCCAGGGCAGTGTGGAGCTCTCAGCGGCGAGGAGATCCCTGGTAGCAGCACTGTGTTGTGCCCATTGCACTGTGGAGGTCCCAGGGAAGCAGGGCAAGGGCCCAATCTTGCAGCCTTCTCCTGCCCCATATACAGATCTGTGGGGCACAGATACCCCCACCCCTGAGAGTGTGCATGGCAGTGGAGAGATGGCCCTCCCCCTTCCCTGGATGAGGCACCCACGACCCCATCCTGCTCCCTGCTGTGGCTCTGCAGCCGTGCATTGTGGTCCTGCACCCCAAGCACTGCACAGCTGGGCAGCATCCCCAGCCCTGCCCAGGTCCCTCCCTCCCTCCCTCTCTATAGGGGCCTCAGTCCCCCTCTCCCTCTCCCACTTACCTGTTTGAGCTTCCTCAGGCTGCCAGGGGCCATGTACATGTTTATGCACATGGTGCCCCCTGTCTCACCACCTTCCTCCTGCTCTGTGCCAGCCTGAAGGGGAGGTCATTGCAAAACTGCAAAATCTTAGGGCAGGGCTGTCGGGAGGGGGGTTGGCACAGCAACTGGGGCAACTGTCCTGGGTCACACTCTTTGTGGGGCTGGGTGTAGTGGCCATGGCAAATCTATGCTGCCAGTGGACAAGCTGATTTACCCTGGGCCTTGCACCTTGCTCAGGTCAACTCTGTCCATGGGTTTCTCTGATAAATCAAGAAATCCATGTTTGCCTTTGGTAAAAGGCAAAATCTGTGGTTTACTCTGTTTTTCCAGGAAACAGAAAACCTGGATCCCTGATAATCAGGTGTCTCATCTCTATATACTGCTGTTAACAAGAATGTTATCTCTGGAGACAACAAACTCTCCGTATGCCTGAAGAGAAAGGTGTTTGTGCCTGAAAGCTGCAAAGAACAATTTTTCCAACTATTTAGTAGTTCTAATAAAAGATACCACATCTACCTTTGTCTGCCTATGATCTCTGGAGACACAAATCCACAGTTTGAGAACTGAAACTAAACATCACAGAGATGCTTAGTGGCATCTTCTAGAATCTAGATGAGCACTTGATTCTCATTGGGTAGAGTGGGTTTCATTAATCTTTACTAATCTATAGAGGAGCCTCTGGGAAGCCCATAAGATTGAGTCCCTAATATATAGTCCATCGCCTGTTGTGACCTATTTAAAAAACTTTTCTGAAAAGGTTAAATTAATATATTGTCTCAAATAGTATATAATTAGAAGTCATAATTCCTATTCCATGATGAGGCTGGCAAGGTTCTTTGAGTACATGAGATATTGTTTATTAGACCAACTGAATATTCCATGATGATGTCTCTGAGGTTTAACATATTTTGAATTAAAAATATCTTTATACATTTATTTTTTTAAAAAGCATCTTAACAAAAAATCAAAGCATACAATTAAATTTAAAAAACTGATTTAAATAAATCAGTGTTTTTTCATTTAAAAAATCAATGATTTTTTTTTTATTCACCCTACTAACAAGCAAGATTAATGGAAGCAGCATTAAATGAAGTTACAAGGGAAAGGTCAAGTTAGTTAGGTCAGCTCTTTGCCACCTAGATCAGCGTTAGGTCAGTGGGCTTCATCTTGACTGCAGGGTGATGTAGGTGCATCCTTTTTACCATATTTGTGTTGTAATTCCTTATTTTGGAGCTTCATATTGTTTATGTTGTGTTGAGGGGATAAAATTGGGTACTGCTTTAAGACAAGCTTCCTCCTGAAGTGAACTCATGTTTAGGCTGAGGTTCCCGTCAGCTGATGTAAAAAGCTCCTTATTTCTGTGGAACTTAGTCTCAAACTTGGGTACGGCTGTCCCTAACCCTGGCCACCTATTAGTGGCTTTTAATATTTTAGAACTTAGAAATTTAGGTTTTAAGATTCTTTTTATTTAGGCTAAGTATTTTATTGGACTGTATAGATAGATACATGCATACAGATACATTCCTGCTTTAAATTATTTGCGTTGTTAGTATTCAGTTTTTTAAGACTTCTAAAGTTTTTCTTGCATTTCTTCCTTTTGGGGGACCTTTTTTAATTGGGGCAGGCTTTTTAAATTTCCCTCAATACCTGGGTCACCACCTGGCTAGGGGTGGGGTGGGGCAAGGAGGTACAGGTGATGTATCAACACATTCTATAACTCCTCATTACTGGTCTGGTAATTGAGTCATTTATATGCAGTGAGCATACATATGTTGCCTTTGCTACCATGTTAGTCACTGGCAATAAAGAAAAATGATTTTTTGCTGTGTGTTTTAAAAAAAAAGGATATATTATTGCTAACATAAATCACAAGGCTTTAGGAAACTTTTACAAAAATGTTGACCGTAATAAATTGCTCAGCGCTGGTCCCAGCACAAATTGGTCAAAATATCATTTCCAGCACTGGTGGCTGTGTGGTAGAGTTTCTGCCTAGTATGTGGGCAATCAGAGTTCAAGTCCCGGCTGGGTCACGGCGGAGTGAGTAAAGTGACAGGTGGATAAATTATGGATAGGCATCTGGCTGGGGACATCTGACCCCAGCACTCTCCTGTCTAGGTAGGGGGTCAGACTTGACAATCTGTTGAGAGGTCCCTTCCAACTCTAGCATCTATGAATCTCTGAAATTAAACTTATGAATTGAGTTAATATCCTGTTATACTGATAGTAGATGTAATATTCTTTGGTTTGAATTTTTGTAATACTAATTTTGTCTCATTTTAGGGTATACCAAGAAAGAAGATTCCTTTCACAGCTCATCCAAAAATTTCTCTCTGTGCTAAAATCAATACCTATCTCAGGTATGTAAGTGTGTATGTGATTATATGTTTTTATGTGTGTATCATTTAGAGACTTTAAGGATGTTGAGCCAACTCTTCCTTTGGGATATGATCCAGTAGGTGAGGCAGACTGTTGTCACTGTAGAGCCCCATTTATGTCAGTAAGATTGTATGTGTACCTTGGTGTCCACCTTTATGAATCCATATAATTTAATTTAAAAAAACCTATTACTTTGCAAAAGTTTCTTTCGTCCTTTAATTACCCAATTAAGCAAAACATTTGAGTTCATTGTCTTGGAACTTAATGATGAATTTCAGCGTGTGCTTAGGTCTCATCCTTGACTAAACCATCCAGCCAAGTGTCTGTTCAACGTAAGAATTTCCAGGGATGGAGATCCCACAGCTTTTCTAGGTAGTCTGTTCTAATGCTTGACCACCATCATAGTCAGAAAGTTTCTCCTAATTTCCAGCCTAAATTTCCTCTGCTCCAAGTTGAGTCTCTTGCTCCTAGTCCTGCCAGAGAGAAAATCTTCAGTAATAATCAGTAGATCATTAATAGCCCTACATTGTACATCTTCAGGGTGCATCTTTTTTTCTTTACTTTAAAACAAAACAAAAGCATGCAAATGCCTAGCAAAGGCTAGCATGCTTAGCAAAGGCTAGTTTTTTTGGGGGGTGGGGGGAAAGAGGGAGGACTTTTTTTGTTTAATTTTAGGGTTTTTTTTAACTATTCTGGCCTCTTATTTATTTTATTTTGTCTTCTTGTCCCTTTTTACTTTGATAGGTTTTATTTGTTTAGATTTATAGTAAGTTATACTTTCAATCTGTTTAAGTGATGTTTTTCTTGTCCACCCATTGGCACTTCATCAAGGGTTATTTATTTAAGTAAACTGTGATTCCTTCCTGTATTAGCTTTGTGATGTAACTTTGGACATGTCATTTAAGGCAGCCTCTGGTGCTAATCTTGAGTCACCAGGGTAGATGCAGGGAGATTTCATAGGGGCTAGGAGAAGGAATCTCACTGCACCTTTTTAGGCATCCATACTGTATCTGTATAGTAGTGAGTACATTGGTTTGTTCCTTCTGGTGACCTGGTTGTTGTGAATAGTCTTGCTGTTGATTCTTTGTCAGCCCAGGAGACTTTCAGCTTGGGAAAATTTCAGATTTCTAAACTGACTGTTTCTACAGCTGCAAAGACTATATTTTTAAAAAGCCATACAAATTGACATGTCACTTTTGGGATATTCAGATTTTATACTGTTTGAGAGCCAAGCCCTTTGGAGTCTGAAGGTAGACCATGAACATTTTTGAGTAGTCAGATCTCTATAGCATCTCAAATTGCCCACCCTTAAATTAAGGTACTTAAAATTACTAGTTACTTCTGAAAATCCTATTCATGGGTGTTTCACCCAAAATCTACTCTTGTTATGGGCAAATGCTTCAGATCACTGGAAGATTCAGCCTGTAATCTACTGTGTTAATCTAATACACAATAGTAGCTAACAAGCCTGTCGGCTCCAGGTGTTTAGTTCTTGTTGAAATATTAGAAATATGATGACAGTTTTTAAAACTTAAGGTGAAAATGTATAATATTGAAGAATAGAGGAGTTTCAGACTTCCTTTTTTTTCTTGTGCTTAGGTCCTGTTTCCATGGACCAAGTTCATTACTGTGAAAGATTCATTGAACTTACAATAGATTTAGAGGTAAGAAACCCATAAAACAAAATGTTTGACCACAAGCAGTCATTATTTTTGGAATGTGCAAATACTCAGTGTTTACCTTCAACTCTTTGCTTCCAGACTGTTTCAGGCAGATATGGGTTAAACTTCTGTGTCTAGTGAACATAATTTTCTCATGTCCTATTACCAAAACTAGCCTGATGTAACTTAGCAAGTGTTGCCATATCCACTGAATAGTCCTGCAGAACTTGATCTTACCTACATTATAAGTTCTGGTTTGCACTGATGTAGTTTACCTTCTTTTAGAAACTGGATTGGCTGAAACTGTGCAAGTAGTTGCTTGCCTGTTTGTAATTAGGAGTTTGTGTATGTGAGAGTTGGAGGTGACCAATTCTCAGTAGCTGTAATATAGTTAAATTCCCAGTGCAGAAGAGACAGAACTTCAGCTGATCAGTTAAAGCTTGACTGTATTAGAACTGAGGCAGTAGTTTTGTCAAACAATTAAAATGTTCAGAGCTTTGAATCCATAACAAAAGCTGTCACATTAAGCCATTTCAAACAGTTCACAAGCAGCTTTAAAATGCACAGGTACCTCTTAAAGCCAACTGATTTGTAGTTGCCCATCATTTCTTAAATTATATGTGGTTAGTGAAAACTTGTGGACTTGACAGTGCCGTCCAAGAGAGTCAAAAATTAGTCTGAAGATTTCACTCTTAATTAAAAGTTCCAACTTTCCCATTATACACACAGTAAATAAACCTTTGGGATAGGTAATGGCTTCATGTATTAAATACTGTGATGAATTCATTAAATGTTAGTGGATGTAGTGCTGAAAGAAACTGCAAGTCTCTTGCCAAAACTTTGTGAGAACAAATGATAGACAGATCCTACAGTGAAATGTTTGCATTGTCCAACTAAATAGACGTTTTATAATTGACAAATTTCAGTTGATTTTCACTACTGAATATTATTTCATTTATATTGTTTTAAATCATTTCAATGTTAGTAAACACACTGGTATTTACAGGAACAAAAAATATGGGTACTTCAGTTCATACTGAGTGATAAAGGGCATACACATGTTAAATGTTTCTTTAATAAATTTTGCTAGGATCTTAGTAACTAGAAACACCTACCTAAGTATGAAAGCCAAACTTTTGCAAATACAGGGTGAAATTCAAAGGAGGAGAATATGCTAAAATGGAAATAGTAAATTTCATGTTTGTCTTGTCTGTGGTTTGGGCATTACAAAAGAGTTAGTGTCTGGATTGGAATTGGCACATTAGAGTCATTAGGACAATCTGCTGCATAAGTAACATAAATAATATCACCTGCTAGTTACTCCAGCATTTAATCTTTGCCTTTTGTTTTCAAAATAAGCAGGTAGGGAGCCAAAGGTTTCTAAAACACTGCATGATAAGACTGCTAATACAGACTTATGTGTTCTAGGCGTTGCTGCCCACCCGGCGCTGGTTTAATACAGTATTAGATGACTCCCATCTTGTTGTTCATTGTTACCTGTCCAATCTTGCTAAAAGGGAAAAAGAGGGCCATCTCTTCTGCCAGGTAATCTTTAATTTTTATATTAATAAAGAGTTTCTCGATTCTCAAGTGAATGAAAATGTTTGTGTCTTTGTATTATGCAGTTGTGCCCATTGAAAAGAGAAACTCTCTCTTCTGGTGTGTGTTCATTTTCAGTTGCATTGAACTGTCTAAAGTAGCACAGTCCATTTCTTAGTTGGTTACATTCAAATAAAATTGGGTCTTGACATCCAGAGGTGCTGCATGGGATTTTGATTCTTTATGATGGAAAGGGACCTTTTGGGATCAAAATCCTGCTACTTTAGCTACTTTATAATGCATTTTTTTTAGTTTATCAGCCCTCTGCATTTGTGTAGCCATAAGCCACTGACAGGTGTTTATTTCTGCTGGTAAGAATTTATTCCAGGATATTCTTCAGAGCTGGAGTGTTGTATATGCATTCCAGTCTCCTAGCTGGAGAGCTACAAAGGGAAATTTTCTCGGTTGTTAGAGCTGCTCACTGGACGAGCTGTGACTTTAGGAGAAGCCCATTAATTGACAGCCTGCCCTCTCCTGCCTGGGAAGGGAGCAGGCTGTAAAGAGGCAGCCCCATGGTTTTAAATTACCGTTTTTCTAACCCAGGCAGGCTGGACATACGGTGATTTAAAGCCAGAGGCACAGGAAAGTAAGGCTGGAGATAGATTCACCAACTCTGGGTCCTGGCTCGCTGGCTTCTGAATTGCCCCAACTGGCAGCACCCACAGAATTTAAAGCCCATGGGGAAGTGAGCAGGATAGCACTTACAGTCTGAGGACAGGGTTAGCTTTCTCAGATCCTGTGGCTTTGTATTCCCCACCTCCTAGTGGTGACAACACCTTTCCTGTCATGGTTCCAGGTCCTGTGGGATTTGCAAAACCTGCCTTACAGCCCAGCTGGATGATGGGAATGGCATTTAAAATCTAGGGGCTGGGAACTGGGAATTGCTGGGGCACATTCTTCCAAGGTCTGGAACCCAGACACATCTGCCTCCTAAGTGAACGTCACTAAATCATGCATCACCAAGTTTTGCGTGTTGTGTTTCAGCTTTTAGACTCTTCTTCTGCTGTGGGAGAATGTCTCTCTCCCCTCCCCCCACCCTTGTCCCACCAGTCACTGGTAGCCAGTCAGGCAGCCAGTGATCTCCCCCCTCTCCTCTCCCTTGGAGGGAGAGGAGGAACTGTTAGATTTTTTCTGAATCAGAAAGACATGATGGGAGAGGTAGAACTTCCTTGAGGAAGAACCATTTTTCTTTCACATAAAGCCCTTGAATGGGTGTACACTCCTTGTGATAGGAGACATGCTTTTCTCCCATGCAGATGGAGCACCTATATGTGGCCATAGTGTTCCATATATTCCAAGAAGTTGTTGCTTATTTTCATTTCATTTTTATTAGAGGAGTTCTTGAAATCCTACTTCAGTAATACAAAATTTGAATAGTGGCACTGTTAAAACTGCCCTCACCAGCTTCTAACCAGCAGGTAAATTCATTGTCATTTCATTGCATTTCTTATGCAACTATTTATAGAGAGCACAGCTTATTTATATAACTGAAGGTACTTTAAGGTATTTTTTGCAGCTTCATCACACTGCAACTAAGCAGGAAGAGCACACACCAACTGCTGAAACTTCCTTAGCCTGATGAAGGGTTTTTGAACCCGAAAGCTTGCTTAATAACTTCTCCAACCATTTGGGTTGGTCTAATAAAAGATATCAGATTCACCCAAGGAACCTTGTCTGCAACTAAGCTAATTTTCCTAAAGGTTTGTTTATGGTGCTTTGTTTATTATTCTCAAATATGGTGCCTGGAAGTGGTATATTGACACCCTGCCCAGTCAGCACACATTATTTCTCAAACCCCAAGTAATGTAACTAGCTGCTTTAGTTTGCCTGTGTGTACTAATAAACTCTGTTGAGAGGAAGAGCTTACTGGTGTGCACTCAGTATCATCCTAATGTGACTACATTTTCTAGTTCATGAAATACTATGCATGGAGCAGGTGTGGTTTGTTAGTACAACATTGCCTTTATTGTAACTGAACAGCATAGATGTAATCTGTGCAGATGGTCTCTGCTTTAGCTTCTATATGAACTTTTTTGATAACCATTGCTTTTTAATTGTTATTATTTCAGTCTGTTTGAAAGAGATGACTATCTTAAGGCATGTGATTTTATCTGTCTTGTTAACATATTTGAATGTTTCTGAGAGATATTTTTCCAGGGGGGCTTGGTTTAAATCCGATCAATTTAAATCACTGGTCAGGAAGCCTTGATTTAATCCTTGGTTTCTACAAAAAATACATTATTGTTATTCGGTGTCCTTTATTCATTCAACTTCTTGAAACTTTGCACTTTTAGACAGAGGTAAGGGCTTGACTCTGCACACAGACTTGCAAAGAGACAAGAGGGCTGATGGGTGGGTAATCAGGTCTGTTATCTCTTATCTCCATATAGTGCTGTTAACAAGGATGTTATCTCTGGAGACAAATTCATAGTTTGAGAACCGAAACTAAGCATCACAGAGATGCTTAGTGGAAGCATCACAGAGATGCTTAGTGGGATCTTCTAGACCAGGGGTGGGCAATTATTTTGGGCAGAGGGCCGCTTACTGAGTTTTGGCAAGCTATTGAGGGCAGATAAATATTAATTTACTAAATTTTTTAGGGGCCCCTCAGGCTGAATAGAATGGCTTGGTGGGCCACATCCAGACCCTGGGCCGCATTTTGCCCACCCCAATCTAGTCCCATTGTGTAGAGTGGTTTTCTTTCATCTTTATTAATCTGTAGAGGAGCCTCAGAGAGCCCATAAGATTGGGCCCCTAATATAGTTCATGGCCTGTTGTCACCGATTTTTAAAACATTTCTGAAAAGGTTACATAAATATATTGTCTCAAATAGTATGTAATTAGAAGTTATAATTCCTAATCCATGATGATATCTTTGAGCTTTTATCATATCTTAAATTAAAGCTATATTTATATAGGGGTTTTTTAAAGCATCTTGACAAAAGAATCAAAACATGATTAAATTTAAAAAATCTGATTTAAAATTTAGAAATCAATTTTTTGTTTATTTTTAAATCATTGATTTTTATCCACCCTGTATTGTCCTCCTTAAAATGGTACTGTGTAATCAAGTAGTACTTGAATAATTCATTCTTTATACAAGTATATCCTTTGTCTAAGGATTAATCTGAATAGCATACTAAGGGTCTTTTATTGCAGTTATATACCCCATTGTCATACACATCTCTAAACTTCATGTACTTTTATTTCAGCTTTTAGATATGCTTAAATTCTATACTGGCTTTGAAATCAATGACCAGACTGGAAATGCTTTGACTGCAAATGAAATGACTACAATTCACTATGATAGAATTACTTCTCTACAGGTAGGTAAAAGCCTGAGTTTCAATTTTATTTTTTAAACCTGAATTTGCAACCAAGGTTGTGATTCTGGTGTTCTTAGAAAGAAACTTCTTGGGTTTTTTCCTGCTGTATTCAAGAAATAGTGTTTAAACTAACATTTAATTTGAATACCTTTACTCAAAGATCCTGAAGGCTTTCATGGAACACATTTCAAATTTTATGCATGTAGATAGCTACTTAGTGTGTAGAGATTAGTGGGTCTGTTTTTTGCTGTAAAACAGTACTCTTTCCAGTTTGGATCTTGTCAACTCCTTAACTAACAAGGGTCAGTCAAGACTATTTGGACTGAAAAGCTAGGTGCACTAGGAAGTGATTATTCAGTAGGTGGCATTTTCCTCAGAATAAGTGTGTGCTGTTAAGTGCTATCTTTCAGATGGGATGTAAAACCAAGGTCCTCATTACCTGTGTTCGTTTAAAGATGCCTTGATGTGTTTTTCATATGACTATAAATACAAATACTTTGAATGGTGTTAATTAAACTATGAAATGATTTCCCTTTAGGTGTTCGCAGAAAGTCAGAACTGCAACCTCTAAGGTTCTTTGATTTATTTTCATATCCATTTTTACTTCAAGAATCAAGAAACCTTGGTGAATGAAATCCCTAAGTTTTTTATGGTCTTGTCAAATCTTGCTCGGATTTAAATTGTTATCCTTTGTGAGGGTGTTTTCTTAGCAGTATTGTCTAGCTTTGAATGTGTTTGGAAAGGATGCACCTTAGAGAAGCAGGAAGTAAAAAAATGAACATCTTTATTGTGAACAGTTGGCTTTTTTTTATTCCTCCTCTAGCAGTGCTTTCATATATGCAGAAAGATGCAGTTCAAGAATATTCCTGTTTTGTGCCATTGTCTTTTTTTACTGCTTAACTTGTCAATGTATTTTTCACTGTTATATTTGCACTTAATATGTAGACAATGTTGGTTGAATATCTCACTGAATTTTGTGGGCATTTCTAGAGAGCGGCTTTTGCACATTTCCCAGAACTCTATGACTTTGCCCTCTCAAATGTGGCAGCAGTTGACACACGTGATTCGTTGTTGATGTTCTTTGGACCACTGAGGTAAAGCAACAAATTGGAATTTAACTCTTCTTTTTCAAGTTTTGTCCTTCCTATCTTTTGGTTTTCCAGACTCCGTCCCATCCCACCCTGCCTCGCCGCAGCTGGTCAGCGCCTACTCTAGTCCCTGTCCCCCTCTCACTGCAGGGACCTCATTCTATCCCCCTGCCTGCCCCCACACCTCTTCCCTTCCATCATGACAGGCTTACCAGCTGAACACTACTCTACAAGCTGCCAGGCTACCTACTGGAAATCCGATCGCTTTCGGCTGATGTGCCTTCTTAAGTCAACTGTCGGTATCAGCCCCAAGAATCTATCAGTGCACCTCTAATTGACTGGGTGACTTTAGGCAAATTGTTTGTATTGCTTTTACTATCTGGGGAGTCTGAGGCCCTGTATACACTTTCTTGGGTTATGCCGAAAGAAGTTCTGACTGCAGAGAGCAGCTGTCCCTGCAGAGCCTCCAAAAAGCTTACATATCCATGTGTTTCTGACAGTCCCACTATAGCAGCTGCTTTAACTGATCACAAAGGGCCCTTTGGGAAGGTACTATTCGCTGAATTGGCTGCTAAAGCTAGGAGAAGGATCAGGAGTGTCTACATGTACTTTCTCATGGGAAGTGGCAGGAACTCCTTTAGTGTGGAAGACGTTGTGTAAGCAGAAAATGATGGTGTGGGGGGAGTTTGGTTATAGAGGACATGGACTCAAAAGTCTTATATCAAAATGTGGTAGTGTAAATCAAGAATTCTCAGACCTAGTTTATCTGTCATTTATCTGGAGGCCTTTAATCTCTTGACTTCATTAGAGCTATGTGCAGTATAAATACTTATTAGCGTGTAATTGTTTGAGGAAAGGTACCTGCATGTGTGTTTGTAGTGTAAGGCCCCAAAGCAAAACTAGGCATACCTCAAGATATTTCTTGGGGATGAATGGTTAATAATTAGCCTGAACATGAAGAATGATCTTGGCCCTAAGTTGTTATATGCAGCATTAAGATCAGCGATGGAATTACTGATACGATGACGAAATGTCTTGATTGGGAGTTGGGGGGAAGGGAGGGGAGATATTAAAAAAACCAAACCATGTACTTGTTCTGACAGTTAAGGTGCCTAACCACTGCTATTGAATCAATGAAATAATGATGAAAATTAAGATGTTAACTAGAAAATTTGACTGTATTTTTCTGTTCTTGTATCCAAAGTCTTTCTGAAGGTGTTTCCCAGCTGTCATTTTTTTGATCACTTTTATAATTGTGTAAATGCTACATTGATCTTTCCTGGAAATTACCGGGCTTATTGACTAAAAAATTTTTATAAGCCATGCTAAGGCTTTTTTTCTTGGTACGTGGTTTTTATAGCTAGAGAACACAAACTGTTTAGTATGTTTTAACAGCTTCTCTAAAAGTAAAAAAAAAATTACATAGCAACTTTTGTCTGTTTTTATTCTGTGCAGTTCAAACATGCTCCACCAGGTGGCATCATACCTCTGCTTGTTACCAACTTTACAGGAAGGGGAAGATACAGGCTATGAAAAAGAGTTGCTGCTAGAATTGCTGGTAAACCACACCAGTGCTACTTGAATTTCTTATTTGTTTTGATTTTTTTTTTTCCTTGACTGGAGTAAGATCACAAATACTGGCCATGTCTACACAAGATGCTGACTGTGCAGTCGTTGCTGTGCAGTCATTTGGTACCTATTTATATAAACAAGTACTAAATGATTGCACAGTCACTGGAGTTCCTGCGCAGCTCGTAGCACCAAGGAACAGCTTTCTGTGATGCTGACTGCGCAGTAGCATCATATCATGCTTTCTGCCATGTGATATTGCTGCACAGTCAGGATCTCGTGTAGACATGGTTACTGAAATTATAATATAGGCTATGTAGGAGCTTCTAACTGAGAAAATTACTTACAAATGGCAGTAATATAGTGATTTGACAAACTGGAAATTATTCTATAATTTTAAATCAAGTTAACCACTCATCTTTCTTTAAATGGGAAAATAAGAAGTAGTCTCATTTCTTAGCTACAATGATGTTGGAGGCTGTCGGGAGAGTCCTGGGGCAGGTGCTTGAGAGCTGATAAACATGTATGCATGCTTTCATATCAGGCTGCTTAAACTTGCATAAAAATATAGATGGGCTGTAATTTTGAAAGCTGCCTAGACCAGTGGTTTTCAGCCTTTTTCATATGCGGACCCCTAAAAATTTTGAATGGCAGGCCAGACTCCTTTGAATTGTAAGTGTGGAGATTCACATACTTTTGATTGGTGATGGGCATAGCCCCAGGGGTCCACAGACCACAGGTTGAAAACCACTGCCCTAGATGGATTTAGACACCAGTTGATAACTGAACATTCAGATACCTTAGGTGGTTTCTAAAAGAGCTTGACGTCAATACACCGATGAGAGAATCTTCTGTTAACGTTAATAGATAGAAGCGGGTTGCAAGGGATTCTGAAATGGTCAGTTAAGATGTGTGGCATGTTAACGTATTCACTGCTCTGGTTGCTTTTCAGAGTTTCATTTTTAAACTGACTTTAAATTGTCAAGGTATTTTTTACATATTTGTATATAAGCAGCACTAAGTCTAATTGTGAATGCTCCTGCTGCCATTAAAAAACCTTATTAGGTGGATTTTTTTTCCAAATGAGGGTTTTTATAAATATTGTTGAGTGTAAAATATCGAACATAACTGTTGTAAACAAAGATTGACATTGGGGAAAAAAGATAGCAGAAAGTCCTTTACCTTCATTTTAACTTTAAGCTCTGGGAAATTTTAGCTAAATGCTTTCAACTTCATTTTTCTTTTGATTAATTAGCTGGGATAGGACATCTGTAGGTTGATTTTAAACTTCTACCATTGTCTTTTGTGGAGTAAAAATATATTTCTTAACACCCCATTACCCCCATCCTGGGTAATTCTTAAACCAAGACACCCAAATTGCAGTGAGACATTCTCATGTTCTGTGCTCAAGCCATATGTGACCTGATACTACTGGACTACATGTTAATTAATCTTTGGTATCTTTGTGTGGTTTCATTTGTGTTCAGCTGGAGTTGAAATGTTTCATAATGTTGATAATATATCACTGGGCCCTTGCCATATTCTCTATGGGCCTGGTCTTTTAATTTCAGTGAGCTTTTAAGAGTCATTTGCTATAAATAGGGCTTTTTTCTTTCTTAGGTGTCCCGTCATGAGCGTCGAATATCACAGATTCAGCAGCTCAACCAGATGCCTCTGTATCCCACAGAGAAGATTATTTGGGATGAAAATATTGTCCCAACTGAGTACTATTCTGGAGAAGGTATGTTTGCTGAAAGATATTTAGATCTTTCTTAAAGCTATATAGTTCAGTGAACTTGCACGTCATTTTATTGGTCCTTAAATATTTCTTGGTACCTTTAAAGTACTGCTCTGTGGGTTCTCTTTGGGTATTTGTTTTCATTTATATTTCAGTATTTTCTTTTTGCCTATTTTAGTGTCATTTAACTTTTCTAGAAAGTCTTATTTTTATTGACAATAAATTTCAGATGAAATTGGCATGTTCATTGGGAAAAAAGAAAACTATTTTTTTAAAAGAGTTTTTTGTGTTGTATGTCTTTGTGTTGACCATAGCATTTTGACTTGCCATGCTGCTGCTATCTCAGTATTCCTAAATTCCTAGTGTGTATCCTCAGAACTAACCATTATAAAATTACACATGCTCAGAAAAGATTATCAAAAACATATGAAAAGTTTGTTAAACAGTTTAGTTTCCATATGCTATTAATGGAGATACTAAATATTTAAACTTATTTCCATAAATTTCAGTCATTGATTCTTAGCTGGTATGCCATGGTACCCTCAGGCACCGCTTAATACTAGGCTTGCAAACACCTACACGTGATTCACAAGATAAATCCAGAGATTTCCAATAGGAATCCATAATGTCAAAAACATCCTGGACTGTTGTGGCCTCTCTGACTTTGCAACAAAAGACATTCTGTTGCTTTTTCTGTAATGAAGAAATGAATTTAAGTTAAGAGTTGGCATTGTTTGAGGTGTACCTTGAGACTAGCAAAAGGTTAAGAACCACTGCTGTAAGTATAATATGACTGTCTTAATTTATGGTAGAATGTCTCTACTAAGTGCGTCCATATTGGGCATTTATCTCTATCATAACAAAAAACTAAGAGCATGCAGGTGAGAGCCTTCCTGCAGTGAGTTCATGTGGCTGGACCCAGGACACCCTATGACAGCCCAGAGTTATAACTGTAGTCTCAGGCATACAGCATGTCTGATATTTGGGGAGTCTTAGTTGCCTCTGCTGAATCCACATGAAATTTGGGCACTTTTTTCCAAATCTGGCACATTTTCATGAGGAATACAACAGCATATCCCTGATAGAATGGCACCTCTTACCAAATTTCAAATTCTTGCTTCAAAGATTACCAGAACTTCTTTGTTTAGACATGAGCAAAGCAAACTTATTTTTTTTCTAGCGGCAGATGAGTCACTTTTGTTGACTTCACTTTTTTTCTGAGAGGTAAATGTATGCTTGGCATGGTTTCATAAGGAGAGGGAGGCTGCTGCTGGGGAGTGGACAGTAGCTGTTTCACTGTAACTTACATGTGTATGAGCCGGTAGCAATACAAGTTTACCAGAATTGCTCCAGCTTTAACTTCGCTTCATCCAGGGTCACATTTGTAGTGATTTAGCTTATTTGTAACCCTATAGGATCTTGTGGTATGGCCAAGCATTAGCAGACCTATACCTCCCCTTTTGAAGCCTTTCCTTGTGTATGCTTGTCCATGTCCTGTGGCCGATGCTCAGCATAAAAAAAAAAGTTCAGATGACCATAAATTTGTTCTAATTTTCCATATATAGAATCTAATCCAATTCACCCCTCCCACCACTTCCGGTGGGAGGCAGTAGGGAGGAAGGTGGTTGGGGGAGGTCATTGCCCTGTGCTTTTGTCTGCCTCCTGGCCACCATTGTCCCCTGTCTGCCCCAATTCTCCCAGCCTATGCTCTTCTTGCTTCCCCCCCCAGCTTCTCTGTGCCTGTAAGCTCCATCCTTGTTCTAGCCTGGGGCACTGAGCATGGCCCCAGCCCAGCCCCCTTGACAGCTGTGGGCCACTGGCTTGGGGCTGTGCTCAGTGTCCCAGGTGCATGGAGCCTGCTGGTGCAGAGCAAAGATAGGGGCTTAGCTTCAGCAAACGAGGTTAAGCCACAGTGGTTTACCTTATGGTATTTACAGGGATAAAAGCATTCACACACACATTTGCCTCAGTGCTTTTGACATATGGTAAAGTCTCATGCTCTTTTGTTTCATGGTAAATTGTAGTTTGGGTGTAGTAATTCAAGGTTTCAGTAATTTCATTATCATTGTATCATTTATTATTGGTATTATGATTGCTTCTGGTGAAAAAATTCTACTGTGGATAATTTGCTACAACAGTGCAAAGATAAGTGCCGTTTATTTTAAGCACTGTAGTTGTGTGCTGATAGTCCATCAACTGGAGTAAAATTGTATAGCTAGGTCATTTAAGAAATTAGAAAAAAAGGGCTTATGCCTGTTTTGTACAGTGTGGCTGCTATTTAAAAAAATAGTTTTTGTGCTGTGACTTTAGCTCAGTGATGGAATTGCATATGGTATTTGTGACTAAATCAAACCAGTACATTTTTTGGGTTAAAAGAAGGAAAATTCTAATCCTTCTAATGCGTCTATCTTTTGTAGGTTGTCTCGCTCTTCCTAAACTGAATTTACAGTTTTTGACTCTTCATGACTACCTGCTACGGGACTTCAATCTTTTCCGCTTAGAATCTACTTATGAGATCAGACAGGACATTGAGGATAGTGTCAGCAGGATGAAACCTTGGTAATTTTGGTTAAAACAAATGAAATATCCCCAGTTTTTTGAAAATAAGTAATTGGTGTCATGTGTTTAAAAAAAAAAAAAAAAAGTCACCCCAGTTGTAACCAGCTGAACTGGCTATATGATATACAATAGGAATATTATATATTACAGTGTATATGATATAAAATATATTGTTGCAGCATAGTTTTGTGTGTAAGATTCTCTTAATTATGTTATGAAAATATGGTTTGGTCCTGTAGGAGGATATATTTGTAAGAGTTTTTGACCACTGTATTTTGAAAAGTATTTCTAGACGCATCGTGATACTATTTTTGTTAGCTGCTAATAACAAAATTTCACTACATTGGAATTGTTCTTAATTTCATGCAAATTATCAACAGTTATATGTTGGATTTTGAAAAACACTTGGTATTGATAGAACTGTATTCCCATAATGTCTAAAAAACATCATCACTGACTTTGTTAGGGCAGTGTTCAGTTCGTGTGAAAATATTACTTGGATGTCATCCTTCTCTTATTTCTGTCACGAATCAGTTACAGCTGTATATGGAATGGTATCTGTTTCATACCCGGTAATTTTTCCATTTGTAGTAGTTTTTTTCTGCTTGGGTGATTTTGTTTTTTAAGATATCAGTTCAGAGTTTACCAATATCCTGACAAGACTAGAAGAATGTGCAACTAAAAAGTACATTTGCATTATGTGTTGGTTCTTGTTTACAAGATGCACCAAAATTACTTTAATGACTTCAAATTCTCATATTCTGCTTTTTATCTTTTAATAACAGGAGCAGATTTTGATATTTAACATAAAGCAGTTTAAAAAAAATCAAAATGCTTGACTGAATAATGGTTCTAATGTAATGTTACTTCTTAGGCTATCAGAATATGGAGGTGTCGTGTTTGGTGGATGGGCAAGGATGGCACAACCCATTGTCTCATTTACTGTCGTAGAAGTGGCAAAACCCAACATTGGTGAAAACTGGCCTATGCGAGTGAGAGCAGATGTTACAATCAATTTGAATGTTAGAGATAACATCAAAGATGAATGGGAAGGTACTTGTTTTTTGTTCAGCAATAAAGCACTTCTCAATTTGATCTTAAGTATCAGTATTTGGAATGAATATAGTGCTCTCATAATATCTTTACAGTGTTGAATATCCTTGTCCTGTTTTTTTTTGTTTTTTGTTCTTTTTTAAAGGCATAGCAGTAGCTATACCAGGGTTAGGCCTGGGTTATAGAGTTTAGTTTTAACAGGAGCTTCAGAACTGCTAGTATATTCTTTCCCAGCTCAGAGAGCTTTCTCTTGTGTCTTAAGTCCTGTTTTAAATTCTCATGGAGTCTAAAACCGTGAACCCTAGCCTTGAAGGTAGTTATGACATAACTGCTGCAAATTTTCCTTCTAATACTCAGAAGAAAGGTTCTGGTTGGTGACTAATATTTAAATGACTACATCAGGTCAGTGATGTTCTGGATAATGGAGTTGGGCAGTTTGTACCTATTCTTTTATACTGTGATCCATTCCACATGCTGGAAATATTCCATTTTTTTTTATGACAGGGTGACACCCATCTAAATCTTTATGAAGTTTTCAGTAAAGTAAACTATCATTAATTAGTAGGCATCCATAACACAAAACATGAAAATGTCAATAAAACTGCCCTGGGATGCGTCAACAGTTGAGATTTGCATCAAGAATTTTTGGATCTGTAAAACTGCCTTGTGTGAGGGGTCAGCAGTTGAGATTTGAATCTAGGATTCAAGTTTAAAACTATAGTACCTGAACTAAAAAAACAGTTCTGTTTACTCAGTCAATAGCATATTCAAAACTATACATTTTGCCTTGTCTAAGATTTAAACGTGCAACCTGTTGGATAATGCACTAATTTAGGTAAGGTCTAAGTACTTGAACTTCTAAAGAGAGCCATACTGAATTAAGTATGAGTTATATTGAACAAAATGGAAAATATGAAATGAAAGCTTCTCTCTACCTATGCAGGGCAAAAGGATCTCTTCCTTATCAGCCTTTTAATCTTTTATATTCTGGACCATTAATATGTCTTAACTAATTCAGCATCTTAAACTCTGCAAAGATGTGCCACCTACAGCTTCATGCTTTCATCCACTACAATAGTCTCTTACTTTAAAGGGTTGCTTTTGAAAGAACCCAGTTAATGCATTTCCTTCTATGCAGAAACTACCCAGTCCCCTTAGCATGTTAGTGTGTTGTTCACCCAACTAGCAGAACTACTATGTGAACCACTATTAAGATCGTGCATGTTTCCTAGCTGAGTAGGAGGTTGATCAGGCTGTAATAATTGTTCCAGTGGTGCAATACTTTTCTGGGCCTGAACATTGGGTAACTGCAAATTTGTAACAAGAAAATGACTGCTTTTACATAGGTATACTATATTTACTCGGTTCTACAACAAGGGTTTTTTTGACCGTTTACCAGGCTGCAGGGGCCAGGAACAAAGGGAGGTAAGTTGCAAGAGGCAGGGGGCAAGCTGCCTGCCTCTCGTTGCTTCTTCCATTGCCTGTTCCCTGTTGTTTTTCCCTGTTTCAGTGGTTGTGGGGATGAATTTAAGACAATCCTTAAATAATTAGATTTGATACATAGAAAATTATAGCAAATTTATAAATTTTCCATGTGTAGAATCTATTGGGGGTCATCTTAAATTCCAGGTCATCTTGGATTTGGGTAAATACAGTTGAAATTGTAACTTTGTTATTTTTGAGGTTTCAGACCTACTGATTTAGATAGGGTCTTTTGGCACTAGTTCCAAAACAAGCTTGCCCATATTAGGGGTTGGCAACTGTTCTGGTGTGGCAGGGCTAAAATAACATAGCTCAGTCTGAGTTGGGCTGGTGCTTCCCTGTTAGCTGTTACCTGTGTGTGTGGCCCAAACACCGTAGGAATCCCTCACTACCAAAATGCAGCTGAATGGATCCAGTGCTGAAATGCTACTTGTTGTCTGCCTGGTAAAGCCCAGATAAATCATTTAGCAAGCCAGATCTGGTCTGCATGCCATAGCTTTCTGACCTCTCACTTACATCAGTAATGTTATTTAGATAATTACCATAATGTGTCTGCCACTCCTGGGAATTTTGAATATCTGCCTTTTGTTTTTATTTTCAAGAATGCCTTTGTATTTGAGATACTTTGACAAGTTTTTACAACTAAGGAGGTAATACTTCCCCTCTGTCGGGTGCTGGTCAGACTGCAGTTGGAATACTGCGTGCGATTTTGGGCGCTACACTTCAAGAGGGATGTAGATAACCTGGATAGGGTCCAGAGAAGGGCCACTCGTATGGTTAAGAGCTTGCAGGCCAAGCCCTGTGAGGAGAGACTAGGGCACCTGGATCTCTTCAGCCTCTGCAAGAGAAGTTTGAGAGGTGACCTTGTGGCTGCCTGTAAGTTCATCATGGGGGCTCAGAAGGGAATTGGTGAGGCTTTACTCACTGAGGCGCCCCTGGGGCTTACAAGAAATAATGGCCACAAGCTAGCAGAGAGCAGATTTAGATTGGACATTAGAAAGAACTTCTTCACAGTTAGAGTGGCCAAGGTCTGGAATGGGCTCCCAAGGGAGGTGGTGTTCTCCCCTGGGGGTCTTCAAGAGGAGGTTAAATAGGCATGTAGCTGGGGTCATCTAAACCCAGCACTCTTTCCTGCCTATGCAGGGGGTCAGACTTGATGATCTATTGAAGTCCCTTCCGATCCTAACATCTATGAATCTATGAAAGTTAAGATTGGTGAGTCCATAACTTATTAATAAATCCTATCAATAGAGATGACCAAAGCGCTCCATAACTAAGACTTGTGGGACTGTTGACATGACAGCTGCTTAATTGGATACATCACTGAAGCAAAGTCAAGGTGCTGAATATTTCAGTTACACATACCATTTAAATTATGATAGAACTCAATTCATGTTATAAGGGTAATGCTCTGCCTGCTAACAAGAAGAGACCAGACAAAGTGTGGAAGGATGTTGCACATACTATTGGTGTCCCATTATCAACTGTAGAATATGTGCTTTATTTTATAATAGATTTGAAAGCTAAGTTTTGACTTAATCTGTTTTTCTCAGACTGAGCCTTTTGAATTTTGGCAATTCCTGAATGCAGCATCATATATCCTACATTTCCCAGTAGAGTGTTTATAGACAACAATTTGTTGCTTGGGAAAATAAACCTGAGTTGACCTTGTTGGCAAGTTGTACAGATACAAGTATTCCTATTCTGGAGACACCTGTTGAATGTGCTGGAGTTGGATAGTGTGTTTATCTGTAAAGGTTGTCATGAAGAACGTATGTTGAAATTGGACCATGCAATAGAGTTGTTTGTTTATAGCAATAAAAATAACTTTTAGATAGGATTTTAAGTCTCAACACAAGTTTGGTTATGTAACAGTTTTTTGCTAGTAGTAATATTTCCATATTAGGGCAATTGATGTCAAATGGAGGAAAAAAGGTAGGAATTTCTGGATGGAATAGAAAGGCAACTGCAAGTATGTACACAATATTCAGAATGAGCCAACATTGTTGAAAAAGCTGGATGTTGGACATATATGTAGAATGTTTCATATTGCTCAAATGCAGAAAGTTGTGCAAATAAAGTTTTCAGGGAAACTGAAATGAATGCTATTGAATGTTGAAAGAATGTTGTTATAGTTCAAACCGTTCTCTTTCCTTTCCCCCATTTCCATAGGCTTAATCTTTTTGTACTTTTTATGAAGCTTTCTAATGCTAACTCAAATGTAAAAGTGCCCCGATCTTATAGTTGCAGGGGTTTGGGTTGTAGCCGTGTTGGTCTAAGGACATAGGCAGACAAGGTTCCTTGGGTGAATTTGATATCTTTTATTAGACAAACCCAAATGGTTGGAGAATACTTATTAAGCAAACTTTCAGGTTCAAAAACCCTTTGTCAGACTGAGGAAGCTTCAGCAGTTGTGTGTGCTCTTCCAGGATGGAATGAAAAGTAAACAAGTCAGGGTTGATCCTATAGTTGCTTCCTCTTTTTTTCCTGTCCTCTTTGTTAAGTGGTATCTTGCCAGAAAGTCAGATTTACATTTTTTATTTTAACTTTTAAATACAGTTATTTGCTGATTACCTGACAGCCTGGTCTTTTCTGGAGTAGTTTTGTGGTAGTTAGATTTCCATCATTCTTGATCTTTTCCCACTTGTCCCATGGTTTGTGATCAAGTAAAAATAACAGCTGAATATGAATATAATGTGTTCATAGAAACTCTAACGTACATTTCTAGGAAGTTTATAATCCTAGCAGTGTTTGTAGTTGTAGTGTTTTGTTTATCTAATTATTAATTCTGTTAATATAATTCGTGGATGATTAACAAGTAATTGTAAATGTTAGTGTATTTAAATGTAAATATCATTTAAATGTAAAAATCTGTCTTACAGGGGGCTGTATTAAAGTTTCACGTTAGTTATTGTTTTTAATGTCCGTAGCCCCATGGCTGCACTGCTGTTTAAATCGCAAAATAAGAAAATAGTTCATCTGTGTATGGGATTAACATACATATTTGTTAATGTTTATATTGGGAAGATCATAAGATCACAGAGATCAGCAGCTGCCAATAAGAATGAAGGACACGGATTCTTATTTTACTCCTGATTTAGCAAGGCACACATGTGCCTAAATTTTAAGTATGTGAGTAGTCTCAGTAGCCTAAGTATACTAATGGGCTTTAAATTAAATAAATTCCTTAAGCAATCTGCTGAATCAGGGTCTAGCAGGAGAGTTTACTGTATCACATCACCCCATTTTTTCCTTATTTTTATATGAGCGTCTTTTTATATAATTCACATAAGCTAAAGATTATTCCAGTAACTAGAAAAGACAACTGATTCTGGACCCTCTATAAGTAAGACACATGCCTTAAAACAAAATGCTCTAAATTCTAAACAGATGTCACTTCTGACCTTACTTGAAAGTCAAAAGGTTGGGGAGGAGGGGTTTCCTGTTTTATAATTTTCCAGTTGCTTGTAAATGAACCAACACAGCAAATATTAGTGAGTAAACCAAATACTGTATTTTCAATCAGGTCTCCGTAAGCATGACGTTTGTTTTTTGATTACGGTTCGTCCCACACAACCTTATGGCACAAAATTTGATCGAAGGCGCCCCTTCGTGGAGCAAATTGGCCTAGTGTATGTCAGGGGATGTGAAATCCAAGGCATGTTGGATGATAAAGGCCGCATCATTGAAGAAGGTAGGATGATGCTTTATTGGATTTTTTAATAGACTACTTATTTTGAGAGGTAGCTAATGACTTATCTCATGTTTTAACTGCAAAATACTATGGTATTAACCGTATTAATAATTTTAAAAAAATATTACCACACTCCTCAAAAAATCCTTTGTGTATGTCTTAGGAAAAGATGATGAGCCATTTTTTTTCAGATGGTATAAATCATTATAGTTCCATAGTCCATAGTGTTTTCTTTCTGTTAAAATAAAATGGACGTGTTTGTAAAACATTTTTAGACATAATGTGAAAGCATGCCAATAAACTAATTGTGGTGTCTTCTAAGGATTCACAGAAATTATCTGCACACTGTGAATTTACCCAATTCAATGCTGATTTACTCTTTATTTGCTTTCAGCATGATTTCTTTCTTTTATCCGATTCCCATTTCTTTTTCAGGGCCTGAACCCAAACCAAGACTTAAAGGAGACTCTAGAACTTACAGAGTGTTTCTAGATCCTAATCAGTATCAACAGGACATGACAAACACAATTCAAAATAGAACAGAAGATGTCTACGAGACGTTTAATATAATCATGAGGAGAAAGCCGAAAGAGAACAACTTTAAGGTATGTCACCATACAGTTATTTTTTAAGATAATAGTTATCCAAATGCGTTAACAGTCCTTGAAAGCTACAGGCTTGATTTTTACTGAGGTGACCTTTTTCAGTGGACAAAAAATGGTTGGATTTAATTTCCCTAATAAACTAGTATCATTAAATAAAACAAAATCTTTGAAGACCTTTATTTTGAAATAATGTCCTTAAATGTATACAGTTTGGACAGTTAGGGATTGTTTTCAGCTGTCACTTGAGGCATCTTGGCAGGTTTAAGCTTGAACAAGACTTCGCTGTTAGGTGTTAAAGATTTTTTTTTTTTTTTAATCTAAAGCTACAATTCACAAAACCTTCAGTAACATACTAATGCATATTGCCTCTACTAAGAGTAACACAGGAGCAAATGTTGGCATTCAACAGGTTCAGTAGACATGGGGTATTTTTAAGTTGTGTTTGCTTTTTTAAGTAGTGTCATGTTTTAGTGTTTCTCTTAATTGGTATGTTGCTTGTTGCTTCTCATTTAATTAGTTTCATAAGCAAACTAATAAGTAATCTTTCTCAGACTTCAGAGTTGTTTTCTGTGCACATATTTACATTTACCTAAAGTCTAGTTGCAAATGGATTTCTGATGATAAATATTGGGGTCACAGAGAGAGTGCATTTAGAGAAAAATAATCTGAAAACAGTACACATTTTTATGGGCTCCTCTCCTTTCTCTTTGCATCTGTTCTGCATCCTCATTTTAAATTATTTTGCTGTCTCAGAAAGGTGGACATGCATTATCTCCATTTCTTGAATGGGTATAGCAATGTAGCTTTATCTCTCTTCCTGGAACAAATTGCACTTTTTGTAGAATAACTTCTTACTTGTTTGATGGGGCCCACATGGGGAGATGCAGTAACTAAATCAAGTAATTTTGTTATATGATTGGCAAAAGGTGGGGTTGAGGACAATACTCCTTTCTACCCACATCAGCATAGGAACAGTTACTGTCATGCATAGCTTAATTATTATTTCAATGTTGTTTGTATTCTTTGTAGAATTACTTAAGGAGCCCCCATTCACTTGATATTATTTAGTCTTCAGTACCTAACAAGAGCTTGTATTTTGAGAGTTATTAGGATCAGGGACTGCTAAATTTTGGGTTATCCAGATGGTCTCAAATTTAAAGCACAGCATTGATTTTTCATCTTGCATTAGAATAAGAGTATTTTACCCTGTTATGTCTCTAAATGCTTTTGTTCAGTGTTCTTTTATGTTCTACAGTCTTGGCAAAAGAACAAACAATGCGATTTTTTTTTCTCTTTAGATGATTTTATAACAAGTGCTATGAATTGTTTAGTTTATGTATTGCTGCTTATCCTGAGTAGCTATACCTGCATTTTTATCAGCATTTCATTTGAGATAACAGTTTTAGTATAGACTTTTTCAGGGAGCTTGATTATTTCATGTTATTCCTGTTACGCTGTTCCAAGTTTTTAGATGGGCCATAAAATAAATCTGCTGTCTAAAAAACATTCAGATTAGCAGCCTTTAACTTCCGGATATACTTTGTGATAATTTTATGCTAATGGAAAACTGTTTTAAATCTAACTTTCAGCAATTGAGCCACTAGTACAAAGTGGTAGAAGCTCCATAATATCTATTTGGTCATAACTCATTTTTTTCTGTCTTCTTTTAAGGTTACTTTTGTGTAGAGCAAAAGGGAGAGCGAATACTTAAGGATCTGTAGTCTGTAAGATCACTTACTAGGCCTCCGCTGCATGTTACATGTGATATGCGATTACCGAGTTAATCGTGCAGTTAATTTAGACCACCTACATGTGCATATTAACTAACACACCTTAAAATAGGCCAACCAACTATCAAGTTAGAGCTGGAAAAAATGTAATAACTTTTGTGTCTGGTTTCTATACAGCTTTAATTTGCAAGTATAGCAAGATAGGCCCCCACAGCTGGCACCATACATTGCTGCAGCTGGGAGTTTCACTGCTGACAGGGCTCCCAGGCACAGCAACCATCCCATGGGCTGCTGTGGCTGGGAGTCCAGTCAGCTGCAGCACTCGCAGGTATGGGAGCTTGCTACTAGTATGTCAGTGCAGGGGGAGCCCAGGATCACAGTCCTGCACTGGCAAGGAGGTTTGGTGCTGGATCCATTGGATTCTGGATCCCACAGTCATGCCTTCATGTCTTCATGCTGTGGGTGGCATGGCAGGGAGTACACTTGTGTGGATTGTGCATCAGATTATATTGCGCCTTTACCTGAACATCTAGAATGGGGGGACCTTAATATTGTATAAGCTCAATAACAGCTGATTGACTACTGCTGCTCTTTGGTACAGTTTGAAGATTAATTCTTATTATAAACTGGATATTCAAAAGTCTGACTAAGCAAAAATAAAACCACACAAATTTGTTGTTTAGAGACCATCCTGTTGAAAAGTAGGTTATTGCTGACTGACTTTTGATTCTGTTAGTAGGGAATTTCCAAAGAAATCTATTAGATGTATTTATATTCATGCATTACAAAGCTAAGTAAAATGTTAATTTTAATAGGGGGTCTTTGTAATGTGTTCTGTGAGGTTTCATAAGGAGTGAGGCACAGGACCCTTTTTGCCTTTCCCCATAGGACACAGGTGTCCGTTTGATATGAAGTAATGACTTAGCACTAGATTGCCCTGAACTGACCAATGTGCAATCTGGGAATAACTGAATATAGCAGCAGTCTTTTATTTTACTATTTTTCTCGTTAAAATCCTAGAAAATTCATTAATTTAATTTAAGGAATGTTAAGTGTAAAAGTGCATAAAAATAAAAAAATCATAAGGTATAGCTAGAAGAAACCCCTAAAGGTCATCTAGTCCAGCCCCCTATCTGAGACAGGATCACCCCTCTCCAAACCATCCTATACAAATCCTTGTGTAATCTATTACTAACTACACAGGCAACCCTGTAACATAACTACAATACATAGCACCCTACCCTGACACAGGTAGAGCAAAGGAATAGTGGTGGTCAATGGCCTGCTGCTGCAAGGTTTGTTAAAGTACCCTGGAAAGATTCAAGTAAGGCCATGTGCCTCACTACAGAGGAAGGCAAAATCCCTCATAGTCGATATCAATATGACCGTGGGGTAAAATTTTTCATTACTAATCACCAAATTTGACCCTGAGAAGAAGAGCAATGACCTCGTCAGCAGGAGCCTCTACGTTTTAGTTCCAGCCAGAGCACTGGCATACTCCAGTCTAAATCCCTAGCCTTGATTGCAGGCAACACCTAGTACTTCTTGGTAAGTAAAGAAAATCCCATGACACATGTAGCAATGAGAGGGGAAAACAGTTTCTTCCTGGCCCCATGTGCAGAAGCGTGAGAAATATCCATAATAAAGTATAGGCATAGATACTGGTAAATCATCCCTGACTAGTGCATATCCAGCCTCTTCTTGAACACCTCCTAATGAGGGAGATTCTACAAACTTCCTAGGCATTCTGTTCCACTGCCTCACTGTTAAACAGTGACACAGTTTTTCCTGATATCCAATCCAAATTTATTTTGAGAAAAAAGGCATGTTCCCTCATCTTTATAGTAACACTTCAGATATCTGAAGCTATCATGTCCCCTCTGAAATGCTTTTTCGGTAAGCTGAATATGCCTGTTTCCTTCAATCTCACCTCTTCATGCTTGCCTTCCTATATCACTTTTGTCTCCAGCCTCTGACTTCTCCATGTCCTTTTTAAAATGTGGAGCCCAAAACTGTACACACTTAAGTGAGTGAGGCCTAATCAGTGTTGAGTAAAGAGGTGCTATCCCACCTTGTGTTTTGTATCTACTGCTTCTTTTGATGCAGCCCAAAACTACATTCACTTCTTGTAGAGCTGCATCATACTACAGACTTATATTTAATATGTGATCCACCAAGACTTCTAGCTCCCTTTCCATAGTGCTGCCATCCAGCCAGGTATTGCCTATTTTGTATTTATGTTGATTGTTGCTTCCAAGGTGTAACACCTTGCATTTTTCAGCATTGAACTTCATCCTGTTAGCTCCAGCCCAGATTTCTAGTCTGAATCCTTCTGAATTGTGCTCCTGTCCTCCAGTGTCCTTAGTCCTTCCTGATTTCTTGTCATGTGCAAATTTGCTTAAGAAGCTTTCTATGCCAGCATCCAGATTGTCTTTAAAGGTTCTGAACAGCACTGGGCCCAGGACAGATTCCTGTTGGACTCTACTCAGAACCTTCTGCTCTCCCGACATGGATCCATTTATAACTACCCTTTTCTTGTGGTATTGAGCAAGTTTTTTATCCACCTTGCAGTAGTTTTGGCTAGCATGTTTCTCCCATTTGTTTATGTGAAGGTCATGTGGAACTTTGTCAAAAACGCTGCTGATATGTAGATACCCTATATCCAGAGCATTCCTTTCAGTCATCCAGTTGGTTACCTGGTCAAATTTGTTTGGCACAGTTAGTTCTTTGTAATATGCTAACTGCTCATGATCAGCCTTTCCTTCAGATGCTTGCAAATAGACTTCCTTATGATATACTCCAGTAACTTTCCAGGTATTGATGTGAGGCTAACTTGTCTGTAGTTCCCCGAGTCATCCTTCTGTACCTTTTTATTTTAGAGGGCACTATGTTGGCCATTTTCCAGTCCTCTGGTACTTGGCCTGTCTCTTGTGACTTCATAAACATTATTGCTAAGGGCTCTGCGATCTCCTCTGCCAGTTTCTTCCGTACCCTGGGATGAAGTTCATCAGGCCCTGCTGACTCAAGTTAATTCAGATCCATCAGAACCTCTCTGACAGTATCTTGTTATCTCATCCCTCAGCATGTTCACTTCCTTATCCAAATAATGTTTATCTATCTGGTTGCAGCCTAATTTTTTTGTGAATATTGAGGCAAAAGTAATTATTGAACAGATCTACTTTTGCATCTATTAAGAGTTCTCCCTAGTTACTTAGTAGTGGACCCACAGTTTCCTTGGTCTTACTTTTCTGGATAAAAAAATTTAGAATCTCTTTTTGTTGTCCTTAACTTGCCTCTCCAGGTGATGTTCTTCTTTTTTTTAGCCTTTGCCTTCCTAATTTTGTCCTTTCAGGTTCTTGCTGTTTCCTGGTATATTTCCTTGGTGACCGGCCTGCCCATCTTTCCATTGCCTGTATGCTTTCTGTTTGCATTTGAGGCATGCATCTTGTACAGCCCCTGTGGTCTTTTGCTATTCTTGTGCTTCCATTGTGATGAAATAGCTTCTTGTTGGGCTTCCAGTACTGTGCCCTTCAGAAGTTCCCAGCCCTCCTGGGTGCTTTTAGTCTCTCCTCCTGTGGAACTATATCTATTATCTCCATAAATTTGTTGAAATGTGCCTTTCTGAAATCCATTGTATTCATTCTGCTGACCTTATGCTTTCCCACGATGAGGATCGTAAATTCTGTTGTGATCACTTCCTCCCAAGCTTCCTATTACCTTCACATCCTCCACCAGTTCTTTCCTACTAGTCAAAACATGATCCAAGATAGATGATCCCCTAGTATCCTGTACCTTCTGGAACCAAAAGCTGTCTTCCATACTAGTTAAGAACTTACTCAGTTTTTTGTTTGGCTGTGTAAATCTCCCGAGAGAGCTGGAAAACTGAAATCTCCCATCAGCACTATTTCATAACTTTTGGATTATTTTGTCACCTCCTTGAAGAGTGCTGTACCTCTTTTCCATGATTTTGTAGTCTATAATAAATCCCTACCATTGTATCATTGCTGTGTCTGTCACCCTTTCTTTTCACCCAAATACATTCTTATCTGCTACTTTCTTCTTCCTGAATCAGTGATCACGTATGTATATTCTTGGACATACCTTGTCCTTCTGAAATAGGGTATAGCCCTCAGTGTTGACATTCTAGTCATAATCGTTGTTCCACCAGGTTTTTGTGATACTGGTCAGATCATAGTTCCTTTCATAGGTGGTGACTTCCAGCTCATCTCATTCGTCTTGCATGTGTATACATACCAAATATATTTTGCATTCTGATCTACTCATTTCCCTTTTGTATCACATGTTGCTGTCCTGTTGCTCTCTGGCTCTTTCCCACAGTTGAACTGCTTCTTCCAGTTCTTTCCCTTCCAGCTTGTTTGGTTTTTGTTCCTAGGTGATTTTGTTTGCCATCCCTTTTGGAACCTATTTGAAATTCCTGCTTTCTAAGTTGGCCAGGCAACATCTGATTAGATTAATCTCATCTCTTGTGAGCAGTCCTCCTCTCCAGAACATCTGTACATTGTCAAAGAGTACAAAGCCTTCAGGTTATCGTGAGGGGTGGGAGGAAAGCTGAAGCCACCCCCAAAATTGCCGTAGTCTCCCTCCAGCCTCCTTCTAGTGCTGCTGCTGCTGCCTGCCCCGAGTGCAGCCCGACCCAGCTCCTGCCAAGAAGAGCCTGGCACAGCTCTGGCCCCACCCCGCAGCAGCAGCCAGCCTGCCCCACACACATCCAGGAGCACGTGACCCCTGTACCCTCTTGAGGTACACACAGCAGCAGGAGCTATGCCTTCTGGACAAGCTGCAGCTCCATCCCGCAGCCCGCCCTGCCTTGGCTGGGCAGCGCCTCCCCTTCCCCTTCCCCAGCCCTACTCCGTCCCTCACTGCAGGGGTCTCAATCTGCCCCCTGCCATGGCCCTTTCCTTCCCCCTCTCCTTCCACCACAATAGACTTACTAACTGGATGCAGCTCTCCAAGCTGCTGGGCTGTACTTCTGGCCCCATGCATGCTGCAACTGCGTGCATGCATGGGGCATTTATTGGGCACATTATCAGCCACATCAGGCAAAAAAAACCCAATTTCTAATATAGTTGATTTTCTTTATATCAGTAATGATCCAATATCAGATTGATGTATTGGTGCACCTCTAAATAGAATTTCTTCAGTAAAGGGCACAAGGGCAGGGTGGATAAAAATCAATGATTTAAAAAAAAAAGATTTTTTTGTAGTCAAAAAAAATAAAAAAATATGATTAAGATGCTTTAAAAATAATTATAGATAGTATATGATTAGAAGTTATAATCCCTAGTCTGTGATGATATTGATGATATCTTTGAGCTTTAACATATCTTAAATGAAAACTATTTGAGACAACATATTCATGTAACCTTTTTAGAAAAGTTTTATTAAATAGGTCACAACATGCCATGGACTATATTAGCTGCCCAATCTTATGGAATTCGCAGAGGTTCCTCTATAGATTAGTAGAGATTAAAGAAAACCTCTCTACCCAGTGGGACTTAGTGCTCAGTCTAGAAGATTCCATTAAGCATCTCTGTGATGCTTAGTTTCAGTTCTCAAACTTTGGATTTGTGTCTCCAGAGGTACTATCCTTGTTAACAGCAGTATATGAAGGTGAGAGATAACAGACATGATTACCTACCCATTAGCCCTTTTTTCTGCAAGTCTGTGTACACAGAGTGAAGCCCTTACTTCTCTCTGAAAGTGCAGTTTCAAGAAGGTTATTCGGGTGGAGTAGATCTGGGCAAGGAGGAGGAGTCTGGAGATAAATATAAGGGGGGAGGGGCAGTAGAAACAAAAGAGAAACATTTTGAACAGAATATTCTAGAAATCTTGAATGATAAGGTTCTGAGTATAGCTTCTCCATTGATTTGAAATCTAGTGAGGGAATAGTATGGTAGAAGGGAAGCAAACTTGCCAGGCTAAAGAAGACAAGAAATCAAAGATGAGAAGTAATCTAAAAGAAAGTGAAGAAAGCCCCCAAGCTAATAACTTATTGCTGCAGTGCTCATTTGATGTGCTCAATACAGTATGGCAAAAATATCCCTCAAGTGTCCATAATTAATCTAGTGAATTGGAGATTAGTTCACCTACCAGTGACTTCAAAGTATCTGTTTCAGTTAGCTTTGCTAAATAAAATAACCAAATCATAATTCAGTTTTCTGATGTAGCTGCAAAATTAATCTGAAAAATATAAAAAATAAATCACTGCTTTATAGTGTGTACCTTCTAAAAATGAAACCTACATCTATGTGAGAGTTGTAAATGCTATGCATTAATGCTATATCAGACAACAAGAATGTACTTTTTGTAGAAAATAATGATTAAATCAAGTCTTCCTGACCAGTGATTTTAAATCATGGTTTGAAGCATGATCAATCAATTTGGTTTAAATTAAATCCACCTGAACAAGGGGGTGAGGTGGTTGTACAGTTCTTGAGTTTGGGTGGGGTAGGGGAGAGCAAAAAAGGGACAGGCCTTTGAAGAAAGACAGACGTTCCTGAGTGTGAGATCAACTAAGACTGAAGGAAACTAGCTGCAAGAGAGAGAAACTCCATGGGATGCTGGGTACCCTTGACCTAGAGGAAGGATCAGCAACATTTTATGGTGGCAAGTCCCTGCCACTGTTGCATCTTAATACCTGGTTATGATGCAGCACAGGAAAGCTCCAGATTACAGTACAGTGTGGTGCACACTGGATCCAGATCACAGGCCATTGGTTGCTGACCCTGGGCCGAGAGGACTGTGAACCAGTTTAAAAAAAGAAATGTGCGTGCACGTACACATGCACACATTTGATTGGACAGGGAATTGAAGCAGGGAATGGCATGTAGATGGATGTTAACTAGGTCTGAGTACCATTGGTGGTATGTACAGTAAAGACTACTTGTTTTAGAAATACTTTTTTCAAAGCCTGTGTCTGGTTTACTGGTCATTTCAGCTGTCAACCCTTGAAGTAAACAGTGTCCACAAAGCAGAAACTCTGGGAAAGGTTTTGCTTAAACAAGAGAGTCTAAGTCTCAGGGCCTGGGCCAGTTATTGGCATTGTTTTTGGGCAGAGTGCTAAAAGCACTTGCAACCTTGATTTTGTAAGAGGTTGCATATCAGGTGGATGGTAGGGGAGCCTCAAGGCACTTGATTTTTGTTGTGGCAGCGTAGCCCTGGTCCCTTTCCCACTGAATGCCTTTGCATGCTATGCCCTGGCACCTGTGCTGAAGCTTGCCTACCCCTGGCCTAGGCAGTTGGATCGAAGGCCTTTGCTTTCAGAAGGATGTTTTAAACAAGGAATTGTACCCAAGGTTGTATCTAGGAAGTTAAAAGGTAACGTCTGGATGCGGTTCAGACACACAAATGCTTAAGAGCACATGAATCTAGTATGTGGAACCCAAACACAGCAGCCTTATGAGCATCTATCAAAGAGAGCTTGATTAGGGCTGTGAAAAGTTTCATTTAAAACTCAATTTTCATTGTAAAAGTAATCCATTCTGGCTTTCTGTAGCAGGTTGCCACCTCAGAGCCTTTTCCATTCTGGCTTTCTGTAGCAGGTTGCCACCTCAGAGCCTTTTTGGCCAGGCTTTTGCCCCTTCCCAGAGTGTTTCTTAAGCCTCAGTAATATGCTGTCTTTAAACCTGCTGGCTCCTGTGGCTTAGAGCATCTCTCAGCATGCCCCAGTAGTACTGAATCTTTTGACAAAATTAAGCAAATAAATGAAAAACCTTACTGTCCTGAATACTAAGAGTGGTCTGGTGTGGCTTCAGCTTGCTCTCCTTGTAGCCGTGAGGTTTCTGTTCTCTCTCTGGTTCTGCCTCCTGGGGTTTTTGATTCCCAGCAAGCCACATCTATATTAGCCTTCCCACTGCAAACCATCTGCCAGGCTAGGCTTCTTTTCAGGGGGGCAGGCCACTCTTACACATTCCCCATTTGTTGCTGGCTTACAGCATGTACCTCAAAATAACTTGTGTGCATTTTTGCTTCCAACATCATCACCCACTGTACGTATTCTGAACTAAGACTTAACTGCCAGTTCTGTTGATGATGCCTGAGGCAGAACAAGGCATCACTTGCCTGTCTGTTGATACAGTATAATTGCTCTGTGTTGTTAAGTAAAAAAAGTGGTTTTATCAGTAAATTTACTAAGAAATGCTTAGATATTTTTTCTGGTAGTTTAATGGTGTTTGGGAAATGCAGCCTGTTGTTTCATTTGCGTTAAATTGACTCTTACTAATTGGATAGTGCAGTAGTTAGACTGTTTAACAAACCATCACTATTTAAGCAGAACAGTGTAATGAGTGAATATAGCAACTGTTTCTGTCTGCCCAAACACCTGTCAGTAGAGGATCACGCCTTTTAAATGCACAGTAATTCATTCCATTAATAAAGGTCACTTTTACTGATTGATTTTTCTGTTTTCTAACTTGCAGGCTGTTCTGGAGACTATTAGGAATTTGATGAACACAGATTGTGTGGTTCCTCATTGGCTGCATGATATTATCCTAGGATATGGAGATCCAAGCAGTGCTCATTATTCAAAAATGCCAAATCAGATTGCATCTCTGGATTTTAATGACACATTTCTCTCCATTGATCATTTAAAGGCTAGTTTTCCTGGCTATAATATTAAAGTAACAGTTGACAATCCAGCTCTGCAGATACCGCCTTTCAGGTGACACATTTGGTTTCAGAGACAGTCTTTAACAGCTTGTTCTTTAGTGCATTTGTCAAAACTAATTAATGAAATTGGTCTTTTAAAACTGAAATATAATCAGCTTAGTTCAGTGAATGAAGTATACTCTTTTGCCCAAGAAGTATCTACCAGTATTGTAATGTGTGTGTAACAGTGGAAAATATAGGCCATAATGAAGGTTAGGAGAATCCATTTAAATGTGTATGAAAATGTTGTCCCTGACAGAAGTAGATGCTAGTCCACAAATGATAAGAGCCTGAATAGTTGGGGCTATAATCAAGTATACATGCAGTTTGTGTGTGTGCAAATGCAGGTGTGCGCATGTGGGGGTGTTGTATGGATATATATAATATATGCTTTCTGGTGTGCATATACTATATACACATCAATGTTTGTTATATATAAAGTAGCATCTACTTCTAGCTGGCTTGCAGCTTGGTTACCAGGAATTAGTTAATTTTCTTATATGGTATGGCTAAAGTAATTTAATGAAACTTGGGTTTGAAGAAACTTTTCATAGTGAATGAGACAAGAAGCCAAAAACCAAAAAGGCAGGGGTAGCTGAAATCCTAGAAGGTATTGTAAAAAATAAAATAAGTCCATTCTGGTCATGGTACAAGTGAGAGAAATGATTTGTTCAAGGACATTTCATACTGAGTGTGTAATCTGGAAGAAGGCACCATTGCTACATCATAATCACTATTCTGATAGTGCCTATGGACACCATTGTGCAAGACATTGGACACATACAACAAATAAATAGTCCATGGCTCAAAGAACTGAAGTATAAAATAAGAAGCAAAGTTGTAGAAAGGGGATCAGGTGCCCTGGTATAACACGGGGATGATCTCTTTGGAAGAAGCTAGTATATACAACTACGGAGTGATGTGCAGGATGAACGCATAGGTTCCTCCCAGTAAATTTCAGGATGTTTTGAAACTTTTGTTTGAAAGGAAACAACTGTTAAATATTTCTGGTCCTTAACAGATTCAATTCATGGCTAGTTACAGATGTATTCTTCATGCAGAGAGAGGCTGAAGGCATATTATTTTATCAGATGTCACATTTGATTTAGATAGCCCTTGCCACAAAAAGAAATCCTTCATTTTAATTTTATTTTCATCTGTTAAATTTACTAAAGGATACTTAGTGATGTGATAAAACCTTCTCTGTGTGATCTTATAATGCGATATGAAATAGATTTGGAAACACAGGAGTCTTCAGATCCTGAGGTCATTAAAAATGATAGAGATGATCTAAAAAGGGAATATGTAAAATTGGTGATGAATTTGCGCTTTTAGCACAAACAGGATAGCCACTGCTACTTCTGTCTGTATAGTGGTAGTTGCTTTCTGTCATAACTTGATTCCATCTGCCTCCCTCCTAATTTCCCTTTTTCTTTTCTGTTGCCCTTGTCATTCTAAACTGTTTTGTAGTCTTCCTTCTTGAACTCTTTGTCAGCAGTGTCACCCCCTACCCCATGGGCCGGATCCAGGGCTGTAACTTTCCCACAGCAGCTGATAAACATCCCCAGCAGGACTCTGTGTCCTGGATTTTGGTGGTGTACCCCCTCCCTGTGTTTCCCACTCTCATTCTTGGCACCTTTGGGTGCCTTGTGGGACAGACTACACTGCTTTGCAGGTTCCCCACAGGCCATAAGTTTGACACCCATGCTTTACCTTATCCCATCCATGATATCCAGAACACTCATATGCCAAATATACTGCTTTTTTTTAATCTTGTCCATGTTATGCCTTAAAACCAACATCTTCAGGCAGTCCTTTATATTCTTTTCTTCGTCATTATTTTGCACCTTATCTCTCCTGAATTGTTTTCCTATCTTCAAGGTTAGAGCGACATACTAATTTATGTCATTCTAGAGACATATAATACAATTTTTCAAAGACAAATTATATTTCCTTGTGAAGGAATTAAAGCATATATCACAAACGTATGTTTCAGGATAACTTTCCCAGTAAGAGGCAGCAAAGGAAAGAAGAGGAAAGAGGAAGATGGGAATGAAGAGAAAACTGAAGAAGCTAAAACCTTAATTATTGAACCTCATATTATTCCTAACAGGGGACCATATCCATATAATCAGCCAAAACGGTAAGTCTTGTAATTTTGCCTGTACTAACCTGGGGAACAATCGATAACTGAGTTATAATTTTCATTTGTTTATGTAGTTATATTCTTTCTTTTACATACAGAAGAAATGTTTCTATTTCACATATAAACTAAATGTTTAGAGTGAAGATTTAGTGTAACAGTATCTTTTTTTTTAACTAAAATATTTATTGTGAGTGGTAAACTAGTAAGCTATGAACAAAAGGGATAATCAACATTTTTCAACATTACATAGAATGTTTATTTCTTTTACATAAACAAATAAGACTGAAGGATAAGAAAATTCACCTGAAAAGGCCTAGAGACCATTAAAAGTTGGATATGTAGTTGGTAGTATTGTACCTGTCCCTAGTCACAACTCCTACAGGGACATGCATACAAGGTTTTCTTGTATCTAGGTAGAAGAGGAAACAGGTCTAGGCTCAGCTGAAGGCTTAGGAAGAAACATCACTTTTAAGGCTACTGACAGATCTTTAATTTAAAGGTGTGGTGGGACTGAGTCCACAATCTCAACAATTATGCCTGCTACCATGCCACAAATAGATGACAGGATGTGTGATTTTTGAGATTGGGGATCAGATCCCAATCATGTTGTGCTTGCTGGTGCAGGGAAATCATGTCTCACTGGGTTTCAGACAGTCACCTCATTTTCAGCTATCTCTGGGACCACACCTTGACTCAGACAGGCCCCCTGTGTGGTCTCTGGAGCTGGATAATGGTCAGGTAATCCTGAGCAGGATCAGGACCATACTAGGGCTCTGATGATCAGTTGATTGGTGGCTTGGACCACACCAGGGATAATTGAAGACCCTGGTGTGTTCCTAACCCTGCTGCACATTCAGTTTAAGGCCCAATGAAAACCAGATGGTCTGACCTGGTAATGGAAAAATTACATTTTTTGTCTAATATTTTTGTGGCTGGTTTCCCTTTTGATGGTGCCATTAATTCCCTGAACAGGTGGCTTGGTTACTTCTAAAGATGAATTAACAGACTAATTATGTCTTAAGTGTATTGCCCGCCAGGGACCTAATACAGCAGGCCTGAGGAGGGAGATATCATAAGGAGACAGAAGCCACCTGGGAGAAAACACTAATTTGGAGAGAGTTGGGTCACTTTGAAGATAAGAGTTGCGGCATTTTTTTTTTGTTAATAAAGCCATCCCCAGGAAAAGGCACTGGAACCGAGCAGTTCTAGAACATGATTTTACCTGCAGCTTGGTATATTATTCCTCCAGTTTACAAGAACAAACAATTGTCGCTAACAAATTGGATGTTTCCCACTTTTAAAAATTGTATTCTGGGGTGGGGATTTGTAATAATTCATTTACGTTTGTTTCTTGCCTTCAAACATTAATTTGCTGAAATAAACAGCTGTAGTACTCTAATACAGCAGTTTACCTTACCTTTATGATTTATCAATTGTACTTCCTGATAGCTTAGAGCACTTAATGTTTAAAGGCTGATTTAGTAAAGTGCTTGGTATACACTTCATTTTAAGTGTGGAAGAAGTCTCATTGACTTCAAAAGGACTTACTCATGTTTAATTTTAAACTACAACTACATCTGTTTTGACTGGGCTAATACAACTGGGAGAGTATGGTAAAAACATTTTAAGTCATAAGTTTGGATATGTCTTCTTTACATAGTTGGAAGACTGAGCCAACTGGCATGAATAATCAGAGGATAGATGTTCTTGGAGGAATATATAGCATTTTCGTTTAGATGTAACTTGTTATCTTTTGTAATATGAATTATTTTGCATTATTATTCTGCGTCTTTATGATATGTATTTTGTTTCGCTACAGAAATACTATTCCATTTACCCACACTCAGATCGAGGCTATACGTGCAGGAATGCAACCTGGGCTGACTATGGTAGGGATTATAATAATTATTTAAGAAGGTTTACTATATATTTAATGCTCTGCTTAATTTTAGGGCAGATTCTGTGAGGTATCGATAACAGCTTTTTTTCTGACTTCAGTGTTTGCCCTTGTTTCAGCCCCGAGGTGATTTTAGTTTTGTATGTTTGTGGATTTGGTTTTTTTGTTTTTGTTTGAAACTCCTGAAAGCTAAAGAAGATGCAAATCAAAGTCAACACCATTTATTTGCTTCAGTGTAAACTGATGAACAGTATTTTACAAGGCTCACAAATATGTTTCTGTCTCTTCAAATATGTGTCCTCATTAAGTATAGTCTATCCTATAAAATAATTACTCAGTGGAATATGTTTTGATACTCATGAAGGTGTTACAAGAAGGAGGGGCTCTAGGTATCAGTATTTGTGCCCTGGCTTTTGAAATTAGGTCTTTTAGCACAGTGTTTTCTTTGTAGTCCTTCCACTTTTCCTTTTTATGTATCACTTTCCACTCAGACTCTAGCAGATGAATGACTTTTGATTTTTCCCCTCCTTTATATAATTTTTGTTAGGACTGTCTGCAGTAGTTCTTCAGCCAGATAGATGGATTGGAATCAAAGAAGCTAATCAAGAATAAAGGCTGTAGGATTTGTTGACCAGCTTTTGGGAGTGAATTTGTTTTGCAGTACAGTTCATCAGGCCCTTATGAATGATGGGTACCTGCAATACCCAAGCATTTTTCTTGAAAGAAAGGGTACATTTTCTATGTCAGACAGGTTTTGGGCCTCAGTAAAATTGTACCAGTGATAAAAGTGATTAAAAACTACTTAGTTAATAATGTCTTTTTTGGAACAAGCCCACTGATGTGAACTGCTGCTGGGTTTTAAATAATTACAGTGTTTGGCTAAGAATACCAACACTTATGTATAGGAGTCTCCTTTCATACCAGTGTTCCTAGCTTGTCAACAGGAAAGACTATTGGGAATTAAAATCTTTATTCCTATTTTGTAATATATAATCAACATATGAAATACTAGGGAGGGGAACTCTAGGTAGTGTTGGTCTTTGTTTTAATCTTGTTTTTTCAATAAAGTACTAGTGTTGTTAATTAATATCATTTGATCTTTGAATCGGTAAGAATAACTTCCCAATATAAACACAATGTATTTTGAAGCACCATCTGCATTTTTCTTGGAGGGCTTTTTGGGATAAATTACTAGTGCTTAAACTTAGTTCCAAGAGTCTATTAGTGGAGAAATAGTAAGTATATGAAAAGTCAGGCTTTGGTGTTGTTTTTCTAATAAATTATTTTCAATAGAAAATACTTTTTCTTTCATTTTGAAGTGCAGTCTGTTTTTATTAAGAAGAATATGACATTTAAAAATAACATTTTTTTTGAAGGCAGTCCTCTTTGAGTTCTGTTTTGATTCAGTCCATGAGGCTTTTTAAATAATTGTTTGGGTCTATCTGTTCCACTCAGACCTATGTTTTCATTCCAAATATTATAAGATAAGATGCTGAATTGAGGAAGGATAGTTCACACCTACAAGCTTTTCTACATTCCTCCCAGTTACACAGTTGTTCCAGTAAAATATATCACCCACCTTGCCTTGCGTTTTTCCCAGATCATCGTGGCTATAACATCACCACAGTTCTGCCATTAAATTAATGAGCTTCAAGGTAGTGCATTATGTATATGCCAGGGAGAAGATCCCACTTTCTTTCCATGAGAGGTCCGACATATCAGTAGGACTGCTTGCCTCATTCACAACAAGCATGACTTGGCTACTAATTTTATATTTCTGTCGTAACTTGGTTTGCTCAATTTTGGGCTTCTGCTGTTCAAAAGATGTAACTATGCATTTGGCTACAATACTTAAAATTTGAATATGAGGTCGCATTTCATACATTAAATTGAGAGGGCATTAGTATTAGTATATATAGGAAAATGTTATTTCATTGACTCCTGAATACAAATAAGTGTTCAGTCTCTATGCTGGATAGAATTTAGTCAGAAACTTGATCTAGAATATCCCTGAAATCATGCATCTCCAGTTGAAAGATAGTATTTCTCAACTCCATTGAGTTCAGATAAATGGAGTAAATTAAGGTATTGAGGATGGATATAAGTATAAGAATCTGAGTAGATGAATCACCTGAATTACTTTTAAATATATGTCCCTCAAGAATGGTGATATTTGCATATACTGCAGCTGTATTACATACATGGATAATTGAAGGACATTATTAGACTCATAAAATGTGCATGAATAAAAAGCACAAATTCAAAGTACTGCATTTATAATACTTAGTATGCAGTTTGGAGTGACATGCTTTTATGATTCAGAGCTCTTAATTTGAGGAATAAAAACTTTTGGTTAGTCAGTGCAGTCTTATCAATCTCAGTTCCCAGGGTCCTAATGCAAATTTAAAAGGGCAAGGCCCCATTGAACTAGTTCTTAATGTATGGGTGTGCCCTCTTCATCCTTTTTCAACTTTTGTCGAAGCCTATTGCCTTTGGATTTCAAAACAGAATTGGGAAATGATGAAGTGTGGTCCTATTGCAAAGGACAGTATGAGGCTAAGTCCTTCCTTACTATGGACATGTATATAACAACTGATCCATTTCACACTTGGCAGGTAAGAAATACCTTTTGCATTTGTTAACTGATGGTGTTTGTAATTTAGCTTCCAAAGTTGATGCGTTGCCTTCAAAAGAAAGATGCTTCTTGGCAAACTGTTTTTTTTTCTACCCAGTCCAAAACACTTTGATTTTCCCAACTGGTTATTAGTGGCCAGTGGAGCGAATTGTGACATGTTCTTTACACATTTTGTTTTCATTTTATAGGTAGTGGGTCCACCTGGTACAGGCAAAACTGATGTGGCTGTGCAGATCATATCCAACCTCTATCATAATTTCCCGGAACAAAGGACCCTTATAGTTACACATTCCAACCAGGTAACTGAACAGATTTTCTGTTTTACCTTTCTGTACTGATCTATTTTTGTCTCAAAGTTTAATGTAAATAACTTCAGTGTTACAGTCAGATACATTAGATGGGTCTGAGTAGGTTTGTGTTGGGTTTGAGTCCAGCTTTAGAATTGAGAAGAAATGAATTTGAGATGAAAACTAAAACTGGATATTCATTCCAAAGTATCTTTATCAGTTAAGATTTCTTTACAGGGCATTTAATAGTAAGATGTAGAAATCTACCATTTTTACTTGTATCCAAGCATGAATCCCACTGCAAGTGCACACCATGAAAACTTTTTTTTTCTTTACTGACAACATCTCTTTGGCCCTGTGAATGTGATTGCTGCCTCCTTGGGTATGTCCAGATGAGTATGCACATGTGTTTCCCCAGGGACAAATAGCAGTGGCACATAGTTGGGAACGCGTACGCTGTCGTGCAGTAAGCACCTGGGCTGGCCCCAGCAGCCTTACGGGTCCTGGGGCACCAGTAGCAGTGGTCTGGCATGTGGAGCCTGGCCAGCAGCTGGAGTGTGGCTCTAGCTGACCAGGCTTCAGGTTCTGGCAGTGCATGCTGTTGCCACGTGTGCAGCCCTGGTTTTTTCTGTCCTGGGTGTTTTTGACACAGGGATCTCTGGTGTTAAAAAAATCTTCTGCACAGCTAATTAACAGCACAGCAAATGCCTGCAGGTATGGTTCCTAGTGCTGCAAATGGATTTGCAGTGCTGTAAACCACATGTGTGCATGTGTCTGAACCACACCCCTTATGTTTACTTTTCTCTTTTGTTAGTGAGAATCTGGCAGGTAGCTCCTAGATCTGCCAAAGACCTTCAAAATCTTAATTAAAAAACAAACACAAAAATTTGGAACTTGTTTCTGTGGTGTTTGAACTACTGTAACCATTCAAGTAACTTTTGGATTGAACTACTTCAGTCAGACCTTCCTGTATATAATATTTCTGTGGTGGAATATTCAGGATGTGCTGGTTTCAGACAATGAACTAATAAGGACAGTTAAGTTGGGATCTGTTCTTTCTTGAAGAATTTCATATTCTGAGTATGTGTTTGGAATGTTGTTTTTTTTCTGTAAGGATTTGGCAAATGATAACGTGTGAAGCTTCACCTCCTGAAATGTCGCATGAGGTTTTGTTAAATCCAGAGTAAGTTAAAAAGGCTGGCAAAGCTTCAGTCACTGATTTGATTCGACGGAGATGTGGCCTGATTTGGTGGCTGAAGCTCTGAATCCATATTGAATCAGGAGACCCATTAAAAAGGCTGAATCAAATGCAAAGTCTCAGAATCAATTCAGAAAAGGTGTGGAGAGATTTGGATTGGCTGGGGACAGGCAGGCACAGCCAGGTGGCTGCAGGTTCTCCCGTGGCTCTTCCACCTGTGCCTGCCTCTCTCCGGAAGGGGGTAATTGCGGGAGAAGCCCCCATAGCTGCCGTGCCCATCCCCTGCCTGGCCCAGCCACCTGACACTTGTAGAAAGCTCTGCACTCACCAGCTGTAGCAGCAGCAATCAGGGCCTCTGAGGACTCATAGCAGAGCCTCTCATGCAGTAGGTGGCAGTGGAGATCATCCTCCCCTTCCCCCCCAGCTTGGCACCTCTGCAGCAGCGTCCCATGGTGGGGGCTGGGGCTGGGCAGGGCAGCCATGGGGGCTTCTCCCGTGACTACCGCTGCCCAGGGAGAGGCAGGCACGGGCGGAGGAGCCATGGGAGAACCTGCAGCCACCTGGCTGTGCCTGCCTGTCTCTGGCCAATCCAAATCTGCACCGAATATCTGTTTCTGATTCGGCCGAATCGAATGGGGACAGTGATTTGAATCACTGTCCTCCAAATCGACCGAATCCAAATTGAAGACTTCCCTATTTGCACAGGCCTAGAAGTTAACTTGTCCATTTGGAATATTTTATGGAACAGTTTTGCGCTGCTAGTGTTCTGTCAACCTGGCAGACTGTTTAAGATCATAAAAGGCAAAGTTGATACTGAAGAAATACCTTTTGCTGGTATTGGTGTTTAATGTCATTACAAGGATCACCATTTTAGTATCAAAACAAGCACAGTCAAATATGAAAGCACAAAGACCCCTAAGGAACCCTACTTGATACCTCGTCCGGCCCCCCTCCCCCCCGACATTGAGCTAGTGATGACTATGCATTGAGTGTGATGTTCCACTCAGTTAGATATCCATTTTTCAGTACTTTAATCTAGTTGGTATATCCTTAGTGTATTAATGAGAATGTCTAGTGTCAAAAGCCTTGCTGAAGTAAAAGTATCTATCATACCTACTTCTCTCCTCCATCCAAATAACCTGTTACTTTGTCATAGAAGAAAATCAGGTTGGCCAGGCATGATTTGTTTTTGGTGAATCCATGCCAGCTGTTCTTAAAATCATCCTTTTGTCCTGTAGGTGCTTCAGAATGTGTTTTGTGATCTTCCCAGGTATCTAGGTCAAGTTGACTAGTCCATAATTCCTAGGATCCTCCTTCTCTGTCTTAAAGATGGGGACTCTATTTGTCATTTCCCAATCATTTGTGACATCCATGAGTTCTCAAAGAATATATCTAATGGCTCCCAAATTACCTCATCCAGTTCCTGGGGTGCAGCCTATCTAGCCCTGCTGACTTCAAAGTATCTGGCATCTTTTTAAAATAAACCCTAACCCATTCTTCGTCTCTGGGCTGTTTGTCTCCTTTCCTATCTTTGCTGTCCACTGATTCATCACCTGGTAGTTGCCCTTATAAAGAGAAAAATAATAATTAAAAAAAAAAGCATCCAGTAGTTCAGCCTTCTCTACATCATTAATAACCAGATTGCTTTTTGCATTCAGTAAGGGACCTGTGGTTTCTTTGGTCTTCCTCTTACCTTTGATATACTTGTAGAATCCCTTATTATTACCTTCTATATCCTTTGCCTTGCCAGCTGCATCACAAACTGTGCCTTGACCTTTCTTATTTCCCCCTCTGTATGCCTGTGCAATACTCTTTATTCTCTTCCATAGTACTATGGCCAGGTTTCCAATTTTTATAGGATTCTTTTTTTGAGTTTCAACTCAGTTGACAAGATTGCTGTCTAGGCACGTTGCACTTCCCATTCTTTTGTTACATTGGGATACCTTTCTCCTGCACCCATTAAAGGGGGCCTCCTTAAAACATAACCAACTCTCCTGGTCTCCTTTTTCCCCACAGTCTTGCCTCCTAGGGTATCCTGTCCACCAGTTTCCTGAGTTTTGTTAAAGTAAGATTTCCTGAAGTTCAGTGTTTTTATCCTGCTGTTTCCCTTCCTTCCTCTCCTTAGGGTCTTGAGCACTCTCCCTTTATGGTTGCTGTCATCCAAGTTACCTTTCTAGTTCACATTCTCAACCAATTCCTCCCTGTCTGTGAGCTTCTCTAGTTGCTGTTTCTACCATCTGGATCAAAAAGTTATCTTCAGCACTGTCCAAGAATTTGCTGAACTTCTGTACTGCTCTGTTTCCCTCCTAGCAAATGTCCCAGTAATTAAAGGTTTCCAAGGTCTGCATGGCATTGAGATAGGGAGATGGAACAGACTGGTTCCCTTGATTTTGCTGGAACTTGCCACAGTAGTGAATATAAAGCGTTTTTTCTTTTGTATTGATCAGGAATTTCCAATGCCAGGATATTCAGTAGGATAGATATGGACCACAATATGATACTGTGATCTTTATCATAGTAATGAGAGAGGCTTATTCATCAGTTCCACTCCTAGGGGAGGTGTATTCATCCTTGCAATGTGGTCTTGCATCTTTTAGCAGAGAGCAGGCCCCTTTTTGAGGTATGTGAATGATTCTTCAAAAGACTTAATGTCCCAAACACTGGTGGACTTTCAAGACCAATTGGACCAGTCAGTAGCCTGCAAGTCGTCTGTACACATATGGGATGTTACCATAGTTGTTCTGAGAGTACTTTGAGTTTCTTCCACAGACATTGACAAGCTAGTCCTTACCCACAAAGAGAAAGTCCCATCCCATCCCTACTCCTGCTTCTCTGGTGGTTTCCCTGACTAGAACATTGACGACATCAGATTATCAAGAAGAGCAGGAGTGCCACATGGTTCATTAGGTCTTACAGTATTACGTGTCATAGAGCCTGGTCTATGCTGGAAAATTTTTGCTGTTACAGTATCATCATTTAGAGTCATGAATTGATTTTTGCTAACAGGAATTCTATAGTAGCATGCATTGATGCAGTCATATAGTCATAAACATGCTGTTTGTTTCCATTTATCTTCTTTTTTAGGGCCTTGGTATATTTGCTAGCAGAAACTCCTTCTTTGTCTACCCTAGGTGGATTTCCTAGCATAAGTACAAAAGCAGGCCTTTTCTAGTAGACTAGATCTTGTTGTGCGCAGCCAAACCTTTAGTAACTTCTTTTGTGTGCCACTTCACCTCTAATCTTTTCTAGTAAGGTTTCTTACTGACCACAACAGAACAGAAGTCACTTCCTCCTTTTCTTCTAAAACAAATGTGAACAAAAATGCTGTGGACCTGTGGAGTCAGGCTACAGTGGTACAACAGCTGTAGAGAAAGAGACAGTGGACTAATGGTTACAAGTGTGTATGGGTTTTCCATTTTATTTCTCATTCAAATGAAGGTGAGGTAAATGGTAAAAACCCATTAAACAGCACTATTTGACCAGTGTTTACAATACAGTTTAAGAGACACTGTTATGCAGTTGTTACTATGCATTATTTTATTACTTGTATTAGCAAGTACTAAATAAATGCACAGGAACTAGAGCTACTGCACAGTAACATTGGCAAATGTCATTTTAGATGACACTACTGCTGCACAGTAGCCTAATAATGCTGCACAGTACCATATTAGCACTGCCCATGCTGTGACGCACTACTGCACAGTATTTTCAGGGTATTATGTAGATGCCCCAAAAGTGAAGTATATCCTATGCAGTTGAAACTAAGGCAGTCATTTAAAATCTTTTCGAAGTCATGGCACCGCTTCAGCATTTCTTTAAATGTGGTGGCATCCCCAGTTGAGAAGCACTGTTGGTTCTCTCTCAATTTATGTCATTGCTTCTCAACTGAGTGTTACTGCCTCCAGATAAAACTGCCCTGCACATGCTGCCTACAGCAGTCTGGGTAGGAGTGCAGCATGTGATTTTGCTACTCGTGCATGAATGTTACGTGATCAGCCTCAAGCAGGCAGAAGTTGCTTTGTGTTGTACAGCCAGTCCTCGCCCAGATCTTCCCTGTGCCCCTCCCAGAAACAGAGGCCCATGGGTGAAATTTCCTTGTGCTTCCTTGTCTCTGGGAGCTGATCAGTGCCCTAATGCAGGGTTTGTCAACCAGGGTTAAATGTACCCCTGAGGATACTTTGAAAGGTCCCAGGAGCACACGGGGTCAGGCAGAGATGGCGTGCTGCCACCGTGTACCGCTTCCGCACAGATGCTGCACTGCTACTGCTTGCTGTGCTCCTGCTCCACATCTGGTTGCTCACCACCCATCCCTCCCCTCTCTGCATCTGGCACTTTCCACCCCCCTCCCCCACAGGTACACTTATTAAAGAGGGGGTTGCTGGGGCTACACTTATTTAAAAAGGTTGAAAACCCCTGCCCTAATGGATTCAGGGTAGCTTTCTCTGGCTGCTGTTGTGGCAACAGCAGCACGTTGCAGTACCCTGGGGCGGAGGGTGGTGTCATGATATCCGAGGGTGCCATAGGCAGACAAAATGTAACACCCAGTTGGAACTTTTAGCTAAAACACCTGCCAGGAAATAGACAAAGCTCTTGTAGATTACTGGATATTTACCATATATGGGTAATATCCAGTAGAGTAGACAAAATCTTTATGCAAGTCAGTGCTGTCATATCAAATAAGTGCTAAGAAGTGCATTCCTTGAAATAATTCAGTAAACAAATAGTGTCGTCTTAAATCACAAGCTAGAAATGTGGGTGAATTGCTTTATAGGCTGCAGATACGTGTTAGTGAAAAGACAGCAGTATCAATGAACTACCTCTCCCCCATCCCTGACGTTAAGAGCTCTAATTTAAGTAGTCTTCACGGTGCTTTAGTTTCAGCTCTTACCAAAATAGGTATTAATTTCCAGCTTGCTTACCAGTAAATCTCCAGTTTTCCCTGCAAGAGCCTCTGAACTTCTAAAAACTACTCTTTCCCCTGTTCTTGTCAATCTTTAGGCCTTGAACCAGCTGTTTGAGAAAATCATGGCTCTAGACATTGATGAGCGCCACCTCCTGCGTCTGGGTCATGGAGAGGAGGAATTGGAGACAGAGAAAGATTTCAGCAGGTGAGTTAATGGCCAAGAGGGATGTGCTAACAATAAGCTTATTTGTGTAAATATTAGAGTTGCAATGTTTGTTTAAATCCTTCCTACTTTCATTGTAAATAAATAAAAAGAAGTCTGTCTGAACTTGTTAGTTTTATGGGAAGGGAATGTTAAGTCCTAAGAGTATCAGTCCAGCTATAATAGAGTCCTAATTTCAGGGCATTTGTTTTCAGGACCGATTAAGTTTTGTACTGAGTTATGTAGTTAGGCAGAAAACTCCTCTATTTTCCAAAAATATCAAAACAGTTGCATATTCACCTGTTTTCCTTTGAATGTTTGAAATTAAATATATTCTAGATACCAGCATGTGAACACACAAAGGTATTATCAAGTCTGTTTACTGAAATGCAAATTTAATAGAAAAATACTCTCAGTTTTCAATCTTTACTCAATTTAATTTTAACTTGCAACGTGCTGAGTATTGCAAGTCATTGCTTTGTATTATTTAAAATATTTTTGAAGCTCATTTAAATGAAAGTGCTCATCCTGTTATGGTAGATGTTGTATTTTGAAGAATATGTCCATAATTAATGATACATATATAAAAATATCAGATATTCCAGTTGATTTTTTTACAGCTGTGATGCTTGGGTTTCATTTAGGAGAAGAGCTTACTTTTCCTGTAGCCATTGCCAAGTAGCTTGGTTTCTACAGTGAAAGAAAGCTGTTTTTTTGTTTTACTTCATTTAATATGTTTTTTTCTGGAGATGAAAATTTGCATAGTGATTTCCTAGGATAATTCTATTCTTTTTGTTATAAGGAAAGCATATTTTATAAAAGCAAGGTTCATTAAGAATTAAGAACCTGGCCTTTTCTCAGATTCAGAGTTGGTCTTTTATAGGTTCATTGAAAATAGCATTAAGTCCAGTAATAATAAACATATAATATCTACATAAAATCTAGTCAGGAAAGAGTTGGAATAGTTTTATATACAGTTCCTTTCCCTGGTTTTCTGTGTCATTTTATGTTTTTGCATCTCCCACAGATTGAGGAAAGTAAAGTTAAGTAAAGAAGACATAAGCTTAGGCATGAACATACCAGTAGGGCTGCAGACGTTACTGGTTACAAATAGAAGGCACTCAGCCAGTAGGCACAATACCCTATTCAGTGGCCACCAGTGAATGAGAATAGAGGTGACTGTAAACATGCTTGGTCTGTATTATGAAGAGAGAGCCAAAGAATATTTTGCATATTGCAAAAGGAAGCACAGTTTAAGAACTCAAAACTTGGAAACTGCACCTTCGTTTGCTGGCTTTGTGACCCTGAACACATCTCTCTCTCTTTTTTTTTTCCCTCAGTGTAAAAGTGGGATAATACTTCCATATATCACAGGAAGATTGATGATAAGAGTATTAGCCTGGGAAGCACTTGTGTACTATAGTGATGGGAACCATGGGCTAGATTGGGGTGGCCAGTGTATGGCGCATATACTGCAAGTGGCACTGGCAGCATGTTTGTGTGGTATGCAGCAGACTGGTGAGGAGAGAGCAGAAAACAGGACAGCAGATGGGGCAGGGAGCAAAAAAGCAAAGCAGCAGATGGGGCAAGGAGCACAATTTAGGGAGCAGAACAGCAGATTGGGCAGGGCACACAGTGGCACACAGAGAAGGCATGATGCTAAATTGTGGCATGCCTGCCAAAAAGGTTGTCCCCCACTGATTTAGATGGCAGTACTTGGCAGATAATGGACTATTCTTTTTCAGTGGTCATTAATAAAATTCAATACTTGTTTTACAGAATAATTTTATGACATCCACATGTTGGTGTTAAACAGTTCCTTAATGTCTGCCTTGGCTGAAAAAATAATAATACATGTCCTTATCACCAATACTTTCATTCCACAGGTATGGAAGAGTTAATTATGTCCTGGCTCGAAGATTAGAGCTTCTCCGTGAGGTTGGACGTTTACAAGAGAGTCTAGGGGTCCCAGGAGATGTTTCTTATACCTGTGAAACAGCTGGGCACTTCTTCTTATACCAAGTAAGAGATGAAATATTTGTGGAAAGATTAAGCTCTGACCTCAGTATGGAGATTGGGGTTAATTTCTCAGAACTGAGTCTTTAAAAGAAAAGGAAAATAAATTGTTTTGTGGCTCACAATGCAAATAGCAACTGACACTATAATTATAAACATTACTTGTTTATGTTGCTGTTGTATTTAACTCTGCTCGATGACTCACATATTGAAAGGCGAACATTCTTGCTTTTTATGATTATTTGGCAAAGTTTTTAAAGTAGTTTTTTGTCTTCAGATATGAAAATCCCAGCAAGTCCTTTCTACTCTTGAGATTTTGGGGCAGCTGTAGTTTAGGATGCATAAAATAACTGGAAAGTCACTGTTTCACATGATTTATTTATGTCTGATTTCATTGTAGAATCCAACATCGTAAACAGTCACCTAGTTCTGTAATAGTATGCCTCTTCTCGGAGTGTTTGAAAAGTGGCAAACAATAACATTGTTTTTGTGCAAAAAGTATACTAAAATCAATATATTGAAAGGGTTTTTTGTTTTGTTTTTTAAAAAGAACCTTTACAATGCCTGACAATACATATGTAACATCATAATGATACTTTTTTTTTTTTTTTTTTGCTGTAGGTAATGTCTCGTTGGGAGGAGTATATTAGCAAAGTTGAAGTTAAGGGTGGTAAGCTTCCTGATGTTTCAGAGGTCTCCAATTTTTTCCCTTTTCATCAGTATTTTGCAAATGCCCCTCAACCAATTTTTAAAGGGAAATCATATGATGAAGACATGGAAATTGCTGAAGGGTGTTTTCGGCATATTAAGAAAATATTCACTCAGCTTGAGGTAAGATTTAAAAGACTGCTGGAATTTATTGGAATTTCATAAGCTATTTTGATTACCATATTTACTTGAATAGTAGATGATCCTGATTGTAAGATGGCCACCCAATAATTAGATTCTGTATATAGCAAATGTATATGGTTTTCCAGGTATAGAATCTAATTATTGGAAATTTGTCTTGAATTTGTCTCCCTTCTACTGCTATAGCATGGACAATAAATCTGAGGGTTCAGGTACCCATTTCACTTTCCTACCTTCCGCCCACTCACCCATGGTTTCCCCAGGCAGCCCCTTCATGAGCTGAATAGCTTCCCATTCATGACTGAAACTGGGTGTTTCTGTCGTGAGTACTGGGATGCTCCAAAAATTCTTGATGTTTGCCCGGTGTTAGCCATGTGTTTTATAGCCATGCTCAGTGTTGGCTGCATTTAATCAACTTCATAGTTGGTTTCCATTGCTGAGCTTTTGGCAGGAATTTAATGATGGACAGTGCATTTAGTGAGGTTTTCTTGTATGCAGTTATAAAGACAAGGAGCTCTTTTCCTCATGCCAACTGGGGGTAAAAAAACTTGTCTTGTATTTGAGTAAATATGGTACCTAAAAGTGCCATACAGCAAAAATGTTAAAAGCATGTATTTGATTACATTAAACTACATGTATTTGGCTTGATTTTCTGTTTTCAAAATTTGATGCTATGAAGCTGTAAAACAAAACAAAAATCATGGAGAAAAACTTGCTTTCCTCATCTTTTCAATGAATGTCCTTAGAACTGTTAAGACAATTGTATGTATAAGTTTATTTGCAGACATGAAAAGGTGTATAAATTAAATTATGTGGATGAATTTTAATGATCCTTTTTGAACTTGTGTTTATATATACTACTGAAATTTGAAATTCTTATTGGCTGATATTCTTCATCTATATATTTTTTTAGTTCATAATATGAGAAGTGTAGTCGGATGGCTTCTGAATGCACAGTTCTGTTGTAAGCAATATCAGTTTTGATTCTCATTCTTACAAAGTCTTTTTTTTTTCTGAAGGAATTCAGGGCATTTGAACTTCTCCGCAGTGGCCTGGACAGATCCAAATACCTCTTGGTGAAAGAAGCAAAGATCATTGCAATGACTTGTACACATGCTGCTTTGAAACGACATGACCTGGTTGAATTAGGTTTTAAGGTAATGATTGCAGTAATGGGTAAAATGTTTTAGAGCAACAGATTTCTACCTTATCTTTTCCTGTTTTGTATATAGGGCTTACTAACTTACTTTAAATCACTGTAGTTTTAAGACCATTATGTCGTCAGTTTGTCCTCTTAATGAAAAATGATTTCACTGTTATCTACAGAAATACAAACAGAGAAATTTTCTGGAGTTATTCTGAGCATTGAAATCTGAGCTAATTTTGAGCTCTAAAAATGTAACTGTGATTATGTACAAGTAATATTCAAAACCAGTGTATATAAGGTCATGACTTGTTTCTTATTTGCTTTATAAATGCACATAAAGTCTGTTGGAAAAGGTGATTACATTGTTTGACAGATCGACTTGGAAGGCTTGCAGTGATGCTGACTGGCTAACAAAAACAAAAGTAAAAGGAGAACTGGGAGAAGTTAGGACCCTTAGCATGCTGCTTAACTAAATAATCAACAGTTTTGCTACAACATTAATTTATTCTATTCTAGTGTGTGAATTTTGGTGTTTGATCTGCACACAGTTTTCACATAACAAACACCCACACAGCAAAATGTGTGTGTATATAATATACATGTTTGCTCTAAAATGTTTTATAATATAAAACTGAAGGAATTGTCTTAGAACACTGGTGCAGTTGTCCTAGATACTGGTGCAGTATCGCTAAGGTAGGAGTGTCAAATGAACACAAGTTAGTTGGTAGGCCATGTCCAGAAGGTGGGACTTCTTTTGGGCCAGATGACCCACCTCTGAAAATGGCCTATGGGACCTTTCGCCACAGCTGCCAGCCCTGTTGTGTGCCAGATGGCTGCAGTGCACAGCCTGACCAGCACCTGGGAGAAGGAATGCTGCACCTTTCTGTCTCCATATCCATTAAATTCAGTGGTGGTATTCACTGCTGGGGTGTTGCCCAGGCTGACACTGGCTTTGGCAGATACAGTGCTAGGGCTTCAGTAGCAGTGGTGTTAACTCCTTGATTGTTAACAGCTATAGCAAAAAATCCCATGAGCTGGATGTTCCACCTCCATAGGCCAGATCTGGCTTGTGGGCTGTATGTTTGACACTTCTTTGAAGTCTATGGAAGTTCTGTCATTAACTTCAGTGGAACCAAGATTTGCTTGTAAGAGGGCAGTTCTGGAATTGCAGAATTTTTTAAAGATTCTGTTTTTACATGTCACATTCTTTATTTGAATTATACATTTTTTACTGTTCAATAAATCTGTGAAAGTAAAATTCTAATGAACTATTTCCAAATCAGATGTAAGAATCGGTGGGAGTGGGGATATTCATGTAATAGATGCATAAATCTGGCTTCCTGTCCCAAGTCTCTGAAGTCTCTTCAGCAGATCCCCGAGGATACATGGCACTCAAGTGGGTCATTTGGAATCTCTCTTCTACTCTGTGGTTAAGTTGGGTGATGCTCTGAATATATATGGAAAAAATTTAGAACATTTGGAACCTGATCCTTGGCTGCTGGTCCTCCCCCACAACTGCTGGACCATTATATACAAGAACAGTGGAAGGAATTCTTAGCTAGAACTAGAAAGAAAATAAGATAGAGGCTAAAAGAAAAATACTAATGAAAAAAATGGCCTTTAGCTTACTCTATCATTGACACCAGTCACAGTTTGCCTCTAAAAAATAAGAAAAAAGATATGGCCTTCAGAAACATATTAATCTAACTGTCTTGTTGACTGAGTTTTTAATAGCATTGTTGGGTAATACTAATGATGAGCTATTTCGATGACAGAAGACCACTTGTATATTTATTTATGCTTTAATGGAGATTTGCCTTTGTGTCCATGGATGCCTATCAGACAAGAGGTTACTACTCTTGCTACAAGTCTCTTTGAGTTAATTTAGTTTGTCTGTACATGTAGTTTTGAAATGACTATTCCTCAGTTCCACATATGCATATATTCCTGCTGTTTTTTCATATTTTTACAAGCATTTTTTTATTCTCTTTCAGTATGATAACATTTTAATGGAAGAGGCTGCCCAGATTCTGGAGATAGAAACATTTATACCTCTCCTTTTACAGGTAAGAATTGCATTAAGTAAATAAGTATTCAGTAAGAGTAATTCAACAGTAAATGTTTGGTAATAGATGGTAGTGCATGTATTCTTAATAGTGTTAGTGTATCGTATTTAAATCTCAGAATACGGCCTCATAATGTAAATGTCTAGACTGTCTTCATTTTCCATTGCAGTCACTGTGACATTCATTGTGAATGTAATAAATACTTCTGTCAGACTCAAGGAAATATACCATATTTACTTGAATGCAAGGGGTTTTATCCCCCAGTCAGCATAGGGGGAAAAAAGCTCCTCATCTTAGATTCATGTACAAGAAAACCTCGTTAAATACATGGTCTGTTATTAAACTGCTGCCAAAAGCAGCATGTGCTTAGTCATGAAAACCAACTATGAAGCTGATTTAAATACAGCTGGCACTGATGATCACTATAAAACATGTGGCCCGTGTTGAGCAAACATGGTAATGGGAACCTACCACAAGGATGAGTTAGTGCAGCCAATCTGAATAAGATGTATGGTAGTGGTCATTACACTCAGTCCCCATGAGTGCCAACTCTTTTATGATGGAGGCAACCCCGTCCAAGAGGTGGAACCAGACCAGGTTGCCCTGTGCCTCATCTGCATATAAATTTTTGGAGGATCCCAGGACTTGTGGGAAGAACATCCAGTTCCAGTCATGAGTGGGGAGCTAATTACCACATGGCTCCTTTGTAGGAGGGAAGGGAATATATGGAGTATAGATGGCTTAAATCGCTGTTGACTTTGCTGGAGCCCACCCAATTAACTATACAGTAAATCATGAGCTTTTTATCTCTGGATTAATATTATGTATAGTTTGTAATCTTCATAATTACATATAAAAGTGCTGCTTAAAAGTATGTCTGTGGACTACCTATGCTAAAATTTGGAACTGTTTCAAAAAGGTTCAAATGTATCAATTCATTCATCAGTGTTTTCAAATTTTCCCCCAACTTCCATGTGCTCTGAGAGCAGGGTGTGGCAGTAAGGGGAACAGAAGAGGCTGTAGGTGGAAGACCTTGTGAGAAAAGAGGGCCACCTGATATCCCCCCTCCTCCCCTCCCATTTATTTTCCTTATTAGATTTTAAATGTGCAAAAGAATAACTAATTTTGCACATTTTTCATATATAGAATCTAATTATGGGGGATTGTCTTATAATCAGGATAATCTTCTATTCAAGTAAATACAGTAATAGATTTTTAGTATTAAAATCTGTTATGCTCTATTATATTTTATTATTCTAACTCCATTAATAGACTAAATCATGACTTAACCCTGATGTGTACTTATTAGAACATAGAAATAGTTTGACATAGTTCTGCAAAAATTAATTTCTGGTCCTTGTCCCAACTTCGCAAATCTGAATGCATCTTTCATGTACTTCATAAGTTTTCATGTGAACAAAGGAAAACTAAGGAATTGTGACATAGGCAGGCCTCAGACTTACAATGCAATTGGTTCCGACTGCGTCTTAAGTCAAAATGTAACTTGGAACCAATTTTCTGGTAGGAACAATGTTATAAATGGGGGGTTGATTCCTTTCCTGAGCTTGACACAGCTGCCTCCAGCTGGTAAGTCTGTTGTGATGTGGTGTGGCAGGCAGATCAGCGCCCCCACAGCGAGGGAGGGATTGGAGCTGGGGCTGGGACAGGGGCTGTCCAGTGGGCGGGAGGGTGGGGAGGGAGGAGCTGTGTCCGGGCAGCTGTGTTCAGCATCGTAAAATCAAAACCTTGTCAGAACCTTGAAACGGTATCGTGGTTTTAAAGCCATAAGTGCTGTTTGTAGTAACTCAAACAGTCGTAAGTTGAGAACTGCCTGTAAATGTAGATGCTTCCTATGCTTTCTCCCTCATCCTTTCTCGCTCTTGCAACCTATAAGACTTGTAATGAAGCTCAGTTTTGTCATAGTTAAGTTTCAGCATCTGGGCCTAAAAAGATGACAGTCACACAAGTGTAATTTATATTAGTTTTGCATACTGGCAGGGTTAAAGAACAATGGAGGGTTTTCAGTGGGGGTGCACTGATAAAGATTTTTTTGGCTGATACCGATAGCCAATGATTAATCAGCTGTATTGGCTGATACCAATCTGATAACTGATATTTAGTAATAGTGCAAGGCATTTTAAATTACTAACATAAACCCTTTTTTGTTTGTTTTGCATTCGACATGCGTGTGCACGCATCCCCTGCCTATTCTGGCCCTGGATGGGGAAGGCAGTGACCGCCTTATTCCCACTCGCATCAACCCCTTGCCCGCAGCTCCTACACACAGCCTGTTTCCCTGCACTGCACATGCTGCTGTCCCAGGTTGGCGAGGCAGATCCTTGTGTGGACGGCAGCACTGGGCATGTATGTAGCCCCAGAGCACACCACTCCCTCAGCACTGGCAGGCCCTATACAGCTGAGCTCCTGTGGCCACCAGGGATGAGCTACTTTTGCAGCTCAGTGCCTGGTGGAGTGGAATGTCCCCTGCTAGGCGGTGCCTTTCCTGCCTGTGCGCAGGCTCAGTGCTCAGGCCCCTGCTGCACATGCAGCGCTGCCATGGCAGTGGCAGCAGTAGTCAATAATGATCTGTTTGTTGCTTAGCACGGTGATGTGATCACTTCCTGGCGTCCCGTTCCCCTCCCACTGCTCTCTGGGACCTGTAGTCTGCCGTGGGCTCAGGCTAGCAACAGGGCATGAGGACCAGACAGACGGTGCTCGCCTAGGTGCTCTGAGCACATGGATGTAATTATCAGCTACAACATCCAAAAAAAGCCAGTAGCTGATAACATAATTTCTCCTTTTATCAGTGCTGATCTGGTAGCTAGCCAATATATCTGTTCACCTCTGCTTTTTAAGAATATAAAAGGCCTCTGTAGTGCCAATTACATGTCATTTATGTCAGGTGTAGGCAACTTATGGCCCTCATGCCACGCCCAGCATGCATGGGAGAGGGGTGCCGTCTCTACTTCATGCTGCCGATCTGCTCCACAGCATCCAAGCTGTCTTCTGTTACCCCAGCCCTCCCTGCTTCAGGGAGTCAAGGGATGCTCTCTCGTCTGGCTACTACAGCCATTGCTTACTGCTGCTGCCAAATTCAGTGCTCCTCGTTGCTGTTGGTGACCGGAATCAGTGACACATTTTGGTGTCAGTTGCTCTTCCTGTGTCACCATGAGCAGAAACAGTGGTTACAGGAGCTGTCTGTGCCTTCATGGGGAGTAGTGATGGTGGCTGAGTCCTACCACTCATCAGCCTGTTTTCTTCTGAGCTGAGCTATGTCATTCCAGCCCAGAACCTGAAAAGTTTACCAACCTCTGTTCTAGGGAATGAAAAGAACAGGTAGAGAAGTACAGAAGAGGACTAGGAGGAAAGAAATGGGTCAGACCGGTGCAGTCATGAATCTTGGGAGGCTTCAGCTTTGCTCCCCAGATTATCCAGCTACCATATCCCCTGTTTCTGTTCTTTTGCTAAAATAAGTCTCATCTGTGTTGAGACTACTGTGACATCTGGGAATAAGCATGCATTATATGTCATAGGAACACAGTGCTGGGTTGTGGTGTGACACTGAGAACAGGCATGGTCAGCACATAGGTGTGTACAATATAGAAGTTGGGGTAACTTGTAGGAATGGGAGCAATTGGTTGTGGCATAGTACACAACACTTAAATTGTCTTTGTTAAAAAAAAAAATTCTGCAGTGGCACATCTGTTAACATGAAAAGAACATACATGTTTTCTGCAACAACAGATGTTTTCAGTTGCGTCCCTTCCTCATCTTCCTCACCTTCCATATATTTTTGTTTTTTCTCTACCCATATGTTTTTTCTTGCTCACTTGTAAAGGGTGGTTTTCCTTGAAATGATTGCACTGTAGGTAGCTTTTTCCTCTGGGGCTTGGGTAGAGCTTCTTGAATCTTCTAATGACCTTCAAGGGAAAGGGCTAATAAGCCTAGCCCTGGTTCTTTCTGACCCTATTCTCTCATCACCCTCAAATCTCTAATAAATAATTAGGATCATACTCGGGTAACTTTAAAAGTAAATAATTAAATGTAAAATATTCAACTCTCATTTTGGGGCAGTGAAGACGTAAGAAAGGCAGGAGCTGTCTCCAGGCTAACAACCTATATAAAGATTGCAAATCCATGCAATTACATGTAAATATAAATGTAAAGCTAAGGGCTTAAAATAATTAAGTTGACCCTTACTTTACTGTAATTTAGAAGCCCTAGATAAAATTGTAACAAATTTAATTCTGTAATCTTTTAATTGTTTGTTAGAACCCCCAAGATGGATTCAGCCGGTTGAAGCGTTGGATTATGATTGGTGACCATCACCAGTTGCCACCTGTCATTAAGAACATGGCTTTTCAAAAATACTCCAATATGGAACAGTCTCTTTTTACAAGATTTGTTCGGGTGGGAGTCCCAACTGTTGACTTGGACGCTCAAGGAAGAGCAAGAGCAAGGTAAGATGGAGAAAAGAGATTAGGCATATCATGGAAAATATATCGGATTAAAAACTAAGTTTTGAAAACATTGATCTTCAAAATGACACCGTATATGATTACACTTGTAAGTTTGCAAAAAAATATAATGCATCTGTCTGCTTTCTTCCTGCATGCCTTTTAATTCAGACAATGCAGGCAGCAGATAATTTAACCTTTATCGTTTTCTGTTCAATTTCACTTTTGAGTTTCTTGTGTAGTAACATGGTGTAGGTTCCAGTGTTTTGGGTGCTAATACTTGGGAGAAATTTTTTTTTGTTTAAAAATGTTTTGAATTACATTTAAAAAAAATTTTTTTATAAAAAGATTTTATGTAATGCAACAGCTTTTCTTTCTGGAAATATCACAGATTGTCTGTGCATGCTTTAAGGATAACAAAACAGCTACTGGAGGTATACTCTTGCAGGATGGGTATACATTTATTTCCTTTGTTAAATTCTATTTCTTACTTTAGATAACAGGAAATTACATTTTTTATATGTATAAGCAGCATTCAGGGTTGTTCAGGAGTGTTGTTATCATGCAACAAATACTCTTACTTCCAATAGCTGCTATGATCCATGTTATTTCAGTTCCAGACTACTGTAATTCTTTGACTGATTTGCCATAAGGTCAGCTCTAAACTCATAACTCAGTTTGAGTGCAGCTAGCAACAGACAATAATATCACAATGGTGCTCCATACTCTTCAATTTGTTGCTGTTCTGTTTAGGTCCAATTCAAAGTGCTGGTTCTAGGTTTTAATGGAATAGGACATAAATAACTTTGGATCTGCTTCTGCCGCCACAACTGTCCAAGTGCACTGTGTTCATCAAAGAGTGAATCTAGGTTTCCATGCGTGAAGCACTTGGTCAAAAGAAATCAATCAGGGAAAAACCCTGCTTTATGTAGCTCTCTCTCCAAAGTAACAGAAGCTAAACTAATAAACAAAGGAAAAGCAAGCAACTAATACGTAGGACAAAAGGAGTGGAAAGTACTCTGAGCATCTAGATATATAACTGAATTTGATACATAGTATAAATCTGCTGGAATCAGTTATGTTACACTAGAAATGTACCTGTTTCATTTATTTATATTTTTTGTATTTTTACACACATGGATATGGATACGTGTGTGTGTGTGTGCACAAGATGCACATAAATTTGAACACCCAGCTGTGATTTTCCCCTCTTCTGTCTCAACTGGGGTTTAGACTAGATGGCCTCCTGAGGTCCCTTCCAACCCTGACTTTCTATGATAATCCCTAAATATCCCTTACTACACAGTAAACCCTGAGGGTAGTACGCATTTTGGGTGAGATCATGAACTGGTATAATTTACACTTTACACCAGCTGCGGATCTAGTCCTGTATCTTTCTCTAAAGATTTTCACAATGATTACAGATGAAGTGCATGCATTTTTGGGTTGGCTCCCATATTCAAGTGTTCTGTTTTGCTTATAGTTGCTGTTGTGTAAAGTTCATACACTTTTGTTGATTATTCTTCAGTGTATTTTGTAAGGGAAAAATAGAACAAATAAAATGTCATTTTGACTCCTATGAATTGTTATTGATTCCATTTTCACATTATAAAATACTGCTATTTTTAAATGGTACAAGCTTTTTAAATTGCAATGATTTTTTTCCAAAAAAAAAAAAGAATGAACAACATAAAAGAGAAATTTAATTTTTACATTTCAGAAGCATGTTGAGAAATTGAAACATTTGCAGACTATTTATCTTCTGAACATATGGCCAACAAATATTGTCAGGGTGATTTTTAAAAATGCCAGTTATAGCATTTGAGTATATAATACAACTAAATAAGTGAAGTTAAATATTGCCATCTGCTCCTAAGCATCTCCTCAGAGAATTTGAGAGATGAGAGGAAAAATAAGTCTAGCATTTTTTTGTGAATTAAGGCACAGGGTTTTTTGGTTTTTTTACTGCTTACCATAGGGGTTCCCTCTAGGGACTTGCATGAATTTAGGTACCTCCCAACATCAGTTGAAGTGGTAACAGAGGTTAGGTGTGGTGCACCAAGGTCTTCTCTCTCAGTTATTTCTGAGGATGCTCAAAGTCCCTCCTGTAGATGCCTATGGGCATTTTGAAGACCTGATGACTTTTGTGGTTGCTGGCGCTGGATCGTTTTGACTTGTTCTGTGAACCTTGGCATCTAAACTCTTCAGTTCTACTTGGTCATCTAAGGAACTTCTCTGACTCCTTTTCCAAGGCAATAGATTCTGATAGCTTTGTCCTGGCCTTCCTCAGTGTTGGTCTATATAAAAGTGTTAAGGGAAAAAAATGAATGAGGTTAAGGAAAACTATGGCTACTGAAAGATGCATAATGCTGGGCTAAATAGACCTGTGGTCTGACCCAGTATGGCAGTTCTGTTCATTCAGACAAATGACGTCTAACTTCTGTTTGCGTTTGATTAATTCATAAATGTGCTTAGACAGGGAGATTTCTCTAAATTCTCTGCTAGAAGATACAAGGGCTTATTCTTCATTCCTTAATCTCTCATGACCCACAGTTCATTTTTCCTTAGTGGAGCCTATCAATTTTAAGACATGTTTATTTTTCATACGTTTTAATGCCTGGGCCTGAAGCAGCTGAACTGCTTAGTCAGGTGGACCAAATTCTGTAGTAGAATATTCAATTTCCGATATGGCAAAGGAGACGAGCCCATTCAGTGCATCCCTGGCAACATGTTGAGCAGAAAGGGCATCAGCCACCCCAGAGTAAATCTGTAAAAGTAAATACTCCCTCTTCTATGGCACTCTTTGGCTCACTGACTTGTTTTCTTGGCTGCATATTGCCCCAGCTTCAACATCACGGATGTTTAGTGCAGGATAGAGATAGCCCAGTCTCCACCTTAGTGAGTAGGGCACACTGGGAAATAGAATTGCTATCAGAATGAGTCAAGGACTGAACTCCGGTCCTTTCATTTCTTGTTTAGCCACTTTCGTTCATAAAAGACAGGCACCATCTCTTGCTCCTCTGCTGGAAGCAGTGATTTTTGAAGGGTGTTCATGGTTTCTGTGTTTTTGTGGAACTCAGTATTCCCAGTGAGTTTTTGGCACGCTTCACCACATCATCTTGATCAGTTCCGTCAGGGGACTTAAGTAAAGGGGTGCCCAGTTTGAGAATCCCAGCTCAGCTCAGAGAGGTGATGAAATGCTCCACTTCTCGGCCTGCAGAATAGTAGAACATGAGAAACCCAAGTAACTATACTAGTGAAAAATTAGGTGTCTATGGACTCTGCTGTCTTGAGCAGGTGGGTGCTGTATTTTTGGGCATAGGCCCCTAAATTCTACCTAAGATCCACTTTAGCTACATATATCCATTTTTGGAACTGATCCTAAGTAGCTCTTAAAATTAGGACTTCATTGTTTACTAGAATTGTTGGGAACATTGGGTCTTTGTCCTCTGCTAGAGGATGTTGGCAAGGTATGTTCATAGTCTTGTACTCTTCTTGAGAGAAGAAAGAATTGGTACTCAGATTACAACCATGTATGATGATATTCATAACCTCCAAATGTCTTGCCAAATTCCTCCTGTTGTCCTACTGTGGAAAATCTAGCAAAGACCTTGAACTGTGTTGGAGAGTATTAGCAAAATTATGGATAAAAAGTCGTGCCTTTATATGCTATATAGATTCATAGATGTTAGGGTCGGAAGGGACCTCATTAGATCATCGAGTCCGACCCCCAATCATCGAGTCCAACCCCCATATATGTCACTTAAAGAAATATTCTTTCATCTGACTTGTCAGGGAGATGTTCAGGCATTTGTTTAACTGTGTTTTTGTTTTTCTGGGAAGTTTGTGTAACCTCTACAACTGGCGCTACAAGAATCTGGGTAATCTACCTCATGTGCAGCTTCTTCCAGAGTTCAGAACAGCAAATGCAGGATTTCTGTACGATTTCCAGCTGATAAATGTAGAAGATTTCAATGGAGTGGGAGAGTCTGAACCCAATCCTTATTTCTATCAGGTAAGAGAAGAGATTTGGTGCAGTAATAGATTCTTAACATTGCCATCTGAAGCATGGAAAAAAATAAAGAATATTAAATGTTTGTGACTGAAGATAAACAATTTAAATATTTCAAGCATTACAATATAATTCTGTATTCGTAGAGAAATTCAGTTTTAACAAATACTCCTTATGATTGGTCAGTAGCAAAAATTACATGCTTACAATTATATTATTTTAATTATAATATTAATGTTTTGGTGCATCTCTCCCCCTGATCCATTATTTTCCTTGATTTTTGCTTACATCCCCAAAGGTAGAGAAAGTTTATACCTTTTTGAATGCGTACTTGATTGCAGATGAAGAGCAAACATACGATAGTCATCATCTTGTCTCAGCGTATTCATGGTAGCTTTTGAAAGCTGAAATCTTAAAACAGTCTTATTATGATCTTTACCTTCTTCATGTAATTTCTGGATGTTCTCTGTTTTTTTAATGTGAGGATTGTTTACTTACTCTTGGTATATGTACTCATGGCCTGTGGACTGTGGGGTGACTCACTGTAAAGGCAGAAGAAACACATTAACATGCCCCTTTTTTTAACTGCAGAATCTTGGTGAGGCAGAGTATGTTGTTGCACTCTTTATGTACATGTGCCTGCTTGGTTACCCTGCAGACAAGATAAGTATCCTGACAACTTACAACGGACAAAAACATCTGATCCGTGATGTTATTAATCAGCGTTGTGGGAATAACCCAATGATTGGCCGGCCAAACAAGGTAATTTTCAAAATCATTCTCTGCTGTTTTAGAAACATATCAAATTACAAAACAATATTGCTGCATTAATTCACCAATATCTGCACAAAAGCTTTTCTATTTAATGATAATATACGGCATATCACTTGGATTCTACAGAGAGAATACTATTCACAAGACATTCATACTTCCGCTTTTTTTTTATTTTTCCTGTATGCTTGTATTAGATCCTTAAGTAGATGAAATATATCATAGTTCCATGGTGTATGAGAAAGATGAACTAAATGATGTGGATGCATACCAACAATACTTACAAGAGAAAGATAATTTGAGCGTGGTGATGACCATAGGGTGTAATATCTGGTTACAAATTCTAGCTAAGAATCATATAAAATAATTGTAGCAATATATTGTGGGATGCTGAGTAATGGCCATGAGTTTACTTCATAAACTAGACAATTGCCCATCAGGAATGAGAGGAGGGGGAAACTGACAGGGACAGAGCACTGTTACCCACCACCCCGTGCTCCCTCCCCCCAGGATTTGGGGGGAGGGGGAAACTTGCCCCTCCATCCCTGTTGGCAGCAGTGGCACAGGGTGCTAGCCTCGAGGGAGCAGGGCAGGGGCAGGTGTTGCTGCTGACCTCGTGCCTCCCCACCCCCTCTTCATCCCTGCCGTCTTGGTGATGCTCCACTCTGCTGCCACCACCGCCTCCTGTCCGGAACACTCTTAGAGCACTCTTATTTGATTGTTTCAGTAAGTATTGTGATTGGCTGCCAAGGCGACCAGTCAGAGTGTGACTAAAGCATTACCGACCAACAGACAGACTAAGGCTTGTATTATATTTGAATTGAACTGATGGGCTTTGAATCTCCTTGTTATGTTATTAACTGGTTGAGTGGAGGTTACAGGTTCAGATCAGAGATGAATTTTGATACTATAAACAAAAGATTGGGCTGTTCTCTACCTAGAAGGGATGTGGTGACCCTTAGCTTATCTTAAGCAGTAAGCTAGATGTGGATGTTGGAGAGTTATTTTTTAACAATTATTTGTGCACAGTTAGATTTGATCTGCTACAAAACACTTTACCTGGGAGGAATAACTAAGAGACAAGGTTTCAGAACTACAAGGAAAATGGTTAATTCAGTCTAAAAGGCAGTGTGTGAAATGTGAATGAACAGATTTAACCTGAAATATTAAAGAGGTTGGCTTTTGCTGACATGGTAAGCACCAGAATAGTTGAACCTCATTACCCTGATTTCTTTTATCCTGCCCTTAGAATGAGGTTTCCATCGTATTAAAATGACATCCATGAAAAGTGCTTATCTTTCAATTCATCTCTGAATCAAAGGCACCTGTCAGCCAGCCATTAGAACAAAATAATTAGAAAGTACTGAGGAATTTTATGGTCTGTTTTAAAACCACTGTATTCACTGAAGTGAGGAATTGTATACCTGTCATAGGCCAAGGCCAAAAGGATTGATAATTTTTAGGCACTGGTTAGAAATAGACCATAACAGATAACATACTTTTTTTATCTTCTCTACCAGTTAATCTAGCTTTAGCTTAAACTGCTATGTAAACTGGATTCTCTCAGCAGAAGGTTTTCATATACTAAATTCTAAATTATTCTTCAAATATTTTATTTGGACCTTTTTTTTTTTTTTGGAAGGTTCACAAGGTAAATTAGATTTACTACTTTATACCTTTTAGGTGACAACTGTAGACAGATTTCAAGGTCAACAAAATGATTATATCCTTCTTTCGTTGGTGCGAACAAAAGCTGTTGGCCATCTGAGGTATGTAGAAAGATATTCTTGCAAATAAATTAAAACATGTATTTTACTTTGTTTTTAAAGGAAGAGAGTGTACAGCTATAAACATTACAAGTACATATACATTTTAATAATTTTTAGTGTCACTCACTGAAAGAATCTCAAAGTTGATTCTGTGTATGGCCATCAGGTACCCACTTCACAACCACTTTGCCCTTCAAATTTGGGTCTTATCTAAACACTATAATTAGCTTGTATTGCCTTAGTTGGGATGAACTTAGTTTTACCCTATTAAAATAGCTAAGAATGTAATACAAGTTCAAACAAAGGCTTGAAATAGTCTTGTGAGAAAAGGTTCATGCAAGTGAGTTTTGGGAGCAGGAGTTTAGCCTATTCATAGTTAACTTTCTGATATGTTAAACTTTAGAACTTCTGCCCTCCCTCTTGAGGGTAAGAGAGCTGTTTGTCATCAGTTGTCAAACGTTTATCTATTGATAAAGCTTTGTCCATCAAACTCAGGGATATAGAAATACTATCTATAGCATGTGAGTTTCGAAAGCGGCGTGTTAGTTCAGAAGTCTAGGAAAAAAATATAACAAAGCTTTAGTTATAATTGAGTAGTTGGAAGATCTTCCAGGGAAAGTCCCTTTCATCTGCAGATTTCCTTATGCCATATATGCTCTTTAATTATGTGTTGTTGCACAATAAATGTTTTATGGATATGTATTTGGGTCAAGTAAAGCACCATAGGTAGTGAGAAGACCATGACTATTTGATATCATTGTTTCTTAAAGGGATGTCCGACGTCTAGTTGTTGCAATGTCAAGAGCCAGGCTTGGGCTTTATATCTTTGCAAGAGTATCTCTGTTCCAGAACTGCTTTGAGCTAACACCAGCTTTCAGTCAACTCACAGCTCGATCACTTCATCTACATATAGTTCCTACAGAATATTTCCCAACAGCCAGACAGGTAGGAACATATATCCTAAACTTTACTATACTGTCCAGTTTACTCATTGAGTACATGGTAAGCAATGAAACGCAACGCTTTCTTAGTATTACACTTAAATGTTGCTTGGATAATTGTATCTACTGCCCCAGCACATTACATTTGTAGTACAATTAATGTGTACAATTAAGGTGCCCTAAATAGTAATAGTGCTACACATGCAGCTGATTATATGGCATTGTAAAGTGGCAAACTGGCTACAAAGAAATTCCATAAAATATATGGAACATCTTCGTGGCTCATTTGCATAGTACCATAAATTGAACATGCCATCCCCCCCTGTGCCAATGCTAACAGTCAGCCGATGACAGCATCAGCATGGGCATGGAGGTTAGCATCAGGATTGGAATAACCCCAGTTCCAATGTGAATAATGAGATGTGAGGGGAGCAGGTTACAAGGTTCCCTAGCAGGGGGAGCCAAGGGGCAAACCCTAACATCCAGCTTTCTTCCCTGCTTGCCTTGCAGCCCCTCTGGGCAAGGCTCTTCAAAATTTCATGTTATGGGGAGTCCTGGGGACACTCTATGAACCCGCAGGTTGATCGCCTTGCCCTGCAGATGTGGGTGCATGGGGACCCTGGGATCAGGAACCCTGGGGTCCTCATATGCTGGGATGTGGGTTAACACATGGGTGCAGCCCAGCTTCACACATGGTTTTTAAAGGTCCCAGCATGCTGGGATTCTGAGATCAGGAAGAGGCTCCCTGATCCCAGAATCCCTGTGTGCTGAGATATCTAAAAATGCATGTGTAGCCCAGGTGGTTGCCAGGTGGGTTTGCAGCAGCCAGGCAGGGGGAATCAAGCAACTCCTTCCCTCACATCCCCCATCTAGCACTTATAAATCTGTGCTCTGGACTCCCTACTGGCAATGATGCAGTTTGTACCTAATCTCTGATCTCAACAATTGTACCTCCTACCATGCACATATGGCATGGCAGGAGGCATGATTGTTGGGATTGGGGATTGGATTTGATCATGCTAGTAAGTGCACACCTGCCAGCCTCCTAAGGCACCAGCATTTACCATGTTACCCCATTATCATCAACTAAATCTCTTTGCTGACTTGCATGTATTAGCAAAGCTGAGTTCAGTTGTACCTTAAGTTCTGTTACAGAGTCCAATGTTTCTTTTACATTAAACATAGCGAGCATAGCATAGTGCACATTTTTCCTGCTGGAAACAGGAAAAAAATATATACATTTTCTAAAATAAATGGCCCTTCATAAAAGAAGTGTAACTTAATATTAGACAGTAAAACTGATGTATTCTGGTGTATTCTAATCTTTTCTTAAGTGTTTCTCACACGTTCAGTTCTTTGTGCAATTGTATCAATATGTATTGCATTGATATGCATTTAATGGAAATGTTTTCTTGAAATTACAGGTAAAGAGCTAGTTCATACATAACATCAGAATTCTAACCTTCCTCCAGATTATGATAATATTGCTTTTTTTTAAAAATGACAGTTTCTTTGGTGTATTTTCAAGAGCACAAGCAGATGATTCTTCCAGATCATTAGATGAATAATGCTACCCTAGTTGAGTTGAAGCAGTTGATGCTGCTTAGCAAGAGAACTGTTCATATTTATAGCAGTATGACCACTTCAAAGTGTTTAATAAAGCAAACCTTTTAATAGGCCTTTTTGCCTATTTACTTGTGGTATTTTCTTCTTGAGGTGTAAACATAACCTTCCGTTATGTATCTTAAGAACTGCTGCTCTATAGGCGAACTTAGGATTAGATCCAAAAGAGACTTTAAGCACTGAGACATTGAATTTTGCAAAACCTAGTTTTTAGAAGCCTTAAAATAAGTCTATATACAGTTGATGAGGATTGTTCGTGATCTCAGAACGAAACTCCTAATAGGTAGCATGCTAAATGGGAAGCTGCCTCAATGATAGCTCTTCACTGTGGCCAGGGAAAGCCAACTAGCCTATGCTGACCTACTACTTGAGCAAGTAGTTCTCCTGAAGAGTTTGAGCAATGGTGGAGCTGCACATGAGAAGCATGGTTCATATTCCTCCTCAACAGGACTGAAAATTATATTTTCTACCTTGCACCATTGAATATAAACACTGTTATAGGCTATAATGTATTGTGGTCTCTCAGGCCTTCCTGTTGAAATTGTCCAGCCAGGACACTGAAGTCATTTTGTTGATACAGTTTTCAGTCCCCTTCCCTGTCCACTATTGTGTTTTGAAATACTTAACTTCATTTATAGGCTTTTTGACATCTTCCCTAATATTGGAAAATACTTTTTGAAGACTCTTGTATTATTTGCATACTGAATGTTAACTGTTGGACTTTTTTCCTCTAGAATGGAGAAAGGCCTCCTCACCAAATCCATGTAATAAAGAACATGCCTCAGATGGCTAACTTTGTATACAGTATGTATATGCACATGATACAGAGTACACGCCACTACCGACAGGTAAGGCACTTGTAGCCTTTGGAAAGCATACATTTAAAATGTAATTCATTAAAAAAAACAACTCATCCAAGGGCTGCTATTGGGGTGGGTAGACCTAAAATTTGACTGTTCTCCCCTAAGCTTACAGTTGTTTCCAATGTCTTATGTATCTTTTTAGGTGACAGGAAAAATGTGTGTTCTTTTTAATTAGGAAAACCACCTTTCCCTAAAGCCCTCAGCATTCCATTGTTAACAAATGTCTGTCATTAATAGAAAGAACATAAATATTTCACATTCATTTGCTGAAAGAGTTACCTGGAAGGGAGAGAGGACTTGCAAAAAAAAAATGATTACATTATTCTGATATCTTGAAGTACAAGAATGAATTGCTAATGCAGCAATTGCTAGGGTAGCCCAGCTGGAAATTTGTTACTGTGGATGAGTGGTTCTTAACTTCTTTAGACTCAAAACACCCCTTGTTTAGGGTCAAAGACCTTTTAGAAAATGCCAGCTCTTGGCTTTTGCTCAATTTTTTTTCCTTTATTCCTATGGAAAAATAGGGCAATCCTTCTGTCAACAAGAACTTAGAACATATCAAGTCAGAAAGTTTTTGACACTATGGATTTATATTTGAAATCTCTACGTTTATCTTCTGAATCATGTTCATCTTCTGAACCATGTGTTGGCTCTCCTAACAGCGCTAATATTATGTGGCACCCTTAAAAGGATGCCTTGTTGTGTCACAGCACCTGGTTGAGAATTGCTGCTGTAGATGGACTAAAGAAATAGACCAATTTCTGATTGGTGGCGCCTTTTAGTGCAAGTTATTTTAAAAAGTTTTGCATACAATATATGGGGGAAGTATATAATTAAGTATTACTTTAAGAATCTCATTATACAGAGTAAGAACTAGAGTTCTCAAAAAAGAATGCAGCCATGTTCTAGGAACTAGAATATATGCATTATGTGCTATAAGGATCATCCTGTTTCTTTGACACGAGCATAACTCACTTCAGGGCAGATCAGCTCTAACTTATCTGGTTGGCTGCTTCTTACCACCTCAACAACTTGTGTGGTTGTTTACATAACCTCTTCTTTACTCTATAGGATGTATTAGCAAAGCAGTTAAGGTATTTCACTATAGCTCCAGACTTGAGTTCACACTCTGCTCCAAAGCCTGCTTTTAGATGACCCAGCTGTAAATAGGTACCAGGTCATTCAGGCTGAGGAGTCAAAGGTAGTTGTCAGATGTGATGCTAACCATATCCTTCTTTAGTGTGTTGTTAGCTAAAACAGGTGTGCCTTAACTACATTAACCCTGTAGGCCATTAGTCTTGCTGATGACGTAGTTCAGCAGTTCCACATTTTGGCTAGTTCAGCATTTACAGAAAATAGTTTAAGGGTAAATATACTTAGGTCAAAGCACGCACTTGATTTGCACCTACCACAGCAGTGATAGCTATTAATATTTGCAAACATACTTGTTTTCCCCAAGAGAGCAACATAGAGTCAGTAATAATAATCTCCTGAGGGAAGGTGCCTACAATCATTCTTTCGAAAAATTGTACAAGGATCACGCCCTTATTTTAAAAATGAGGCCAGTGGAGATGTTGGTGTTGCCCTTCCTTCCTGTGTAGTAGGCTAGCACTTTTCTGGCAGTTTGGAAAACTCAGGTTCAATTAGTACCATTCTCCGAATGAGGTAAAACTCAGATTTCCTGTCACCAAACTTAAATCCCTGTAACCACCAAGCCATACCTATTCTTGATTATAAAATAAGACTGTAAACCAATTCTGGGAATAAGGACCAGAAAGTCAGGACTGCACTCATTGAGCTGAGTGCTATAACTCAATGGTTCTCAGCCTCTGTAGGTTCAGACCTGCAAAGGTCTGACCATTTTTAATTTGGTGGAACCCCAGTTTAGAACCACTGTTGTGCTGATTCAAATAGAGTGGTTCTCAAATAGTGCTCTTGCCACTAATGTGGCCAAGTGGAACTGCCCCGTGTGCCTCATAAGGCGCCAGATAGGGAAGGGCTGGGGCAGGAGTCCTAATAATTTTCTTGTCCTGGGCAAAACTCCTCCCTGCCTGAAGGGAGGATGGGAGAAGAGGATTGTCTTATCTGTTGCAGGTGCCTCTGCATCCAGCTCCTTTGGTAGGGTGGTGCAGGGCTGTTTCTACCATGGCAAAGATGGAGGGCCATTCTGGTACCCTCTTTAAGTTGTCACCTAGGACTGGTGCCCCCCATTCCACCCCTGGTTATGCTACTGGGCACAAGTGCATGCTTCTATGTGTGTTAGGGTTATCTGATAAACATCAAAAAGGCAGGGAGCGCTTACTCTTGCCACGGTCTTTCATGGTCCAGCCCTCCACACTTCTCCCAGACGCAAGGGCACAGGAGGCAGTTCCATCTCTGCTGCATGCTGCTTTCTGAGAGAAGTCTTCAAGGTTTGATTAGGAAGAGCTGTAGAAAAAGGCACCCCAATAGAGAACCATTGCCCTAACTTCTGAGTCATCATCACAACTTCTTGTTATCACTCAGAATAAGTGAATCTTGAATTATTCAAAAGAAAGAATGGACAGTGCTCCCATCTAGTATAGTCTGTAGCCTGGTGGTTAGGTTCATGCAGGGGAGTGAAGTGATCATATGCCGCAAGTGCTCTAATCACTATACCCATATTATAAGGGTGAAGAACAACTCTGCATCCTCTGGCTGTGCATTAAAATGACTACTGCTGCATTGTGTGAGGAACACGGTTCTGTTGGTACCCTTTAGATGTGTGCTTCAATGAAGTTACCAGGTTGAACTCCTAAGGAGACTTGGGTGAAGGAATGTATGGTTTCTGGTTCACATTTAAATTTAGGTATGAACTAGATACAGTAGTTCAGGGATATCAAACTCAGCTCATGCCTTGGACCAGATTTGGACCTCGAGGCTCCTTGTGGGCTGGATCCAACCTGGGGCGTGGCATGGTTCCAGTCTGAGGCATGCAGTCAGATCTCCAGCTCTTGCACAGAGGCTCCAGCATGGGCAGCAGCAGAGCCAACAGCCAAGGAGTTTAGGAGTTTGGCAGTGGTGACAGTTGAAACAGCTGGAACGTGACTTGGCATGTGTCAGCTCTCACTTATCCTCTTGCCACTAATGGGCATGTCCAGCAGGGCCCAAAGGTCCCAGATTCTGCACCAGGCTGCTTTCTCTAGCCATTACGGCTGTGCAAAGCTTCAGTAGCTGATTCAATACAGAGGCGATTCAGACCGATTTTGGAGCGTTCAAATCAATTCGGAAAAGCTTTGGAAAAAGATTTGGATAATTCAGAGATTTGGCCATAGATTAAACAGGTAGCTGACAGCTGCCTCCACCTGGTAAGCCTGTTGGGGTTGAGGGAGGAGGGAAGGAGGGCGCATAGGGGAAGGAGGGATTGGGGCTGCCACTTGCCCAGCCAGGTGCTATCTGGGAGCTGGGGCTGCTCCACCTGTCAGCCAGATCTCTCTGATCATTCCCCCAGCTTTTCGGGGGAGGGGGGGCAGAAAAGCCATGGGGGCTTCTGGTGTGGCTGCCCTCACCCCGGGAGAGAGAAGCACAGTTGGAGGAGCTGCAGGAGAACCTGTAGCCACCCAGCTGTGCCTGGCTCTCCCCAGCTGATCTGAATCACCAAATCGACACCAAATCTTCCAAAACTGATTTGGCCAGATCAATGCAGGACAGCAGTCTGAATCTCCAAATCAAATCAGTGTCCTCCAAATTGGCCGAATCCAAATCAAATACTTTCCTATTCACACAGGCCTACTAGCCATGTCCCTCTACTTCTGGTTGCTTGCTGGTAGTCCAGTGGGCTAGGTAAAGCAGCTCTGGCTGGATCCAGCCTGTGGGCCGTATGCATGTGCTCAAAAGTATATGCAGTATATTTTACAGTGCCTTCAGTTTTAAAAACTGCATTGCAGTTTATCAGGGAGCTTTCAGGGCTCCCACTTCCCTTATACATCTAATCTCATTGAAGTGTCCCTTCAGGCACCTAAGTTTTCATTTGCATCTGGCTCCAAGTTTTGCTGGTACTCACGTATTCTTTCCAGCATCTAAAATTCAGTCACTATTAGCTAAAATTAGTAGTGCAACTGCTGAACTAATTATCTAAAATTAGTGCAACTGCAACTGGTTCTCTGCTGAAACAGTGAGTCATGTTCTCCCTGCAGTAGACAGTAAAGTCAAAAAGTGAAAAATTCAAATGTGCAGGCTTCATAAAACATTTTCCAGAATCCTATTTAGTATAATTTTTCATTTTTAATAATTCTTACTAAAATGACGGAAACCATACAGTGCAAAATGGGACCAGCTGTATTGCAGAAGAAATGGATCACATATTGAGATGTCTGTCCTTAGCAAAGGCAAAAGCATCTTTAGTTTTGAATAATGCAGCTTTTTCAGGTTTCCACAATTTGTATTCAGAAGAGTACTGTTGATCATATAGCAGAGACCCATACAATAATTTTAGAGCTTTTAAAAGCATTTTTTTACCTTTATAGTTAATATAATAACTAGGTAGTAATGTCTATGATTGTCAGAAACATGTAAAAAGCCATGCTGGCTAATTGAAGACAGGATTTTGCTGTAATTAACTATTTAATTTACATTGTGAACTGAGACTCCCTTTTGGCAAATAATGTGAACAATTACCTCTTTTGGAGCTTCAGCTGAATTTTTTATTCATTAAAACTGTTTACAGAATTTTTTTTAACGTATCAAACAAATCATACCAAACCACAAGAAATGTAAGCATTGCCGCTCAGTTTTGAATTGTCCAGCACTTGGCATTCCTTTTCAGTTCCCTGTAGTGTTTTGTATTCTGTCTGTCTAGTGTCTGTAGAGCAGTTACTACTGCTCTTCTTGATGCTGGATAAGAATCACTGTAGGGGACCTACAGTGTGTCTGGTGATCGGAGATGTCTGCGCAAGAGTTTGTAAATGGACTGTATATTTTATATTCTCAACACAGTAATATGCCAGCGGGAATGTAAGTGAATTTTTATCACCCTTAACTTACTTATTTTTGAAGTGTTAAATTGTAGCCATTCTTTGATAGGATGTAGTTTGTGGAGAAAATATGATGGGTATATGCGGGGAAACTCATTTTCTTTATTCGCATTTCTATGAATTGCATTAATTGCTTGCAGTTTTTGTTTAAAAAAATGGTAAGTACTTGTGTATGTATGTTGATTCATTGATATGTGTTGCTAAGGTGAGCAATTAGAGTTAAAATATAAATTGATATTCGAGTGTTAGGTTTTTGTACACACCAAGGAATCTTTTCTTTCTTTTTGCAGCATTTATTGCCCCCACCAGCCATGGTTGAAGAAAATGAAACAGTCCAAAGTCAGGATACTGAAATGGCAATTGAAATGCAAAGCACACAAATGGAGACTGAAAAGGAAGCTAAGGAAGAGGGAGAGATGACAAAGGACGAGGGACTGAAAGTGGCAGATGAAGAGCATCGGAAAATGCCAGAACATCCGGGAAGAGATAGTGACAGTGAAGACAGTGAAGCTGAGTCTGAGACTGAAAAATGAGCTGTACCCATAGTTCATCTTGGGTGTACAAACTGGAAGAGACTGAAAATAAAATCACTTTTTTACATGGACTTCTGTTAACGGTAGGCTGTATAATATGACCTGTTCTGCATACTACTCACTGAGTACTTCCATGAAAAAAAAAAAGACTGGGATATAGTTTTAAATAGTAATGGGTATTGATTTTGGGTCAGTATCAGTATTTTGTAGCATATTTAATCATGTTAAATGGCAAGTGTTTCCTCACAATTTGTTTACAGGAGATGTTTTGAATTTTTCTATCATAAATGAAAAATATTTTGTCATTGGTCTCTTATTCACTGAGTCATTAATCAAACTTTTGTGCTTCAGTACTGATGGCGCAATTGCATTGCGGAGTTTCTGTTATTAAATGTTGCTGTGCTGCTACCTAGAATTGGTATTTCAAGCTTTTCAAGTACTATTCAACAAGATAACTACATATACCAAATTTAGGTCCAAATTTAGTGATTTCAGGGGGACTTCTGCATTCTTTGAGTGCATTACTGAATTAGGTCTTTAAAGAGTAGTATAACACACTCAACATGTGAACTGTGCTTTTTCATTTTTGCCATCTGCTGTTTTTAATATTTCAGCAAAAAATATCCATCTTTGCAGTAGTGAACTTTACAAACTGATAGTATTTTGCAATTAAAAAAGCTTTCATTTTTATAAGAGGTTAATTGCCAATGGCAAATAAGATCAAGTGTGAAGGTGAGAGTAGTTTCCATGAAAATGGTCTTCAGTGCCATCATGTTCAAGTAGGTTTTCCGAGGTATGTTCCAAATGCACATCCTTCAAAAACTCCCAGTGAGTAAAAAGTTTTCCTCTGATTCATCATCAGCATCTGCTGACTTGGCAAAAAAATCAGTGATATCTACATTCCTTCCAGAAGATCTTCAAACAAAACAACAGCAATAAAACCATCCTTCTTTTTCTTTGTTGGCAAAAGACAAATAAAGCGCTAAACTTGTGAAGCTGCCAGCAAGATTTCCTCAAAAAATATAGAGAAGAGAATCATTCATATTAATGAAGCTTAAAATATATGCATTTTCTGTGACCTGTTTCTTCACTTCTCCATATGTGTACTAACTCAACCAAAATATAGAGAAACAGTTGAAATAATACTTGAACTCACCCCCACCTTCAATACACAAATGCCACTTAATTGGAGGTTGGGTGAGACCCCATCTTTTCTTCATAAAAATCAACCCCCTTCCCCAATTTGGGAAAGCTCTCTCATGTATTGCAATATTTAATTCTGATATTGCAGTCTTTTTCTAAGCTGTTTATCACTTGACTGCTGAGCTCTCAATCGTACCAAAGATTACTTACTCAAGGGGGCTCTGTCCATTCACTGTCTATGCAAGAAAGAAAATGCAAAGGTTATTTTCAACCTTGGCTGCCACCGGAGGTACAAGCAGTACAGAGCTGAATATATACATACACACTAGCTTGTGAAACATCATATGTTTAATCGGCCATCAGGCAATATGCGACTAGCTAAGTTGAGGGGTGCCATCTTCCAAGATGTTTTCTATAAATATCTGAGTGCCTAACAATCATTTATACTGGTTCCCTTAATATAAAAAAAAAAGTTTTCTGAAGCAGGAGTATATAAAAGTATTTGTTTGCAGGAAAAAAATCTAAAAATCTTGAGGGGTTTTTTTTTTTTGTTTGTTTTTTTTTAAACTGAGTGGTTGAATATGGAATCAGGAATTCCTTTCATGCAATACTGTGCATACCTGATTCTCAAGTGGAGGGCTAGGTCACCCTAGGGTGCCACCAGGACTTTTGAAGGGTGTCCTGAGGTATGAAGAGATAAATGAGATGTTAAGAGATAAACAGATGAAAAACTAAGTAGGTAAGTACAGTCTCAGGCTTGTCCTTACCTGAATTGTCTCTACTGCCAGGCCCCTCTGCAAGGAAGTAAGCACCGTAATCAAAAAATTCATTTTTGAAACTGGGTATTACTCCATTCACAAGTTACAGAAGAGGGCCTTGTGTCCAGTGAGGGATGCCTGAAGTCCAAAAAAAGTAAGAACCATTGGTATAAAGGAACTCGAGAAGTATTAAAACAACAAAAAGAATTGGAAGATAATGTTGAGTGGTTGATGAAACTATCTAGCTTCAAATCTACTGATAAGTATCATCTCCTCTACAGTGCATGCTTTTACATACTGAGACTGAGTTGAGCTTTGCTTTGTGTACAGACTTTTTTTCCACAGTTTCCAGGAATCCTGCCTCACAAACCCCTGGAGAAGAATTTCCACTGATTCAGTTATGTCTAAAGCCCTCTTAGACCCATAGAGTATGGGCAAAGATTTGTTCCTAAAAGGAGAGAAGTTATGATAAAAATTGCCATTTGGAAGGAAGATAGTTTACTTGGCTAAGTACAGACAGTGAAAAACCCTGCTACCCCACGGTCTCTGGGATTTACAGTCCAAAATCATAGTAACAGGACTACAGGGTTTCTTATCACTTCCTCTTGCTGCTCCCAGGTACTTCCGGGATTTATAGTCCACAGTTGCAGCCAGCATTGAGCCAGGCAGTCATGCCTGCCGCCTACACCCCTGGCACTCTGGGCTGCAACCCTAGCTGGGCTTGCCCACCCTCTCCTCCCCTCCCTCTCCTCTTCCCTTGTCAGCCAGCCCTCACTGCTTCAGCTAGGGAGTAGAGGGATGGGGCCAGCCCTGTTCTCTGGAACAGATAGCACAGCACAGCCCAGGACTACAAAGCATGCTGGGATGCCGGAGGACTATGATTTAATTTGAACCAAGAAGGGATCTGGGACAGAAGTTTCATAAACTGGTTTGACCCAAATCATTTAAGTCTGACACTACATTCAACCAAGTTTATCTTAAACCAGTTCCAGCCATTTTGGAACTGGTTTATGCGTTCTGAGCTTCTGCGTTCTGTTACAGGTTTAACCAGTTTCTGGTCATTTAAACCAGTTTATATGCAACTTTTGGCCCTAGGCCTTATTATTATTAGCAAAAGCTTCAAGTAAAACTTTACTGCAGTATTTCAGTAAGGGTGGGGCACTGTGGGTAACTGTCCCACTAGCACTTCTTTCCACATTAAACATTAGTGACCCACTTAGCTTAACTTATTCAACATATGGTTGGAGGAATGCATCTGATTTCATATTCCAGAAAGGTAAGGAGGAATCTGAGTTTTCAGCTATTTAGGGAGAACTGGTTTGTTGCATGTACCAGTATTTGGAAATGTGTGCTTTTTTTTAATCGTTGAGACATTATAACCTGCCTAACATCTGACTCCCCAGGTACCTCTTCACCATTTACCTGCTACATTCATCCTTCTCCTTCTCTCTACCCCGCAACGTGAAGTCACCCACTGACTCTTCAGTTTACATCTTCACTGACTGCCTTTCTTGCATGCAGCCCAGCCCCTGGCTTCTTTACTATTCATTGCATCCAGGAAGAGCACACACCAGCTGCAGCTTTTTCCTCAGCCTGACAAAGGGTTTTTGAACCTGAAAGCTTGCTAAGAAATTTTTTTCCAACTATTTAAGTTGTTCTAATGAAAGATATCAGATTCACCCAAAGAACCTTGTCTTGCTAAAGTCAAGGTATATTATGTCTACTGCTTTTCCCTCATCCACAGAACCAGTTATCTCATCATAGAAGGCAACCGGATTCTTCTTCATGCTTCCATTCAAACATAAGGTGTGTCTCTTATTAGAGAGTGTGCTGTAGTTAAGAAAATATGATATGTAAAATGATTTATTTTTACTATTCCAAAATGCTTGTAAGATTGCTTCAAATATTTTGTATATGCTGTGTTAGCATGAATATAAGGTTACCTTGAATATAAAATGACTCAGTAATTAGGTCTCTATATGAAAAATGTATAATTGTGTTATATTTTTTCCAGGTCTACAATCTACAAAGAGTTGTCTTGAATCCTAACACCTCCCCTCCCCCTCCTGCATTGCTGCAGCAGGGAAAGCAGCGGCCGGGGCGGGAGGAAAGAGGGGGGAGGGTCAGATGCTCTCCCTGCCACCATCCACTTCTAGCTCTCCACAGCCCCTGCCCCTTCTCCCTCCCCCTGTTCCTCAGTCTCTGTCTGTCTCCTCCCTGCTCCCACCAGTCTTTGACCCTTCCACTCCAACTCCACAGTTTCTGCCTGTCCTTCCTCCTGTCCCACCTCCATGATGTCAGATGCTGCTGTGGCCGTTCTGTCCAGGAGCACAGCATGTGGAAGCTCAGTGTTGACACTGCTGATTGGCTGGGCAGGAGAAGGAGCTTTTGCTCTACCTGAGAGGTCGGAGCTGAGCTGCACCTGAAAGTAAGGGGGTGGATGGGAAAAGTGGATGGGAGGTGGGCAGGAGGCTGCTATGGCTTAGTTTCAGGTCCCAATGGAGGCATGCGACCAAAGTCAGCTGCAGCAGCTCCCTGTTCCCGCCTCTTCTTTGTATGTGAATAAAAGATGAGGGGTTTTTTCCCCCCACGCTGATTGGGGGCTGGAGGAACCTCATTTTATATTCAGAATTATATGGTATGTTACACCAAGGTGATGATAAAAGACTTTTCTTTCAGTATGATTTTTTGTTTTAGGAGATAGTTCCTTTTGATTTTTGTCTTGTGATCAGATTCATTTAGTTGGGGGTTTCATCTTGATCACACAGGATTTTTTTGGTTAATTTTCAACACGCAATAGATAGTCTCAGTTCTGTTATGTGTTCCCTTTTGTGCCAGTTGTTTAACAACATGATTTCTGAAATACGGGAATTTTAGTGGTTTAAAAATATATAGCATTTGCTAATCAAATCTCCTGGAACATGGTATTTACTATGGTCCAGCCAGCCTCTGCATCTCATGTATTAGCATCCCTGAACTTCAAAATCGTGGTAGGGGCACTTTAACTAAAGCTTGTTGAATGAGCTTTACTTCAAGCACCGATGCTGCCATTTTGAAGCATGGGAAAGCTAATACACAAGATGCTGCATTGCTTTAAAGAGTGCCCAATTCTACTCTGTAACACGAATGTAAATCTGCAGTTAAGTATAACAATTACCCCTTAAATGTTACATTTCAGTCTTATTCAAAGTTAGAGGCATTTTTTTTAGCCAGATCACTGCACTGTGCTGTTGCAAAATGGCACTATGATCTAATGTGCAGTTCATTCATGTAATCAGTGAAAGCAAGGACAAAAGTAATTTACTGGGTCATTGACATTGTTCTCATCCCCTCGTTATGGTTATTTGAAGCATTAATACATAAAATATACTTTTCATGTGTGAAATAATTGAATAATGACAGAATTTGAGGAAAGAGATTCCTGAATCAACATCCCTTCCTTGGCATGATTTGGCTATACTTTGCTTTACATGGAACTTAGAGGCAACTCAGTAAAGTGTTTAGAAAACTGTGGCAATTAACCAGTGTAGTACCTAGCCATTGGTGAATTCTAGCATACTTGGGTTGCATCATCCCTTTAGAAATTGCTAGCTTACATTTCTTACTGGTCTGACTTAGAGCCCTGTCTTCTGGCAAAGCAAGGATCAGACTAGTAAGGAAGCATTGCAGTACAGAATTCAGAGATGTCCAGACTTGAAAATCTACATGTGTCAATGGACCAGAATATACAACCCAAAGTGGATAGTTAGCTAATGAACAAACACTATATAGTTCTAGTTTTACATAATACCTTTAAAAACATTTCAGATACGGAGCAATAATAAGGGTCATTAATCATTGCTGACATTGCCTGCAAGAGATATAAGAAGTTGATCTATTGCATTTATCAAGTGTGAATTCCTAAATTGCCATAACCCAATGTAAGAGGAGTTCTGTGATACATCGAGAGACGCTTCAATAGCCTGCTGTGTAAATCTGACATCTCTTGTGTGTTAAGAGCACTTTTATTTTTAGATAGACAGTCAGTAAGGACATGGTGTATCTTAACTACTGTATAAGAAAGAGGAGGGGGTAAAATAGAGTTTATGACCTTAATCCAACTTCATGGTGCCTGTATCTTTAATGAGAGTGATTTTTAGGAGCAACAATTTTACAACCTGAAAAATCATCCCCTTTGGCTGAGGACATACCCAAGAATACTGAAGTTTGTGTTTGGGAGAATGCTTAGTTGCCAAGCAATTATTTTAGGTCTGAGCTGGCTATTGTTTGGAAATATGGATGGATACTATTGGTTTTATTTCACTGTGTTGAAGACTGGTTTTAGTATTCATGAAATGTATTTATAGATCCAAATTTTAATAAGCTCTAAACTGAGATCCTTGTACTAATTAGTCCCCCACTCATGACTGCTTGCCATGAGTCCTGGGATCCTCCAAAATTTATATGCAGACAAGATACAGGGCAGCCTGGTCCAGATTCATCTCATGGAGGGTGGGGCCACACTAATCATATGTGCAATGAGGGGGTAAAGAGGGATTCTAGGTGAGCTGTTTGGGTCCCCATTTGCTGATGTTTGCCAGACGTTTAAGGCTGGTGGAAAAAACAGGAATCACTGCAAATTAAAAAGAAATGTGCATCTCAGCTGTGGGAGTGAGGAGGAAATCAAAATGTATGCAATGTAGTGGCTCACCATGACTTGAAAAAGAGTAGGTGCTGAGGGGGGCTGTGCTCAATGGGCACAGTCTGTGGGCCTATGTTGGTGGATCCAGTCAAAGGCACCTAGGAACCTGGGGGATATTTCACCTGAGTGGACCTTGGGGGCAGCACCAAGTCCAGAATTGACTTTGTCTTCTTCCCCACTGGGTGGAAGGCAGAGAATGCCCGCTGTGTGCCTATGTGTTTCTCAGACCACTGGCCTGGGGGGACAGCTGGAAAGAGGCAGAGGAGTATGGAAGCTGAACACCAACCTCCTGGAAGACAGGCGGACCAGACACAGCTACAGAGAGCACTAAGCAGGCTGGAAGACCCTCCGGAACCTGTACCAGAACCATACCGAGTGGTGTGCCAGCATGAAAGAGAGGACCGGGGGCTTTTTCCAGCAACCAGGCTTTTTCCATGCTACCGGGAGTGGCATGAGCACCTGATTCGTAAGTTACAGAACCTGCACAGGTAGGTGGTGGCAGGCTGGGATGTGAGGAAGTCCATGGCGGTGGTGAAGGCCCAACTTGGTGCCTGGTACTGGGAGGAGGCCAGTAAAAAGATCTGCCAGGCCAAGGCCCCCCTAGGTGGAGGGGGGAGAGGAATGCTCCGCTTACTTCTCCAGGCTGAAGAAGAACAAGGAGCAGTTCATGACATACCTGAGAGACAGAGGGGGAGTGGAGCACTGGTCGAAGGGTGGCATGCTGGCCACAGCAGCCACCTTCTGCCTGGAGCTCTGTGCTGAGAAGCTGACGGACCTGAAGGCCATGAAGCCGTGTGTGCGAAGCCTCACCCGAACTATCAGGGAGGACAAGCAGTGGCAGCTGGATGAGGACTGGATGCCAGAAGAGCTCAAAAGGACCCTCCAGAGTTTCAAAAACAGTAAGACTCCTGGGTCAGATGGCCTGCCCAAGGAGTTTTACCTGACCTGGGATCTGATGGGTCTGGACCTGTTGGAGCTCATTTGAGTGTGCCTGCAGGAGGACTGGCTGGGAGTGGGGATGGAGTGGGGCCTCGTCACCCTCCTGATCTTCAAGTACAAGCTGCTGACCAAAGTCTTGGCTAAGCAATTTAAATCCATCCTAGGCGCAGTCATCCATGAGGACCAGTAGTGTGGGGTGCTGGGATGCCAGATCCACAGAAACGTGATGCAACTGAGAGACGGCTCTAGCTGGAGAGGGAGAGAGGACAGAGTGTCGCCGTCCTAAACCTGGATCTGGACAAGGCTTATAACAGTGTCCTACTGGTTCCTGCTCCAGATGCTGGAGAGGATGGGAGGCCCCCTGACCTTTGTTAGCTGGATCAGGACCCTCTACAGAGACGTGAGCAGCAACGTCCAGATCAATGGCTTCCTGAGCATCTGAATTGCAGTGGATTTGGAGGTCCAGCAGGGCTGTCTGCTCTTCCCGATCCTGTTTGTGTACACCATTGAGTTCCTGACCCAGAGATCTGCAGAGTCTACATCCCAGGCAGCAGCAACCAAGAGACCAAGGTCCTGGCCTACATGGATGACTTGAACATCCTGTGCCAGAACAAGTAAAGCCCTGGAGCATACGCAGGTATACAAGGTGGTGGTGGGGGCCAAGCTGAACGTGAGCAAAAGCACCCGCGTGGCTGCAGGCGAGCTCGGGGCCTGGAGTCCCTGGGTGTCTCTGTTCCCTGCGAGGGGGGTCAGAATCCTCAGGATAGATTTCAGTCCCAAGCTGAGTGGCAGGACAGTGTGGGAGAAGAGGGAGGCAAAGTAAAGCAGAGACCAGCTGTGACACATGGGCTCCCTTTCCATGGTGGGACGCATCGCGCTTGTGAAGGCAGTGTTGTTACTGGTACTTCTGCACACTACATTTGGTCTTCCCCCTCCCCCCCCTTTCCAGGTGTGTCGCCCATAAGATCCAAAGGGCATGTGCATTTTCTTCTGGGGCTCTAGATGGGAGAAGGTCACCAAGAAGACCTTGTACAAGGACAAGAGGGCAGGGGCATGCCAGACATCCTCCTGTTCCTGTGGGCCAAGTATATGAGCCAGGTCTGCAAGTTAGTGATGTCACAGAATCTAAAACTGCTTGCCTTGTGAGAGATTTTGCAGGGCACATCCTGAGACCCTGAGGGGGGTATTCACCCTGACCAACCACAGACTGTGGATCATAGGCTCACCGTGGTTCTATGAGATCCTAAACCAGTGCTATAGCTTGTATGGCCTGCAGCGCATAGGCCTTGCAACCAGGAGCAACCAAAAGAACATCTAGGAGATAACGGTGAGGCTGAGGGACACTGTCACCTGTGGACCTAGTCCGGGATGACATGTACCAGGCCATGTGGGAGTACATCAATTACAAGGACCTGCGCAAGGATCACAAGGACCTGAACTGGCTAACAGTCCACTGAGCCCTGCCAGTGAAGGCCTGGAGGCATAGAGAGGGTCACCTGGGGAGACCCAACTGCCTGTGGCTCAACTGCCATGGAGTCACTGAGACGATCACCACCTCCTCTGACTCTGCAGCTGCACCAAGGAGGTATGGAAAAAGGATGAAACAACTCTACAAGGTGGTGACTGGCATCAACCAGCTAACCAGAGAAGCGGCGCTGTACAGTAACCTGGCCAAACACCAGGGGAACCTGTCACCCTGTTTCCACTGGTTTACATCCTGTTAGCACCCTGTGGAAGGCCAGGAACCTCCTGTTTTACAAGCACATGGATATAGTTGTGTGAAAATGACTGTGAGCAAACACCACACCTACTACTAGAAATTGGTAGTGGAGGATGGAGAGGATGCAGCCAAAGTCATCTGAGGCACGTGGTACAAGATCTTCCAATTTCCCCCTAACAGGGAAAGGGGCAGTGGTAGTAAGGAAAAGGAAGAGACAAATGGAATTGAGGATAGTGACAGCAGCAGCGAGTTCTCCAGCAGGAGCTGGAACCAACAGTTATATTGACAAAGGGTAAACTGAGGCTGTGACCCCGCAAATGGAGTGGGGATGGAAGGAAGGGATGCCTGGTCTGAGAAACCAGAGTTTGTTTGCATGTTTATAGCACTCAGCGTGGGCATTGTAACTGGTCCAGGTGGGTTTTGTACAGGTGCATAGGTTGCACCGGTGCAGCTTTTTATAATGGGTTATGGTTTTATGTCTGGAGTGATACTCAGAGTGTTGAGATATATACATATAGAAAGAGAAAGACACACTTTTACCAAAAAAAACTGAGAATGTATGAGCACACACACGCACACGAATATATTTTTCAAAAAAAACCTACGGTGCCCCAGGGAAATCTGCCAAGGTGCAACAGAGACCATCTCCCATAGGTAGGTCCATATGCCAAGGGGGTGTGGAAAAAAGTAAGCTAGCTCTTCAAAGAGGTGACAGAGATCAGGCTGATAACCAGGGATCTGGGTTTTCCGTTTTCCACAGAAGAAACGGAGAAAACCACAGATCTCCCATTTCTAGAGGAGAAAACATGGATTTTACCTTTTAGCAGAGAAAGCTGCGGATTCCCCACTTTTGTAAAGAGCTCTGCAAGCTGGCACAGTTCCAGCCTGGAAGAGCTAATTGCAAACAGGGCAAGAAATCCCCAGTCCTGTCCAGAGCAGGAGGGAGATGGGGGGGGGGGGGGGGGGGCGGAGGGTTTTTTGCCGGCGCAAGGCGCTCCGCAGGTTCCCCGGGCCCGCCGGAAGCCGGTAATGGCCGGGAAATGGGGCGT
>JAGPOW010000304.1:53550557-53580127 GCA_030014935.1 Caiman crocodilus | reverse complement strand
CCCCCCCCCCCCCCCCCCCCCCCCCCCCCCCCCCCCCCCCCCCCGCCGCCCCCCCCCCCCGCCCCGCCCGCCGCCCCCCCCCCCCCCCCGAGGCATTTTGTCAGTCTCAAGGCTCAGCTCAGGTTCACCGTTCGCTCCTGAAGCCTGTAATGTCAGGTAAATGGGGCTTGCCGGGGGCTAGGGGTTTCAGGGCAGGGCTGGGGGGAAGCTGTAAATACTGTAATTAAATTTGTCAGAACATACTGATCTTTGTTATAATTATTACACAATCCAGCAGGTAGAAAATTGGCTTGTGGGATGTATCCAGAGTGTTGGTGGATCAGTCGGTTTCTACATGGAGGAATGTGGGCAGCGGAGTCCCCCCAGGCACTGTCCTGGGACCAGTACTATTCAATATCTTGATTCTTGACTTAGACAAGGGAGTAGAAAGCACCTTTTTCAAGTTTGCTGATGACACCAAACTATGGGAGGAGGTACACAAACTAGGGAGTGAATCCAGGCTGATTTGGACAGGCTGGGGAAATGGGGCAAACAGAATAGGATACGGTTTAACAAGGACAAGTGTCATGTGTTGCACCTGGGGAAGAAGAAGCATCAACACTCCTATAGCCTGGGAGGGACCATTTTAAATAGCACAACTATGGAAAGTGATCTCAGAATCGTAGTTGACGCCAAAATTAACATGAGTCACCATTGTGATGAGGTAATAAGTAAAGCTAACTGCACCCTTTCTTGTATAAGTAGGTGCATCACAAACAGGTCTAGGGAGGTGATACTTCCCCTCTATGTGGCATTGGTTAGGCCCCAGCTGGAGTACTGCATCCAGTTTTGGGCACCGCACTTCAGGAGGGATGTGGATGGCCTGGAGAGGGTTCAGAGGAGGGCCACTTGTTTGGTTAAAGGTCTACAGAAGAAACCCTATGTGGACCGATTGAGACACCTGAATCTTTTTGGCTTCTTCAAGAGGAGGCCAAGAGGTGATCTCGTGACTGCCTACAAACTCATGGGGGAGCGGAGCAGAAAGAAATAGGGGATACAGTGTTTACCTTTACAGGGTGCCTTTTGGGGTAACTAGAAATAATGTCCACAAACTGGAAGAGAGCAAATTCAGATTGGACCCCAGGAAAAAATTCTTTACAATGAGGGTTGCCAGAATATGGAATAAGCTTCTAAGGGAGGTGGTGCTGTCCGCTTCCTTGGAGGTGTTTAAAAGGAGATTGGACTGACACTTGGCTGGGCTCATCTCACCCCAGCACTCTTTCCTGCCCAGGGCAGGGGATGGGATTCAATGACCTAATGGGTCCCTTCTGACCCTAACATCTATGAAGCTATAAACTATCAAAGAATTATTTAAATGTTCTGTTTGGTAAGGTTGAAGCACATGTTTCAACCTTTTTAATGTATTGCCATATTATAGTTAAAATAAAATTATTATGTAAATATGAGGCTACCTTATCAAATTGAACTTTGTTTCCTAAGACATTTCATAATTTTGACTTGATCCTTATGAGATATGAAAAGAAACAGGAGGAGGATCCAGAATGACCTATATAGACTGGGGAAATGGTCCATATTCAATTGAATTAGATTCAGTGAGGACAAATGCAGAGTCCTGCACTTGGTATGGGATAACCACATACACAAATATAGGCTGAAGAATGACTGGTTAGGCTACAGTACTGCAGAAAAGACCTGAGGGTTATGGTTATGGCTATAAACTAAATGCTGTGTGCAACTGTGTGCTCTTGTTGCAACATCCTAAATTTTATTAACAGGAATATCACTTGCAAATCAAGGGAAATGATTCTGCTTTATTCAGCACTGGTGAGGCCACACCTGCAGTACTGTGTCCAGTTTTGCACCCCACATTTCAAAACTGATGTGAACAGTTTGGAAAGAGTCTAGTGCAGCACAAAAGAAAAATGATCAGGGACCTCTGGGAGGCATTATTTATGAGGAAAGGTTGAAAGAACTGGGTCTATTTAACCTGGAGAAAAGAAGACTGAGGAGAGATTTGGTAACAGTCTTCAAATACCTGAAGGATGATTGATAGAGAAGGTGGAGATGGACTTTTCTCTGTGGCCATAGAGGACAGGACTAGGAACAATGGCCTTAAACTAGGGGAGGGGAATTTAGGTAGGAGATTAGGAGGAAGGAACTTCCTGATAGGGCTGTTTGAAATGGCACTGTTGCATTTTGACTTGTGTTTCAAGGTTTTGACAGAACAGCATTTTGTTTTGAATTTCATTTAGGTTCGAAACTGTTGTTCTGTTTCCCTTCATCGAAACAGTGATGCTGTTTCAACACTGTTTTGATGTTTTGCCCATTTGCTATAATGGGGAAGCTCAAAACAGCCTCTCTCATCCAGCAGGCAAATGGGGGGCCGACAGCCTCAGGAGGGCTGCGAGGGCTGTGGGCCCTCGATCTGCCTGCCAAATGAGGGAAGGAAGCTGGGTGCTGCCACCTGGGACTGGGGAGCTGGGGAAGGGAACTAAGCCCGATCACTCAGTTCCCCTACCCAGCACTATGATTGGGCTGGGGAAAGGAACTCAACCCAGCTGAGCTGAGTTCCTTTCCCCAGCCTGATTGTAGCACTGGGGAGAACTGAGTGATTGGGCTCAGTTGCCATTGCAGTGCTGGGGAGGGGAACTGAGCCCAGGTCTCAGTTCCCTTCTTCTGTGCTGTGATCAGCTTCTTGCACCCCAGCTGCAGGAGATGAGGAGAGCCAGGGCTGTGCTCCTGGCTGAGCCACATGGGACTGCAGAGCTGCTGGGAACACAGCCTTGGTTCTCCCCTGTTTCCCAGCTGCTTCGAAACACAAAATGTTTTGAAACTTTCACAATGTTTTGCCTTGCCTTGTTTTGTTTCGAGGCTGTTTTGAATCCCTTTGTTTCGATTCAATTTTGCTGTTTCAAGTTCAGAATGAGTTGAAACTGTCAAATCAAAACAGCCAACAAAATTTTGCACAGTTGTACTTTATGACTATAAGGCTGGTCAGGTTTTGTAACAGGCCACCTAGGTAAGTGGTGGAAATTCTATGTTTGGAAACTTTCAAGTGTAGGTTGGACAGATACTTGGCTGGAATGGTTTAACCAAGGATGATCCTGGTTTGAGCAGGAGGCTGGACTAGATGACCTTATGAGGTCTGTTCCAGCCCTGCTTCCATACAATCCTATGTAACTTTCAAATTTCAGAATTTTCCACTGAATGAACAGTTGCTGCAAGGGAAGTTAAGGTTAGATATTAAGAACTTTCTCACTAGGAGGGTAGCAAAGCACTGAAACAGATTACATAGTGTGTCCAGTCAGGTTGGACAGACACTTGACTGCGATGGTTTACTTGGGGATGATCCTGCACAGAGCAGGAGGGATAGACTAGATGACTTCATGAGGTCCATTTCAGCCCTACTTTCCTATGATCCTGAAGCAAATTAGATTCAATCAGGAAAAGGCTTTCATACTGTTTGAATATAAGGGCAATTGAATAAATTACTCAAGGACATTGTAGAATATTATTCATTGAAGGTATTCAAGAGGGGATAAGTATACTATTTGTCTGGCATAGTTAGGAATACTGCATCCTAAATTTGTGCAGGTGTTAGATTAGTTAACCCTTAAGGTTTCTGCCATCACTAAGACTTTATGATTTTAGCCCTAATTGGTTAGTATTTAAAAAAAATGCTTACATTAATTATTTAGTATTTGCAATTTTAATACTGTATTTTTCCTGGTTATATCTCTTTTCAAGAAAAAAAAAAGCTCATTTTTAAAAGGCATTTTTGTGTGTTTATATAGAGAGTGTCAAAATATCCAAAATGTACTTTTAATAAAATGGTAAAATATTTTTGCTACATGGAATCATATCAAGAACTGGCTCTTTTCCTAGATCAGTGTCCTCAGAAATGGGGGCACAATCAGAATCCATAAGGTTCGACATGTCATCCACAAAAAATAGTCAACAATGCAAAAAAAAAAGTACGGTTTGGATATTTTTGGTGTCTATTACTGTGTGTAGACAAAATGGGGGTCCTCATTTGAAGTGGTGGGTTTTAAAAAAAACAGTCGAGGTTTCCAGGTGTTTGTTGGAGCTTGTGGACAGGCAGAGTTGTGAGTACGATCAATGGAGGGGTTCCAGGCAGAAACAAAGTGGAAGTGGTGCAGCTTTTGGATCCAAGCACCATCTTTTGGATCCAAACGATGGCTCATACCCTGGATAATAGGAACTGATCACTCCTGGCTATGGGTGGCATTACTCTGAGGGGAGCTCACAATACAGACAGGCAGATTCAGTGTTTTGGGTACCAGTAAAGGAGTCTTTACTAGAATTGGTCTGATAAATGCTGAGCTGGGTGTGCACAGACCTGATTAGCAATTGATATTTCTAGGGGCATGCACAAATCATTCAGGAGAGCTGCAAGGACTGTATTTCTATCATGTCCTTCCTTGAAACGAGATTGACGGTTGGCAACCAAGAGGTGTTTGAAGGCTATTTTTAGCTAACTTCTTAATTCACTTATGAAAAGGAGTACAGAAATGGAGCAGTAATTTGAAAGATTCTTTCAGTGAGTGGTTATCTATTCAGAGTAAAGGTTAACTGAAAGAAAGCTTCTAATTAAAAAAAAAAAATCACATTGCAATTGGAAGTTATGGAGCTATTTATGAAAAGTAGGATTGAAGGAGAGATTATGTGAATGATTTCATAATTTCCTGGGCGTTTAATTCTTTATTTGGAATTAGTTTTATTCTTTGTATTGTCCGATATGTTCTTCAATCCATGTGCAATGTAGTCATAATTGCAACTATGAATTTAAATATTTACACATGTTTATATTATAAAAATAACCCTAAATTAACATAATTTTCCACTGAAAATTTTATGGATGAAAAACATTAAGATAATTTATTCAAATAAATTGTAACGATCTGATGTTAACTTGGGATTCAGATCATTGTGTGTTTCTATCCTGAATGAGGGATCTAGGATTTAAAGAAATGTATTCTGTTTCTGTATCTGTATCAAGTGCAGGAACTACCATGCTGTTCAGATGCCGGCCTACCTTTTGAAATCATCTTGAGTGGTGGAGATAGGAGACACCTCTTTCAGTGAGTTATCTAAGAACAAGAAAAGTCACCTGAAAACATTTTTGTGCCATGAAAAAATATTCCTTTGTAAACCAAACTGAATTAACCAAACATTCTTTAAAAAAAACACAAAACACCCAAAAAGAGAGAGAGATGCACACAAAACGCTGCAAGAGATACTTTCTTGTGTAGGGGAATCTCTGGTTGAGACTGTTAGCTTTACACAACTGTGCCCTGACTGCCCAGGTGCCAGTGACCTGCAGCTGTGCAATATTTGCCACACGAATTAGGAGCTGGGTTTTGCTCCAGGATTGGCATGTGCAAACAAACCGAAACAAAACAACCCCCCTCTTCCTCCTCCCCAGTTTCCTGTATATTTACAGGAGGTGTGCTATATCTGGGACAGATCCTATAAGATGTGCATTTCCAGGCTCAGGCCCTTATTCTACATGATGTTTTCCCCCATTTTTTCCCTTTCCTCCTTGTTTTCCTCCACCTCACTTCTTTCTTTTCCAGTCTTTTTCTTGTCTGTTTTTCTACCACTCTGTTTTTATTGTGAATATTTAATGATCTCTTTCCATGACTGTGTCTTCTCCAAGATCTGTTCAATGTGTGATGTTCCCCCTTGGGACTTTTTTGGTTTCATCTCATTGCATTTCCCCTCATTTTTCCTTTCTTCACTTCCATTGTAACAGCAGTTTGGTAGGGGGGTTGTTTGCAGGGCTGGGGCTTTGCCTCCCTGATCAATTCAGCATGGCCCAGCTGGGCCCATCTGAACATCCCCAGGGAGGCAGCTGCAGAGGTCTGGGGGAGATGCTCCTGGGCCTGCCAGTGCTGATGCCAGGGGGGTGGAAGAAGAGCGGTCGTATGAAAAGCCAGCAGAACAAGTCTGTACTTTCTTCCCAGTTGCACCTGGACTGGCCAGGGTGATTTGTAACCTCGTCCGTGCAGGGTGAAAAGAGCTGGCTGGGCTTTGGCCTGTGGGCTTCCTTCTTGGGCAGCCCCTAGAGGCAGCAGTGCACCCTGCTGCCACCCTCAGGCAAGCCAGGCCCCTGCTCTCTGCTCAGAGGATCATGGTGGCCCTGGAATGGGGCTGGCGGTCTGAGGTGGGCACAAGGGATCCCGTGCCAGGCAAGCATCTCTGCTGCTGCTGAAGGGGGTCCCCAATCCCAGGGAAGCCTGCAAGCCTCCTCAACACAGTGTCCATCACACTCAGGCCTGGGCCGTGCCTGCAAGGTACGTGAGGAGTGAAGCAAGGCTCTCCGGGCACTTCTCTAGGCCGCTGGGGAGAGGCTGTGCAGGAACGTGTTGAAACGGCACCGATCCTGTCCCTGCAGAGGTGCTGTGTAAATGGGCTTGAAAAGGAGCGCTATCTAGTGGGCACAGACTCTTGTGCCCCTTCCTCACCCCGCCCACCACTCCCCAGCTTCATCCCTTGTTGCTGTGCCCCTTTCAACTTATTCCTGTGCCTCTCCTCCTCAGCTGGTTCCCTGCCCCGGATCTATTCCTCTCTCAGTCCCTAATGCACATGCCACTTCCCAGCCCTGGACTTGGCAACCCCGTTTCTTCTCTATCCCTGGCACAAGGCTTGGTCTCTGGCGGGTTATTGGCACATTAAAAATAAATGGCACCACCTGGAGAGCTGTGTAAAGTCTGTGACAAAAAATGGCACAAGGGCCCTTCTCACATAACATTTCAGGTTTTTTAATAATAATATTGTTGTTTAATTAACATTTTTATTGTGATACTCTCTAGACTATTGCAAAAGACTGGTCTCCAAATGTAGTAGACCCAGTAAAATACATAGCAGTGACAGATCCTCACTCAAAGAGGTTGTGAAAGACTGAAAGTGAATGGCTGGATGAGATGGAAAATGCAAGGAAAAGACAGAGTCATAATCATAGGTTGTTTTAGGATAGACTACTTATGTGCATACTTCTTAGTCAACTAGTAGCAAGTCTTCCCTTACATTTATACTATAGAGAAATGCACTGTACCAAGTTACTTGTTTTAGTTCATCTACTCCTATTCCATGTTCCCCAGATGAGCCTGTTTTGTGACGTCATATTAGTTACTGTGTTCATGGGAGTGTCTTGGTACATGATTATTAGACGAGGTTCTGAAGCATTATTGTTAGCTGGCATTCTGATGACTTACGGGAAACAAAGGCTTTTTGTAAGATCTTGGTGCTACTTAACTTGCTTGTTTTCTTATGCTTCAGTGAATGCCTAGAAGACTAAATCCTGTCTTTTAAACAGCTACAGAAATATATATTTTCCAAAGGTAAGCCTTTTACTGATATCTTCATGTTTTTACTCAAAGTTAAACAAAGCATTTACATTTCTGTCATGTCAAAGAACAGTGTACAATAAGTTGGTGAAATGGTGCCATCTTTCACTTGGCCCCAGCTATTTAAAAAGAAAGTAACAGTAACCTAGAAAAAAGCAATGATGAAGACCTATTAGCAAGTCAGGATTTTACCTTAAAATGAAAAATCTATTTAGTCCTGTTTTAATTGCATCAAAAACAGAATTTCTCCTTAGAGACTGTTTCTCAGTCAGGTTGATCTAATTTCAGGAAATGTTTCCTGATAGTCATCCCATGTTTTCTCTGTTAAATCTAGTAACTTGATTTGCATATGGTTAGTTCTTTTCTCTTTGCTCTCTTAAATTAATGCCCCCTGGCATTCCAAACATTTTTGCTGCTCATATTCTTTGTCCCTTCGGTTCATACACTATCTTCTGGAACTGAAAGGCACAGATACGAAAGCAACATTACATGGAAGGTCAATTCATTTTTAAATTACCCTATTGATCCTGATCTTGTTTGTATAGTTTCCTTATAGGTGGAGCTTTGTTCAGTCATTAGTGCTTGAGAATAGGGACAGCTGGGAATTCTTGGAAGAGGTACAGAATTTAAAAAAATATTTCCCCTGGTATCATAAACATTTCTATTTTACACACATGCAAATTTTGTACGTTAAAGTTCTTATGTCTATATAGAGCAGGTCTGCATCACTATGTAATGATAAGTACAGCACATCGCTTCCCTTAAGAATTTAGGACCAAAACCTCAAAGAGATTTTGGTACATAATTCCCATTTATATCATCCTTATAATCCCTTTAGTGAGTAGTCCCACTGGCTCCAGTTGTACTATATGGGAATAAGGATTATTCATCTAGTTTTGTAAGGATAGGAAGGGTAGTCTTACAGTAGCCTGGGAAACGATGCGTTTTGGCATTTTTTAGTGTATTATATGAGCTTCTTGGCAAAGATTAATTAGCCCATACAAGAGGTCTGTGCTGTAATATATTAAACTGCTTCTAGTACCCGTGGTAGCTTGTTTCAATCTATCTTGAGTATAACTGCTCCACACTGCAGTCTGCAATGTAGATGGATCCCTAATCTTTTCCTACCTCATTTTCCCCTGTTAACCTGTAAAACTGGAATAATTTTTTTCCAATACCTTTTGTCTGTCCAGGACAAAAACTGACTCTTATGCTTTTATATACTTGGGTAAAATGGACTCCTATTTTACTTCAGGCTTGTAGGTTCTATCGTATTACAAATGTTAAACAAGAATATTAATTCCCAGACAAAAGCTACATTAAAAATAGTATTTTTAATTTAATGGAATGGAGTTCAGAAATTTAGGGCAAATTACATTTCAAGGTTTTGTAGTTTTCTTCAAACCAAGCACCATAAATACAAGACATTCAAACTTAAGGTTGAAATTTAAACTTCAAATGTGTTTCAGACTGGAAACAAACAGTGATGGCTTCTAAACATCCTTATCTGTCCTCTTAAGTGGCACTGTGCAAGAGACATGTTAGTGTTTGGTCCCAGGTTAAGTCATATCGGGCACCTTTACATGAGTGCTGAGGCTGCAGACTCAATTAATCAAATCTGCTGGAGTATGGCAACTGCTGTGCTTCAGCAGCCTCCTGCATCTCATGTATCACCATCCCTGAGCTTAAAAACGGCAGTGGGGGTGCTTGAACTAAGACTTGTTGAATGATCTTTAGTTCAAGTGCCCCTGCCACCGTTTTTAAGCATGGGGACGCTGGTACAAGAAATATGGCAGCATTTTAATTAGAGTGGCTCTGAGTGGCTCTAATTAAAATACCGGCCCTTTCCTTCCCCAGATCATGTGTCAAACTGCCCATTTGTTTTTAAAGATACCAGAATCTTTGTTTTCCTTTTCCAAGTGTTACTACAGGGTATGGTTAAGATTATTCAGAAGCTCAAACTCATTGTATACACCCAATCAATCAACATAAAGGCAGAGAGAATAAATGTTTTTATCCTCTGAGGAAAAACTTAAAAGGAATCTTTTATATCTCTTCTACAAGAACTTAACCATTTAGGGCTGGAGCCCTCACAAATCAAGCTGGATATGCCAAAATGCATTTTGGTTTGTATTGTATTCTTCCTTGTAGCACTTAAATAAAATGCCCTTACACTTCACAATTGATCTAAAAAAACAGTTGATTCCAACTTGGTTTTCATGGCCCTGTCTTGACTGGGGTATTTAAAAAATTATCTATTTGAGGAGCTTAACTTGGGGAATAAGTGATGGTGAAAAAGGATGAGTACATTGAGTGGATCTGGTTCTAGTTTTTTCCAAACTGCTTTCCTGAATGGGAGAACAAGTATCAGAAGGTGACCTCATGCATCATTTCATATTGGCGACCCGAGAAGTTGTCCAATTTTGTGAGGCTAGCCACAGTCTGAAGTTCAATCACAACTCATAACTTGATATTGTAAATGAGGTTTGGGCTTCCTACCGTGCATCCTTTAATTGCATTCTTTATCTGGACTCATAATTAAGACAAGGCCAGAATATTACATCTGGTGCTTATTTGTGAGCACCAGAGCTATGCTAGGTGTCTGAATCTAAGACATTTTGGACTGGAAGATGATGCTACAAACTTTTTTTTTAACCCAATGGTAGATGTGTGACTAGATAACTGTTTTGTTAGATTCATTTGTAAAATAGGGGAATTAGATTTTCCTTGCTAAAAACAGATTTTATTTGTTCTCAGTGTCTTTTTCCTAGCAAGTAAGGTATGTTGTATGTATTTTAGCAGAAATTATCTGAATTAACTCTGATTTTCTATGTCACTAGGTTCAAGATGGCAAACTGCAGCTGTATAATGTATGGATTCTTTTGGTTCATTTTGCTGGTGTTTATTGGTTGGCCCATAAGCATTTTCCTGAGTGGCCTCTATGGATTCCTTTCCCCAATCACTACTTTAGTAGGACTAGACGATGTCAGTGAAGCGCTTCTGCGTGGAGTAAATCTGGGACGGCAGTGTGCTAGGAATGCACTAAGTGGCAAGCCCCTCTGTTGAGAAGTGAAGACAATATCACAGCTGGCCTGCCTTCTACCATGTGTTTCATAGCATTTATTGTTAACCTTAAATGTTCACTTCTGTACAAAAGTTGTTTGGTTTTAACGATGAATTAATGACAGTTGGTAATTTATGAACAATAACAAGGAAGGTGTTTTGTTCTTTAGAGAATGCAATGATAGCTTCCTGGTAATCCCAAAATGAGTAACAAAGCTGTCTTCGCTTGTTTGAGTAAATGCATTGAAAATGCATGAACTTCACATTCATATTCAAATTCTTAAAATCCGGGTTCCATTTTCTAGGCATACACATTATTGGATTAGAGTTCGTGTTTCAAATTTGGGAAGGTGAAGATATCTTTGGATTCTGGATTGTATTTTATTTCATTATAAGAGATGTGAAATTCAGATTTGAGGTTCTGGTAAGATACATGTAAGTACGTATTTTTTTTATGTATACACTTAAGAGCATTCTTAATTTAATTCTTTATAACAGATATTGACTTTCATTTTACTTTACCACTTTGTCTAATGATAAACAGAGTTTCCTTAAAAACTACCTTATGTGGATTCACTGTATTGAAATAGGACTTCAGGATCATTCATGAATAATCAGTTGTCATAAACTTACATGTGGATTTTTTTCTTTTCCATTTAATTGGAATTTAATTATTTTTATTTTAGAATACATTAAACCCTAAGTTAAAACATTATCCAACCAGGTGCGTGGAATCCTTAGACCTACTAAAATTCATGGAAATGATGGTGTTTTCAAAGTTGGTCTTCTTACAACCTGTTTTTGCTAATTCCTCTTCCGACATTTTTATTAGAGAGCGTTTTTATGGAAAATTATCTAGGTTTTTACAAACTTACTTGTTCTTTTGGAAGTGACCATCAATTCAACAACAGTGAATAGCTATTGTTGACTAGGTAATTTTATCTGTATACTTTATGTATTTCCAGAAATTACTTAGAAATTATTAAAACTGGAAGAAAGCTTGAAGGAAATGATCCAGAGGTAGGGTTCAGGGCAAAATAGGCCAATACTCTAATACAGTATTAAAAAGAAAAGGACTCATCTGCTTACAACAGTAAAAAGCCTTCCATGCTTTGTGGGAGGTGGGGGAAATATCCCTGAAGCACAGCCTACAGGGATTTACTGATCTGGCTGTAGAAGTTTAAATTGCAGGAGAGCACATGTAAATTAAGCCTTCACCCTTCTTGTATAATTTTATACCTTATTTTGGATTGGTCTTCTCTTTAAAACTTTATCCTCTACGATGTGTTTGCTTACTAAATGTTCAAACATAGGCAAGTTTATAGTTGTTATGTGAGCTTAAGTGTGAATTTTCTGGATATTTGAATTTTCATCCATGAAGTTGTACTGAAATTTTTTAACTGATTTCCTTTTTAAAAAAAAGTATTTGTATTTATTATACATACACGTGGCCTATAATTAAAATAGTATGATGCTTTATTTCATAAGCCCCAGTTTTTAGTTGCTTAAAACTACACATTAAATTAATGTGAAGCAATAAACTCTGGTGCATATTGCATCAGAGTTTATTGCTCCCAGGCACTGGGTTCACATGTGCTCCTGGGACAGTGGCATGTTTTGCTTAGTAGGAGCAGCCTGGGGCTGCTCTGAGCCAGCTCAATGTGCTACAGAGGGGCTGGCTGGACACGAGGGTGCTTCAGTGCAGCCTTAGCCAGCAAGCAGCCCTGACACTGAAGCACCCTTGTGCCCCAGTCAGCGTCTTTATGCACATTGCTGCACAGTAAAAAACTCCACCACAGGATAATACTTATATTTATAAGTACTAACCTACAGTGGAGTTAATTAGTTTACTGCAGCCTAATAGGGCCACATATGTAGATGTGGAGACTTAACTGTGGAGCTAATTAGGCAATTATGCTGAAACTATCTTGTGTTGATGATGCACCCACTGAGTATTATCTGGCCATGAATAATTTTATGTTGGAAATTTAAGTTTTCTAATTGACAAACCAATAAGCTTTCAAAAGGCATGGCATCTGCTTTTCAAGATGGAGCTTGGTCAGCTTGTGGAAAGGATTAGATGGTGTCAGGGCAGTTTTCCCTCCCTGCCTAGTCTCACCATGTGTTCCCGGTTAGTCTGGGAGCAGGCACAGGGAGGGGGAACCCTTCCTCCTGCCATTGCTGTCCCAGTCTAAGCCCAGAGCCTCTACAGCCTGGTCAGAGTGGGCAGCAGCAGCTCTGGAGCCTCCCCACAACCTTGGGACAGTGGGGACAGCAGCAGGCAAGGAAAGGGGAGCAGAGAGGATGTGCCTCTGAACATGAAAGGGAGGGAGGACTTTTACCTGCTTTGGGGACTTTAAAAGTCCATGTCTGCTGCTCCCATGGTGTGGCCTGCCCACCCTGGTGCACGGGAAAAGAGGAGGAAGCAAGAACTGGTGGTGGGGGCAGCAGCTACCCTTGCAGCACTGGCTGCTGCTCCCACACCTCCCTTTGTAAAATCCTGAATCTGTTTCTGTATGATGCGGTTATCTGTCATAGCAAGAGACTAGACTCAACAACACTGCAGGTCACTTCCAGTCCTTTGGTTCCAGTGCTCTGCCAAACTTTAACTGTTTGGTCTGAAATTTTCCATATCAGAGGTTACCTCATTTACTTTTTTTTTTTTTTTAGCTGTTAGAGCTTTTCAACTAATATCTTCTAGTGTCCTCACTAAACTAATATGCTCCAGATCCTTTCACCTTCTACAGTCACAGAAATGCACTGTCCATATCCAGAGATCAACTGAACAGACTCTTGTTTTAACCTGATTTTTCCTACAAATGCAGTCTGCCAGTGCCAGTCAACAGAAATGAAAGCCTGGGAGTGTCTATTATGTTCTCAATTATTGTCCTAATGTTGAGGCCCAGATAAGAAGAGAAAGACAAGATCCAGAAAAGGGAAGGAATGGATTAGGACAAGGAGACTGAGACTGGAGGCTGACAAAATGTGGTGATGAAGAAAGAAACTGAGATTGAGAGTCTTGGGAATAACCCTAGGGCATGGAGCTGTCAGCATCACTGTCCACCAGATATTGCTTAAGAATTATTAAAGCACAATTAACCCTTAAATAGGATGTGAAATACAAACACAGACAACTCAGTGGCCTAAAATCAGAGTCTAACTTTATTAATGCAACAAATGTTAACAGTTTCTATATACAGAAAGAGAAAAACATGCAGTACAATAATCTCACCCAATCTCAGATGTTACTTTGCTCAACAGAAAAGATGACCATTTGGTTCCTGAAGCAAAGGATGCGTCATTGGCTGGGATGGGTCTAGACAGTGTTGAAGGCAGGATTTATGATGATGACAAAACTTTCTTGCTGCCTCCTTTTATGCTTTTCTTCAACTTCACTTTTTCAATGACTCTGCTTTGGGATTGGTCTTCCTGCAATCAGGATATTGTCCATATTTTATCCTGTCAGTATATTCCTTTGTTCAATGTGCTTGTGTGTCATGTGTGCAACTCTTAATTTGGCCTTTTTCTGGTGTCTTACTTTGGGCATTGTCCATCGGTCTCCCTTATCACCTTTCATTAATATATCCAATCATTTCATCCCTCTGATTTGCTGGTTAGTGCCAAATTCAGTTAATCTGAGCTGGTAACAAAACTATTACTATGTTGTGTTAGAAAAACTTCTCACAATGTTAAAAAAAGAAAGAAACACGATGTGAGCAAACTCAAGGCTATAAGCTTCTTGCAGGACTTAAGGCCAGCTGATATTGTAGACACAAGCAAAATGAAAAGTTCAGATAATAATGAGGCTGTACAGAACTTAAGCAATGATTAAGTAAGGCTGAATGTAAAAGAAAACTTTAAACAACACTGTAATATACCACTCTGTAAATAGGTGCAACTTTTTAAAGCATAAAATATGACGAGATACCCTAACAGAGCCAGCTGTGGGTTCAGGAGCTGAGGAACAAAGGTAGAGGGGTGAGAAAATTTGTGGGGAAGAGGTAGATTGTACACAATGCTTGAAGGGGGAACTGGGACTGCTAGAGCAAGAAGTGGAGTTGTGATCTGAGTATGGAAGGCTTGGATTTAGATAGGCAAAAAGAATGTAGCCAGAGAGAGAAACTAGTTAGGTAAGAGAAGACTAGGACAAAGACAGGTGGAAGGAGATGAGGCAGATGACTCTAGGTTCACTAGAGCATATTTCCCTGCAGAGCCTGGAAAGAAACCTGAAACTCCTATGTCTCACTATTCCTCTGCTGTCATCAAGTAACTTGGAAACCTACTGACAAAATGTCTCATCCCCCTCTAGTGCTGGTCCTTATGGAATATGACAGCTAACTACTGCTATCAGTTACTCCCTTAACTGGCAGACAGCTGTGTGGTGAACGTAAAAATTCCAACCTTGCTGATGAATTGTGTGGCTGTTAATATGATAGAATGCCTCTTTTTTGGTTTGCTTCTTTTAGAAGCACAGAAAATTATGCACAAAAAAATAAAAATACATTAAGCTTACAAAGCTAAGCACTCAAAAATAGGAAATCTACAATTAAGGTTGTTTGAGAAATCTTATTTGAGCCCTGTTATGTTTAAAAGATTGCATAATTTTTTTTCAGCATGACTTCAGCTTCATTCAGTGTTCAGTTTTCAAAGAAGGGACTTAGGGGTCGTCTTTTAAGATAAGAATTGGGTTGGACAGGATTGTAGTACCCACTTAAGCAAAGGCGTGGAGTTAAATTTAAGAACTTTGAAGAGCTTGACTTTGCAACATGAAGGTTCTTTTAAATTGCTTTTTTTGAGTAAAACTTCATAAAACACAATTATATTAATCTCAGTGGTAATGATATAGGGGATAGCATGTGAGAATCACATATTTTCAAGCATGGAATTTCACTCTGGAAAATCCTGGAAATGTCAGTGTTGGAGTAACTGCTTGGGTTTCTTCATAATGGAAGAGTGAAGGAATATTTTTTTTCTTTGAGTTGATGCACTACTAGAATTATCTGAATATTTTCTTTTTATTCACTTTTGACAAATTAACTTAACCTCCCCTTCCTCCTCCTCCCCCCACCCCAATAAAAAAAACCCACTTGTTTCAAAAGCTATCTTTGAAAAATCAGTTACTTAGTAATTATTTTTTAGAAAGCAATAAGCCTATAAAAACCAGTGTGTAATGAAATTCCCTCCTAGTCAGAATTCCAGAAACACTATCGGTCACATGTACTCACTGTGTGATAGCCACATAAAAAGCGTTCTACGTGGTATTAAACTTCAGTGCTGTAGGTTAAATTGATGCAATAAACACTTGTACAGATCCCATCATGACTCATGTTAGGTTGGATTTCTCTGGCAACCCATGGGACTTTGGCACCCTGCTCACCCTTCCTTCCCTGTCCCACTTCAGGGTGATGCTGTAACTTTGACCAGAGCTTGTGTGGTCTGCTTGAGCACCAGGCTGGTCCTGCTTCTGGGATGCTAGTGACCCAAGGGGTCCAAGTCCCTTTTTCCACCCCACCCTCCTTTCCCTCTTGTTCCCTCCTGCCAGCAATGAGGCACAGTATTATTGCTCAGTGTGCAGATTCCATCCACCCCATCTGGGCGTTTGTAAAGACTGCAGCTTTTTATTAAGTGCTGTGCTATTTGCTGGACACTACATTCACACGGGGCTGTCCAAGATATTCTTCTTGTGACATGTTGTTTTGAAGTGTCCATGTCCACATCTCAGTCTGGTCAGCTGGACCCAGGCTTCTCTTTCAAAGTTGTGCGCAGTGGGTTACTTGTTTGATGTTGGTATAAAATACTGTAGGAATAGATTTAAGATCAGATTACTCTGAAAGATCATTTCATTTCCATTCACCCCACCTCTTATCTAAATTCAGTGCAGCACACAAGGCCACAATACCCAGCCTGCTGGACCCTCCAGCCTGAGCCTAGAAATTTGGCAGCATGGGAGTGTAGTTAGCATCTATCTTCTTATGTCACTTGGTCTAATGCCCGAGAGTACAGGGAACATATCTGCATGTGTGTAAGTTGTGCAGACTGTTATGAGTCTCTGCAAACTTAAGTACAGTGTTGAGATCTTTACTGTGACAACTTCTAGAGCATACAGAATCACAGTAATCTGCTGGGGCATATACCATTGCAGGTGTGGTGGTTCTGTGTACTTAGAAGTTCTCCCCTTATGTCATGATGGCTAAACGTATTAAGACAGCTACCCATTCAGACACTGGTCACATTACTGGTGACCTTCTGAACGTGATGGTATAGGTGAGGGAATGCTCTAATGCGACTCCTTGGTAAATTGGGATATGCTTATGTGGAAAGATATAGTTGCAGTGGTATCTACTGAAGAGAACACCCAGAATTGCCACCTCACCAATCTTAAAAAGGCTTTTACCCAGCAAGGAGTCTCCTCCAGAAAGGTAGATTGCACGTTTGAAAGAGCCACCTGGATACCATGTGAAAAACTGCTGCAGTACAGAAGAAAAACACCCACAAATCTTATGCCACTGGTTATGACATATCACCCATCCCTTGAACCTGTACGGAAAATCCTCAGAAAATTGCAACCCATATTAGAAAGAGACCCTATTCTTAAAAAGATCTTTTCAGAGCCACCCATCCTAGCTTTCAGACAAGCACCGAACCTCACCAACCTCATCACCAAAAGCAAACTTCCTCAAGCCTAGAACACACCAAAAAGATCCAGACCGTGGCAGGACAAGAAATGCAAAACCTGCCTACACACCTCCACCACCCCCACTATTACTGCACCCCACAACAGAGCCATCAGCATCCCTGGATCTTACAGCTGAACCTCCAGAAATGTAGTATACCTCATCCAATGCACCAAATGCCCTGATGGAAGATACGTAGGAGAGACCAGACAACAACTGCGCACCAGAATGAATGCACATGGGAAATCTATCAAAGACAGAAACAATTACCTCACAGGAGGGCCACTCTCTCCAATCTATCAGTCCTGATCTTCAAGGGAAACTTACACAACACTTCCCAGAGAGGAGCCTATGAGCTCCATTTCATCAACGTGCTGGATACTAGAGATCAGGGATTAAACATAGACATTAGATTTTTGATGCATCACAGTCTGCCTGGCAACTGACCTCCCAGCCCAGCCCCTGGCTTCTTTACTTTTCATTCCATCCAGGAAGAGCACACACCAACTGCTGCAGCTTCCTGAGCCTGACGAAGGGTTTTTGAACCTGAAAACTTGTTTAATAACTATTCTCCAACCAATAATAACCAAATTGCAACCAAAACTTGCTTAATAACCAAATTCTCCAATTTAGGTTGGTCTAATAAAAGATATCAAATTCACCCAAGGAACCTTGTCTGTCCAAGAAATGTGTACATTTTAAAATTATTTTATGATTACACAGTGAGGCCAGTTTTCTTTTGGAGAGCACTGATTTCTTCTTCATTCTACTTTCATTATATGCCTTCTCAGTATTTTTGTCTCTACCATCTGACATTTAATGTAAAAGGTACATCTTGTAATACAGCTGTCAGTCCTTCCAGGATCTAAGCCTGGCTGAAAGAAATGCAGTGTTGAAAGAAGTCTATGAAAAAGTTTGAATTATCCCCTCATGGGTTTTTTCTTCTCTACTTCTGCTGGGTAGAAATTAGAGCACGGGTAGTTAACTTATGGCCCCGGGCCAAATCCAGCCTACAGAACCATATTGTGTGACACACAGGGCTGCTAGAAGGGCTGGGGAATTTCAGGATGTGGCCTACTGCCTAAATTGGGCCCATGGAGTCCAGTTGGGCATATGTGTTGGCAGGGGGCAGCGAGCAGCAGCTGTGTTAACCCCTGCACGGTTCTGTCACTCACATAACTGCCACATTTGTATTCAGCCCATGAGGAGCTGTGTGGACTCCATCTGGCCCGGAGGGTCAGGGTGAGTTTTACATCACTGAATTAGAGAATATTTACAACTGTAAGCTACCAAAGTCATCAGTGTTCAGTGAGCAAAGAGAGAAATGCATAAATGTTCGCTACATTGTCCTTTAATTCATCTTCCATTTTTTCTCTGCTTTTTCCCTGTTCTACTTTTTCTTCCTCAGTGCATTTTCCTTGGTTTTACTTTCCATTTCTCTTGCTTTTTCCAACTTTTCATTCTTCTTTATTTATGCACACTATTACTTTATTCTCTAATATTTACTTGTCCTTTGACAGTTTTCTTTTCCTATAGACTTTCATTTATTTATGTTCCTGCTTTTTCGTCTTCTATCCTAGACCCTACTATGTATTTTTTTTTTTTTTTTACTGAACTTCCATTTGTATATCTAAAAATATATTTTTAGGGCTCTTTCACAGCCTTTGTAGTATTGCATCTTCTAGACATTCCCCCAGCTGCTGTGTTTGGTTCCCAAGATACTTGAGCCCATGTGTTCTGAAGCTTCTTTAGGTCTGAATAGCATGATGGTTTACCATTTATTTCTAGAAGCTCATATGATATTGGGAGTAAACAGAAATTCAGAGTTCACATGGGCTCCAAAATCCAATCACTCTTTATTCTAGTTTGCATAAAAATATGCAGACTGCTCAACCTTTTTAGACTCTAGTCACCCCTCTGTAACTTTGAAATCAACAACATCCCATTTCAGAAAATAATGTATATATTACAGTGTTCACCACGTTACATAAGAGCTGAGGTGGGAGAAGTGATTAACCAAGGTCATGCATATGCTCATCTCCTTGAACAAGTACTGGAAAATAGGGAACTTGGGAAGAGGAATGGCTTGGCAGGGCCAAGCCTGTACTTTCCCTTCTCACTCATGGGTCAGGGAATGGGGGGAGGGAGGAGTAGCAGCCTTCAAAGGATCCTGTGGCATGCAGCACCCTGACTGAGAATCACTGATGCAGACAAATAAATGTCTACTTGCATTTACTTGTCTTAATTTCTTTACCACTTTTGAGAATCCTTTTCAGTTAGGTCAGAGTCCTCTAAGGAGTCAAGGATCCTTCTTTTTCCTGTGCTACCTATATTGCTACTCCTTTGAAACATATACAAAGGTTGGTGCAATTCTCCAGTGTGAGTTTAGGGAAGCCTTCATTTCCATACCTGTTGAAATATGTTGAAGGTCTGGCTCAATCGCAGCCTTGATCTGCTCCCTCCCATTCCTGGCTCACACTGGCTTTACTTCCACTGTGAGAATACTTTCTACAGGGTGTCGAGATTCTGCAGAATCAGTTTTGGGTCAGAAATAGTGATGCTTTATTTCTCACAGTGACTCATGACTTCCATAAGCATAAGGGGGTCTCAGGCAAGGGATAATCTGGCTCAGAAAGCATAAGGCCAGACACAAAACCTTTAAAAATCAGGTGATTTTTAAAGGTCATTTGAGCTACATATTAAACCCAGAAATCCTGACTTCTACTTCCATACCTTACCCACAAGGCTGTCAGATTTGAATGGTTAAACAGATGCCTTGGCACAGCTGTGTTAGGCACATTGCGAGTCCCTGGTGTAGGGATTTTCCCTGTAAGGTGGGAAAAGTCCTTGGTGCAAGATCAGAGTCCGTCAAAAGTTTGCAGCTGCACTGTGGAGTGCATGCTTGTGATTGGTTTAGACTAAATTATGCACATGTGGCGGTCGGCAATTGGCTTGCTGACCGTATAAAAGGCTTGGGCGATGCCTGCCCAAATTGGAGGAGTGCTTGAACATGCGTAGGGAGAGATCCCCACATGTACTTCAGAGCCATGGAGGAGCCTGATCACCCACTGACTCCCCGTCGCGGTTGCCACGACGTATCCCATCCCCGCATAAATGTGAGCAACAGTGTGCCTGTCTTCAGTTTTTGTTTGTCTGTCTACGGATTGTGCCTACACTGTCTACCTTGTGTGTACAGCTTGTAAGTAAAGTTTTTTTTGTTACATCCACTGCTGCCTCTCGTCCAACCAATTCCGCTCTATAGGCGGCCGCATTCTGCCGGCATTTCTTGGCCCCCACATGGTGTCATGAACAGGATCGGTACACCGGGAAAATGCAATGGAGCTAGAACTGGTTGAGGGTTGCCCTTGGCGCAGTGGAAAACGCCACGTGCTAGTCGCCATGGAGTTGGGAGCACACATTGCTTACCATCAAGCGGACGGATCGGGTGGAAGATTTGTGAGCGGTTACCTTTTGCTTGAGGGAGAAGGGGATCCTGCGAAAGAATGGGAAGCGCGTCTTCACCTGAGAGCATTTGGATGTGTGATGGGGAGTGAGCAAGTTCGATTTAAACCCTGAGACCAAGGGTCTCCTTTCATTAGGAGCAGGTTTCTAACTAGACTTCTTTTTACAGAAGAACTCTTGTGCAATGGCAAAAGAAACATTGGTTTGTGGTCTTTTGAGCCTGTATATAATCCTGCAGCATGAAATGAGCCTAGTTTGCCTGAAGGAGGGATTGTTTCTGAGTGCTGTGGTGCATTTCTAGATGCTTAGCAAAGCTGCCTCTGCAGTATTTCTAACTTTGCTGTGTCCTTGAATGACAGAGAGGCAGAACAGAAATTAAACTGAGATCTCACATAACACGTATAGAATTCTGCCACTGAACCAATTATGTTTGGATAATAATTTTATCTGTTTTCACTGATCTGTTTGACAGCAAGGACGAGTATATATGGAATGTGAATATATACATATTTAAAATAATGACTATTTAAATTAAAGTGTGGGACAAGTCAAATACCATAATTACACATGCATTTTACAAAATTCCTCAGTAACCTCCTCGAAAGCTTGTTAAACATTCTCTTCAAAAACAACTCCATAAATTACATGTAGCTTTCTCTCTCCTTTCCCCGCCCCCCGTTATCTTGGAAATTCTATTAGGAAAACGGGGTCTTTTTCCTTTAGAGTTCATCTGCCTCAGCTGGTTGTCCCCGACATTGTCATGAGCCTGCTTATGACATCATATTACTTGCTTTGGAACTAGTGACGCTTTGTACGAGCATAATTGATCAGGACACATAAGGAGAAACTAGGGCTTTTTCCCCCTTTTTTTTTTTTAACAAGGTCCTTGTGTCGTTCAGTGTGCTTCTGGCTTTATGCTCTATTGAATTTGTGGGTCAGATTTATTTTTCATTTAAAAGTCTTCAGAGAGATCACCAGTTAAGGGTAAGCCTTTTACTGATCTATTTTCCTGCTATTATTTGTCACAGAAAGTATTTATCTTAAAACTGGAGCCTGTTTCCTCAAGCTGATCCATGAGTTGTAGACACATCTGCACAGCACACCCCTTACACTAGCATGATTCTATGTGAGCACAACAGTTTAGTGGAGAGGAGCCGGGCCTAACTTAACACTTCCCTTTTATCCCATCATCTGCTCTCATTCTCATACTCTTTAGGAAGAAAGGATGGTTTAGTGGCACTCAAACTTTTTTGTCATACTCCTTTTCCAGTTTTTTTGTTTGTTGTTTATTATTATTATTAATTATGTGCTCTTATAATTGTGATGAATAACACTTTTTCATTACAACCACACTGATTCTTCATTAACTTAAAAAGTATTTTAGAGTTGATTTTTTTCCTCCTTTTTATGCCCCCCTTTCTCTCCTCCTTCCTTCTTCTTGCATGCCTTCTAAAAGGTCATTATGTACCTACCAGGGGCAGGCATTTACCCCAATTTGAGAATCACTGCTTCATTGAGTTGGGCATGAGTTCAATTCAGGATATTTTCTTATGCTCAGTCAATAACATGGATGCTGACTCTGTGGGTGTTCGGGGGCTCAAACTCTCTCTGAAAAAAATTAGTGTAGCAGGCTGCTTGCAGTTGTTAAAAAAAAACAAAACCAAACCCTGAACTGCACTTTACTGGAAGAAGCAGATTGTTACTTCAATCCAGTTCTGCAGTGTCTGTAAAGATTAGACACTTTAGCAGGGCTTTTTGACACTTTTAGCTAAATTTGATTCAATCAGTTATTAGATAAAAGTGCCAAAAAAGCCCCAATAAAGCACCTGATCTTTACAGACACTGGAGCCAGAACCAGGTTGAACTAACATGCTGCGTCTTCTGAGCATGTGTGTGGTTTGGCATGTGAATGCACTGAGTTTAAAGTGCTGTTTTGGGTTTTTTGGGTTTTGTTGTTTTATGCCTGCAAGCACCCACCAGCAAAAACCAAAGTTGGTGCCTATGTACAATAACTTCCTGTAGGACCCTTGGGAAACTGTTTATCTGTCCCAAGCTCAGTGCTGGAAGCCTAAAAGGAGACTAGAACTTCCCTACTTCACCAGTATTTTTGTAGTGTCCTTTAATAATTATGACAATACGTAATCACCATAGTGTGTTAATACCTAGATAGGCTGTTACTAACAAGCAGAGAATTAATCCATTTGCCAGGAAAAGCCTGTTATAGTACAATTTTTTCATTTTTGTTTCAAAGTACAGGGTCTTCTTCAGTTTTCTTAGAGAGACCTTTTCCCAGTCTAAATAATCCCATTTTCACAATATTTTAAACACCATAATTTTTTAAAATTCATGCTATTATTACAAATTTCCTTGCATCTTATTAATAAAATAGTATTCCAGACAGAAATGACTAACGTAAGAAAACTAAAGGGAGTTAAGTGTCCAACTTCTTTATGAAATCCTAACTAATTAGTCATTTAGGCATCCTTTGAAAATAATAATTAAGGATTTATGGAACTTAAAATGTTTCATAATTAACAAGTTAAGAGTAAATTCAATGGAGATATCTTACACCTTGCTAATATAATCCTACGTAAATGTTTATTTTCTGTTGGTATTTATCCTTGTATTTCACTATCCATGGTAATCACGTCCCCTTTAATTTTCCAAAAGAAAAGTTATAAACATACATAGCTCTCTAAGGCTTTGATCCAAAGTCCACTGAAAATTATAGGGATTTTTTGTTGAATTCAGCGGATTTTGCTTTAACCCTTTTGTATGTGTAAAACAATCTCTCAAGCACGCTAATTATTTATGGTGACAGTGTTTCAACTTCCTCCAGTTGATCTCCTTCATTTGGTTGAGTGCTTAGAACTGAATGTAATGTTCCAGGTTGAGCAATTTCATTTTTGTTGAAGTTATTTAGACTATTCTTACTTCCTTGGTCTAGGGTCGATCTTATATTATCAGTGCTGGAAGGAAAGGAGCCTGATCAACCACTTAGTTCAAAGTATGGAACATACATGTTAGGTGATTTGTTATTTTATATGTATATGTATATATGTGTATATATATAATAGATTCTAAGATCTTTTGGGTCAGATCTTATTCCACCTGTTAGGTGTATAAGGCTGCACCCACACACGCAGGCACATGCAGTTTGTGGTGCTACAAACCGCATGTATTGCATGCAGTGCTGCTTATTTGTAGTATGGGGGGCACAAAGCACACCAAAATAGTGCGCGCTATGACTAGTGTCAAATAGTGTGCACTAGGCTGCCAGCTCCCCCCTCTCCACATGCTACAGAGACCCTATGCTGAGGCACACCGTGCCACAGCCAGCTGTGGAGCATTGTGCCTCAAGATGGAGGAGCAGACAGCCCTGGGCTGACTGCTCCCCTGTCTCTGTGTACCTCGGCATAGGGACTCTGCAGCGTGGCTGCTGAAGTACAGTGTGCCTTAGCTTGGAGGATCTGCAGTGTGCAAAGATGAGGGCTGCCTGCTCCCCCTTCTCCCCAACCCACTTCCAGCTGGCTGGGGTGCAGGGTGCCTCATCGTGGGGGCTGCCTATCGGCTAGGCCTGTACCAAGACAGACAGACACAGAGAAAAATGCCATTTAGATTTCATGGAACTAATCCCAATTATTCTGTAATGTTAAAAAAAAAAACATGTGTTACTCTGGTGAGCCTGGATGATGCTAGTGAAGTCCTGCTTCAAGGTGTAAACATAGGGAGGGAGTGTGTCCAGAAAGTCAGAAATGGCAAACCCCTTTGCTGACGACACCACCAAGCAAGTGTTTTACTCATGCAAAGTCAAATTTCATCTTTACTCTTCACTCTGTCTTTCACCATCTAAATTAAGGTCTTTTATTACACTATAACTGTATTTGGCTTCTTTTTTTCATTTCACAACCATTAGAGGAAACTATAATGTACTTTAACTATTTTATGACCTTATGGTAGAAGTTGCTTTTCTCTGCCTCTATACAATGATGACTTCTGTGTTTCAAGGTAATGCAATATGTTAATGTAAGGGTATGAATATTCTTTCAAAGACAGGATGCTTCTTTATTTTTCTGTCCCATGGAGTTAGGAACAGGAGAATGAATCAGTAGTACCAGAAATGAAGCAGTATGATGTGTGAATACTTGGAGATGAATGAGAAGATGAGGGCAGATACTTCTTTGTGGGTTGCCAGTTCTCATCCCTGCTTCGTAGTCTAAAGGGGAGGGGCAGTTGTATAAGGAAAGCAGTCAGCCAGAGCAACACATAATCCAAGGTCCCTTTTCTGTAGTGTAAGCAGGTATGAAGTCCTGAAAGTTCAGCATATTTGGATCACAGCAGCAGAGACTTTTCAGGACAGGGCATCCTGTTCTGTCATCATTGGGATATAGGTGCACTTTATGTTCTTGTTTCCTTTTGGGTATCCACAGGCCACTTTGGGTAAAAACTAGAACCCAAAATAAATACCATATTTTCTCACGTACAACATCCCGCCAAATAAAATAAGCACCAGAATAAAGACCTTTCCTTGCAAATGCATTCCCCCAATTTCTTTCTCCTTCAGCACTGGGCCCTTGGCCCATAGCTCCAAAATGCAGGGTGCCTCACTGGCACCACTAGGGCCTCTTACCTCCATTAAGCCACATCCAAACCTTGCTCTAATAAAATTTGAAGAGAAACAACTATGGGACTGAGACTGCTTATCTCTGTGAGAATCCCAGCAAAGAACCTTTTTCCTTCAAGATAAGGGCCACGATACCGCCTTATCCCTGGGGTGGAGCTGGTATACCTACTGACTCCACCCTGCCTATCACTTGATCCTTGCTTCTCAGAATCAGGCACAGGGGCTTCACATTAATCAATCTACCTGCTTGTCTCCCTGCAACCTGTCTTTCAGGAAGCAGGCTTACAGCCTTGTGGCCAGTCCCTGCACTGGCTTGCAGACAAGCCAGGTTCTTTGCAAGCTGCTCTTTACAATGTCTTGCCGGTCCTTAACTCTGCTGCTTAACTCTCCCTACTCTCAGTAGAAGAGGTTACTCATTTAAGAGGAAGTTAGATGAGCACCTTGCCGGGGTCATCTGACCCCGGTGCTCTTTCCTGCCACGGCAGGGGGTCGGACTAGATGATCTGCCCAGGTCCGGACTGCTCAGCTACCATGTAACCCACAGCCTGGATCTCACCCCCACAGGCTATTCCCTTTGCCATCTTCCTGTAGTTAAGAGGCCCAAATTTTCTGCGGCTAAGGAGCTACTACTACTTGTTTCTGCTCTACTTTCTCTCTCTTCTGCCACTCCTCCCCACTTTTTTCTCAAAGTAACGGGTTAGGGACCCCTGTTGCATCATTCATAAAATCAATCCAGAGATTTGAAGTAGGAAATCATAATGTCAAAAGCGTTATGATCTGGGGTAGTCTTTCTGCAACAGAGGAATTGCTCTATTGTTTTTCTGTAATACCAAAAGGAGTTAAAGTTATGAGAACTGTCATTTTTTAGGGGTTCCTAGACGCATTGAGAGCCACTAGCTTAAATCCAAGACTTCCTGGTTTGGCAGACAGTTGGTAATAGAGGGTCTTTTTCTCTCAAGGGTAATATGTGGTTTGCTAGTTTTATTATTTACAAATAATTTTATTATTTATAAATATTGGTTTTAGATTTTCTTTGTTGAAAATAACCTTTTAGTATTTCCTTAAGACTATTTCTTAGCAAATAATATATGCAAAAACAAGGCATCCAATTAACATATTTTCATGACTGAGTCACCAGAATCAAGGTGGCAGATTGTAGCTGTTTCCTCCACAAAAGATCCCGTACTGGATAGAATGCTGAGATGTTTTGCTAATGTAACCTCACTCTTACTATGCTACTGACTGCCACTTTTTGTAGGCACAGTTGACCTTTGAATAAATGTATCCTTTCAATTTTAATCCTCATTTTCAGAAGCCCTCTGGGTTTTTCTAATGGTTTGAATCCTTGCCTAAGTTTCATTTTTGGTGCCAAGCTCAGGACAGCTTCTGTCTGAGCCATCCATAGGAAGAACTGTAACATGCACAAAAAAATCCCTAGACAGTCTTAGCTGTGGTTTGGAATATAAGAGTATGTTTCCATTATCCTCCATTTTTGCTTTAAAATCTAATATTTAAAATCTAATATTTAAGCCAAACACTAACTTAAAACATGACCTTTTCACAATAAAGGATTACTCAACTGTCCTTTAGATTTATTTATTTTTAGATGAGGTTGAATCTCAGCACCTATGTCAGTGTTATATTCAGTCACGCTGCTCAGAGAAATTACAATATTTCAGCATTTTCTAATATGGTATGACAATACATTATAATTTTATTTTGAACAATGTCTTCTATATAGATCTCAAAACATATCACATAGTTAAATAAAATAGGACACCACCAATCTTTTACAAACACGGAGGGAATAGATGCTCTGATTTACATGAATGCATCTTTGCTGAAGACAGTAATAAAACTGGCAAGAGAATTTGGTTCATTATATTGTAAATAAAACAGTAAAATCAGAGAGCAGAAGAAGAGAGGATTTACATGGCTAAGGCAAGGATAAAACCATATCCTTTGTAACATGGTCTATGCAAGCATAAATGATTACTTTAACTGATCAAAATAATGACTGTAACCATAGAAAAAGAAATGGTTCTGCTCAGTTCATTGATACATGAAATATAAAACAGTAGAGCATATAACCCAATGATGAAAAATAAGTTTCCAAAACCCTAGGCCCAAACCTTGGTTTTAATCAGTTGATTGAATTAGAGAAGAATGTATTTGTTCCCATCATATCTGGGACTGTGCACAATTGCCAACCTGTTTGGCTAACTATAGACAGTCAAATAGCCCAAGGCTGATTCTATTAAATCCTTGCAGGTTAGGCTAAAATCCATAGATTGAACCAATGACAAGTGAACAGACATTCACTTCTGATTCTGGAAATACAGCCACATGCCTGTAGTGGCTCAGGCCAGAAGCCAGGGGGCACTACAGCACATCTTCCTGCTCAGCTGGAGCAGACAGCTTGGGCTAAGGATAGCTTGTCCACCCTGCAAGGGGGAGTTGCGGGGGAGGTGTAAAGTGTTCTGGGGTGCTGGCAGACTGAATTAACTTGAATCTGGAGGGGGTCTGGAATAGAAGTTCAATAAACTGATTTAAATTAAATCAGTTAAGTCTGATACTACACCTGTCCAAGTTTATTTTAAACTAGTTTCAGCCATTTTGAAAGTACATTGAACTTCTGTTGTGTTATAGATTTGAACTGGTCTCCGATCACTTATACTGGTTTATGTGTAATTTCTGTCCTCAGCCTTTGTGTGACTGAGAGTGTAGTTAGTATAATACAGAATGGAGAAAACTGAATGTAGGTCATGTACTTATAGATAAGGAAGTATTTCTGCAGTTAGGTATGGAAAAGAACACACAACAATGCAAAAAAGTTCTTCTATATTCCTGAGTCAGATGCCTAGCAACCAATTCAACAAGACAATGCTGTGAGGGATCCATGTAAGCAATTATTTGAGCAATCTTTAGCTGATGGAAGGAGCAATGAAATCCCAATGTCGTGCTGCTGCATCAGATGGTGACTGAGGAGTGGAATGCTGCCCAACTGTATGTCTGCACAGGCTGTGTAAACCATATAGAGTATTCAGGTCAACAGCCTGTTCTGTCCGGGCAAGACAACCTCTTTTGTTCAAAAATTTGTTTTGATCAACAAAATCCCAATGAAACTGGGTGAAGTTGCTTTTCACAGAATCTTTTCACTTGAATATAGGTTTCATTATAATATACAGAATTACTGAGAATTGATTCCTTGGGATTCTGCTAGCTGAAGGATGAACTTATATAGTGTACAAAGGAAAAGTGTATATTCTGGGTCTGTGTTGCCACTTCTTTAGGTCCTTGTTATCTGAATGGTAGTTGTTTGTTTCCAGGCCTGTTAAAATAATTACTTTTAAGTAACCATAAAAATCTGCCCTAACTCAGGGCTTATTATAGAGCAAAGGTTTTCTTATAATACTTTTGATGTAAGATGTCTGAGCAAGGCTGAAGTGTTCTACTTATCCATAGAACAGATATACTAAAAGCAGCGCAGGCTTCTCCAACCTGACCTGGATGGAGCTCACCTAAAAGAACAAGGAATAGATTCTGATTTTTTAACCTGAGTACTAGTGAGCCTAGACAAGTGACAAAATTAACATTGCTAGTGTTTATTTCCCTTCTCTTTCAGGAATATTAATTAGAGAAACAAAGCAATTCATCTCTCCCAATCTACCTACTTATTCAGTATTAATTTCTCTGTATCTTACAGAACTTTTACGTGAATAGTTGGCTGAAATTAAAACAATAACATAGGCATTTCTGGTTAGTTTGGGAAAGTGGTTATTCATTTTTTCATGTAAACAAATGAAAATATCATTTGCCTATTTTCAACTGTGGAAATAACTTGTTTATTATAATCACATTTCTACAGTAAAACCTTTGGGTCAATAGCTGACTGAAATTGTAGAAGTTTGTTAATGACTTTCTTCTGGTATAAGCTTAACATGACCAAATTTCAGATCTAAAATCTCTCTACCAATACAATTCAGATGAAAGATAGATAAGGAATGAGAGACGCAAAAGAAAGGTACAGACCTAGGAAATCCTATACACAGCAATTTATACTGTATTTTCATGAAATCATTTACCAATATGTACTTAGCTCATTTTAAAGCTTCCTTGCCAGATTCCAGAAAACCTTTATTTTCATAGTTTCATAGTATCTAGGGTCAGAAGGGGCGTAGAGCAGGTCATCTAGTCTGACCCCCTGCCAAAGGCAGGAACAAGTGCTGGGGTCACAGGACCTCAGCCAAGTACCTATCTAATCTACTCTTAAAGATGCCTAAGGTAGGAGCAAGAACAACTTCCCTAGGAAGCTGGTTCCAAATCCTAGCCACCCTAACTGTGAAGTAGTGCCTCCTAATGTCCAACCTAAACCTG
>JAGPOW010000304.1:53486284-53550457 GCA_030014935.1 Caiman crocodilus | reverse complement strand
CTCAGGGCCCCCCGAATATCCCTATTTAGCCACAGGGGCTTCCGGGCACCTTTGCCCCTCTTGTATTGGGTAGGAACGGTCACCCCTTGGGCACGGAGGCTCGTCTCCTTAAGGAGAGCCCACCCTTTGTGAACGCCCAGTGATTTTAATAGGACACGATCTGAAACTTTGAAATTGATGGATGGATTGCTTTGCTACTGATCCTTTACTTTAGTTTTGCTGTGTTCTTTTGGCACAACACTCCAATTAATTACAATTCCAATTTAAGTGCAGGCTCAAAACATTTACTAGATGCTTCTAAGCCAAAAATAGATTCATAGATTGTAAGGCAGGAAGGGACCTCAGAAGATCATAGGGTCCAGTTCCCTGCACCAGGCAGGAAAGACATCTGTCCAGTCTCCTCTTGAATATTTCCAGGGTAGGTGATTTCACCACCATTGGAGGGAGCTTACTCCACAGTGACTGTGAAAAAGTTTTTCCTAATGATGAGCCTGAAATAGGCTTCCAGGAGTTTGTGGCCATTACTCCTGGTTTTCCCCAGGGGTGTTTTGGTGAACAGTTGTTCACCTAGCCCTTGATGTACTCCCCTGATGTAGTGGTAAGCTGCTACCAAGTCCCTTCTCAGCCTTCTCGTTTTCAGGCTGTAGAGTCCCACGTCCCTCAGCTTTTCCTTGCATGGCTTCTGATCATATGGGCGGCTTTTCTTGGACTCTCTTAAGCTTTACCATGTCCTTGTTAAAGTGTGACGCCCAGAACTGATGCAATACTCCAGCTGTGATCTCACCAGTGCTGAGTTGAGTGGAAGAATCATTTCATTTGTTTTGCTGGAGATGCATTGATGGATGCATGCCAGAGTATTGTTTGCCCTGCTGGCTATAGCATTACGCTGCTGGCTCCTATTCATACTGTGGTCTATTAAAAGGTCCCTTTTGTTCATGGTGCTGATCAGTTTGGCACTGCCAAGCCTGTAGGTATGTAAGGGGTGTTAATCCCCAGGTGGAGCACCTTACGTTTTTCAATGTTGAACTTTATTTGGTTCCGACTTGCCCAACTTTCTAGCCTCTCTAGATCTGCCTGTATCTGTAGCCTATCTTTAAGCGTGACCACACTTCCCATAACTTGGTGTTGTCCATGAACTTGGTCAGCAAGCTCTTTACCCCCACATCTGAAACATTGATAAAGATGTTGAAAAGTACTGGACCAAGCACCGACCCCTATGGGACACCGCTGGCCACTTCTTGCTGGGATGAGAGACAAGAGATAAAGAATTTGACACATGACTCACAGGGACACTGGCCTGTTAGGGAGGTTGGGCTTTTAGACTTCCAATCCCCAATTCCTGGGAGAAGAATGCAATTTCTACCAAAATAACATCTTTAGATCTGGTTGGTACCTGATGAATAGGGATAATTCACACCCTCCTTCAGGTACTGGAAGAAAGAAATTGTATTGGATGTTTATTTATTAGCTTGATTTCCAAGAATGTCTAGACATTATAGGAACAGTGAAGAGAAAGCTGGGCAGAAAATGGTTTTCCCATTCTGAGAAAATATTGTTAAAAAATCATGAACTGGGTGCAAAGGCAAAATGTTCAGAAATAACAAATCTGGACAGTAGTTTGGATTAATCAAAATGTTTTGTTTCAATTATTTCAGAATATTCCACTTGTAAAGTTTTGCTCTAATTAGCACAAATTTCTGAGTGAAACATTGTTTTAAACAAGAAAACCAGAATTTTTCTGTTAGAAAAGTAAACATGGGACATATTGACAGTTCTGAAACTAAAAAAAAGATTTTAGAGTGAAACACTTCCACGAGAATTTTCAGTTTGTATGAATGTCCATTTTTAATGGAAAAAAAACATTTAACTGATGAACTCCAAACAGCTCTAGGTAGGAGAGTTCTGCTACTTTCCCACTTCCTAAGTCTGCCAGCTACTGGAAGTGAGAGAGATTCCCCCACCAAATCTTTACTTTATGCACTTCCCCTCTGCGTAGCTCTAGTGCCTATCTGATGCTGCTTATAGCTTTCTCAAGTTGCCTTAGGTTGGAATAGACATGTTTCTTGTCATATTTGCCACGGCTCTTAGTGTTCATAACAGCAGTGGTGAAATCAACCAGAGACTTGCAAAATGCTAGCTCATGGGAAAGAGGAGTCGGCAGAAGTAGTGGCAATGGGAGCTGTCTATAATCATTCCTTAGCCACAGAAAGAAAGCTCTGAATAAATTCATATTTGAGAATAAGGCTACTTTTGTCAATGCGGTGGACCAGGCCTGAGTAAATAGGGATCAACCCTAAACTTATTCTAAACCTCCTGTATGATTTGGGCAAGTCACTTATTCCCTCTGTGCCTCAGTTTCTATAAAATAAACACAGCCAAACAAGTAACCAAACCCCCAACATACCACCTCAGACATACAGGTAAGCCAACAGAAACTCAATTCCTTTCTCTGTCTTCCTTAGTTAGACAAAGCTTCCAGCTTTGGCCCACAGTGTACAAATTGCAGGCAAGTAGCCTCGGTTAAGTCAGCTGATTTTAATTTGCTGATTTCCATAATTAACAATTTTTTCTTCAGGGGTTGCAATGTGAGTTCCTTTTCTTGCAGCACTTCTAATGCATCTTTCCCTGACTTGGTCTAGTATGCAACTAAGAAAGATAAGACGAGGCATGTCTACATGTTCATTAACGCACTGTAGTTACAGCACATTAAGTTTAGTGCCTGTACTGACAGGCACTAATTTACTGCGCCATAGTTTGTGCATTAACACAGATAAATGTTATTTTGTGTGATGCTGCTGCATATTAGATTAAATCGAATGTGCATTAGCACAGGCTTTGCCTTCCACACTAATATTTACTAGAATTAGCCTTCTGTGCATTAAGTGTCTCATGTAAACATGCCACTGTAGAATAACTTTGTGCAGCAAATGGGTAGATTCTGCTCTTTTCTGTTCATGTTAAAGTCTACCAATGTCAGTGATATCAAAATGCAATATCATGCAGATTGGTATGACAGAGCTAATTTGGGGGCTCTAAATAAGAGAAAGGAAACATTGGAGATATGCTAACAAAGTTAATCAGTGTGTAGCGATCCCTGTCATCTGACAAGAACATGGAAGTCAGAGAACAGAACAGGAAGTATCGTACTATTCAGGAGAATGCTACTTCGATTATTTGGTTTCTACTTTTGTTCCCTTCCCACTGGAAACTACTCACTCTGGGAGGCTGTCCCTGTGTAATCTGTTCATTATAGGGCTAAAGTAGGAGTACTGGGATGCAGACAGAAATGCAGCTCCCCAGTGTAACTCAAAATGCTTTGCAGGAAGTGTTCTGAGTTGCAACAAAACCCTGGACTAAACAGATGTTTATTGTTGGTTCCAGGGGCAAAGGGAATCTAGCCACTGGCTGCCAGCTGGCAGCAGTTTTCCTCTAGCAATGGCCTCTTTCCCCTTGTCCCTGTTTTCAGAATGGGAGTGGGGAAAGGAGCAGAGGGACCTCATTCCAAGGTTTCCCCAGCTGGTGCTGGTGGGTGGGGTGGGTGAAGTCGAGCCCCACTCCCCACCTTGGTGGGGAGGTGTCCAGTACACCCATCCTACCCTGCAGCAGGAGCTGAAAAAAACCCAAACCAGACTCCCTCTGCTCCCTTTCCCCCCTCCCATTCTGAAAATAGCTCTGAGGCTGGGAGGCAGTGCAAATGAAAGTTACAGAAGATGCTGTGTTTTAAAATGTCTTCATCTGAACCGTCATGTAATGAGGGTTTAGATTTTCCCCTATTTGGCCAGTTTTGAAGCAGTTTGCAGCCATGCACTTGTTTGGTCATGGCTGTAGACTGCTTTCCGTGGCCAGATTGGGCAAAAATTCTCACTTCTGTCTGTGCCATATGTCATGCAGAAGGAAAGAGATTAAAATAAAGGGGAAAAGGTGGTAATGGCAGAAATAAAGAAAAGAGAATTATACATTGAAAGACTTCAGAAGTGAAAAAAGAAGAAAGAAAACTGACAATGTTACACAAAGTTACCGTTCTAGGGCATTTTGAAAAGATCTGAGAAATATGCCTATCAAGAATTTCCAGTAAGTTGTCATAACTCGGAAAGTTTCAAGTAAAGTTACACGATTAGAAGACACCAAACTAAATAGCTATGTAGCAGTGTGCTAAAAATACCACAGAGAAGGGATCTGTTTTTTGGTAAAAAAAAAACTGGGTAGTTCTTCACTAGATGGAAGCCAAATCTGAAGAGCCAATACACACATGTAGCCTTCAAGGTCCTGATCATTCAGTACATAAATTCAGGCTCTGACTTTATGCCAGAATGAATTTGAAGAAGACTAAAAACAAAGTGGATATAAACTTGGAAGACTACCTAACCTAGGTTCATACATGATACTGACCACTCTGATGTATTAATTTTATTGCAAAGGTTGGGTGATTGTTTTGCAAGTCTCACTTCTTTGTGGTTGCATATATACTGAGGAAGTATATTGTAAAATGACATGATCATTACATTGTCTGACCGCTTAGAAATTTAGCATTAAATACTGGCATTCTGTGGAAATATTGCTGCTATTAAAGACTTCAGGGTTGTTTTTTTTAAAAAAAATCCTCATCAGTTTTTGTTCTGCTACCTCCATTAATTATAGATTGTTTTGTGTTGTCTTTACATGTGTTATTTATTTGTATTGTGATAAAATGGGATCCTATTGTGTTAGGCATTGGACAAGGATAAGATAAAAAAAAGATGGTGCTTTCCCCAAGGAAAGATGCAATAAACAGGTGGGAGGAGTAGAAGGTAAGTGTAAGACAGTGACAGCTCACCACTGTCTGTCTAATCATTGTAACAACAGATATGAAAGTCCGTTCTTTTTTATTGTTTTAAGTCAGAATTTTTGAGAGCCAAACAGCTGAGCCAAAAGCTAGACTCTATATTCCAAAATTATAATTGACGCTCCACTGTGAAACTTTTATGACACTGGGTGAGATTCCATAGTCTTTTGGCAGAGAGACTGTGCAGAACTTGTGACCTAGGGGGAGAGGGATTGGCAGGGCAGGAGGAGGAGGGTGTACTTTGGTGGCCTTAAACTACTTTTGCACCCTTTTATCCTGGGCTGTTCTATGCTCCTAATGTAATATAGATGGCCTTGGGGATTTGCCTAAGTTACAGCAACCTTTTTGAGCTGCACTTCAGGCCAGAAATGCCTGGAATCTTCACAGTGCTACATACTGGGGCCTTGACCCTGGCACGAACACTATGCTATGGCTTCTGAGGGAGTCCTTACAAGGCAGCCTCACAGCTGTCTCTTGCACTTCTGGAATTAAGGGTGCTGGTTCTTCCTTAGAACCTCACATTCAGAGTCTCTTTATATCTCACCAGCACTTTTACCCAAGGAAAAGTAGCATAGGTTAGAACCTCAGCCTTTATTTGCAAACAGTGTGCTGTCAATATCAGTTCTTAAGGGTCAGAGACTCCAAACTGTAAATTCCTTATACTGTTGCTCACCTCCATCTATATTTTCTGCCCCTGCTTCTCTTAGCTTCATAGCAAAGATATTTCACGTGCATTTCTACCCTTCTACTGCCCACTTCATAATTCTGTCTTTTCAATGTACTCTTAAGCCACATTAAGATAATTATAGACATGTGGCAGTGTATGAGTGAGAGAGAGACATGATAACAGTCTGCAACTATGTGAAGGGTGTAAACATCAAGGAGACAGAATTCATTTAGTATGATACATGGGGCTATAACCAAGACAAATGATACAACAGAAAATTTTAGATGGATATCAGTTAGTAAACCATGAGTTCATCGAACTGAAGGGGTGCAAAATCTGTCATTTGGTGCTTTTAAAATGAGGCTGGGATAAAAGATTAGAGAATACATTTTAGGAAATTATTCTCAATTGTCCTTTTCAGTTTTAGCTTCTATGACTCCTTTCTCTACATATGCACAGAGATGCGAATTTCACATCTATGTTACTCATATTCCTATGATTATATTTTTGGGGGCACCTTTAATATTCTTACGATGTAAATTGTGCTTGGGATACTTCTAGCATTCCAACACCATACAGAGCTCCAAACAGCTGCTGTGGAACAACATTAAACCTGTCAGAGAGAAAATTCCTTCTTTTCTTTACAAATGTAGAATTTTCTCTGGCTTGGAGCTCAGGAAGTGAAATATTTAGATCCACACTAATGCCATGATCCACTGGGTTTGCAAATAAGAATCTTATACTACTAGAGGTTGTCTATAGAAAAAGCCTATTGATTAGCATACTACTGGATTATAAGTAGGCTTGGCAGGATTTGATTTTTACCAATAGACATTGATAAACGTTGACTTCACCTAACACTCAAAGACCACGCATGCATGCACACACACACACACACTCATGCGCACACACACTGGCTGTTGCAGGAGCTGGGGGCCATGCTGGTAAGGCTGTGCTGGGAGGGCAGGGTTGAAGGAGCAAGACTGCTAGCAGCAGGGAGCCTGGTATCATTCACCTCTCACTCTGCCCAGGTCCCAGCTGGGGCAGGGACCAAACTCTCCTGGAGCCTGGCCTGGCCTTTGTGGGTGTTTAGCTCCTACCCTGATTGTGCAGGGCCTGGGCCAGGCTCCATGGGAGTTTTACCCCTACCCCAACTGCATAGGAGCCAAACTCACCTGGAGTCTAGCCCCTGGATGATCAGGGCAGAGGCCAAATTCCCACAGAGCCAGACTCAGTCCCTGCATGGTTGGGGCAGGGGGCTAAACTCCCTCAGAGCCTGGCCCGGCCCCTATGTGATCAGGCCCACACTGCCTGAGAGGCTGGGCCAGGTTGGGCTGTGCAGAAGTTTGGCCCCTGCCCCACCTGGGACCTGGACAGAGAGAGGGGCTGGCAGCACAAGGCTCCCAGGCACTACCAGCTCTGCTCCTCCAAACTCCTCTCCTGGCACAGCCTTGCAGGTATGGGCAGCAGCTCCTGCAGCACTTGCCACGTGTGTGTGTGCCTCTGTGCATTAAATTGATAACAATTTTAAAACACCCCAATTTTGTCAAATCCTGAACATTTCAATCAATCTAAATAAATGCTTAAAAATAAACATCAATGTTTAGCCCCAAAATTAAAAGAACAAAATAAACCAAATTCTACCAAGCTTTTAAAACATGAAACTATAACCTATTTATAAAGTATAGAAGGGAATTTTTAACGGTCTTCTAAAATATACTAATTACCATCTTTCTGCTTCTCAGATGTCTGTAAAATTGTACTCATTGTAACTAGGATGCCAGATTTCATATCTGGAAGAATTCAATGACAGTATCAATACAATGTTTAAATCCTCTAAAACACATCTGTAACAGGCTTTCTGTAAAGTGTAGCATGCAGGGAGAGTTCATTGTGTTTTTAAGGTTGTATTGGTGCATGCATAGCTATCACTACCATTGATAGATGCTCTAAAGCTGAGATCAGCAGCTTGTGGCCTGCAAGCCAGATCCAGCCTGCCAAGCAATTCCATCCGGCTTGCACAACTGGAATGTCAGTGGCAATTCAGTGGCAAGAAAAGCAGTGCCTGGGCTGGAAGCAGGGGAGATGAAGCAGCAGAAGCCAGGTTGCAAGAGGCAGCCTGCCTTCAGTGTGCTAATTTGCACTGCCACTCCAAAAAAGGTTGCTGACCCATGCTCTATAGAATAATTTGATATAGGGTCTGATCTTCCAATGCTTAATTTTAGATGCAACATTTGCTATCACAATAGTCCTATTGAAATTTGCATTGTAATAAGTGTACTGTGTCTGCTAATGATGTTTCCAGGGTTAGAGTCTTAGTTTTCAATTATAAATTACATCCCTTCTTCACTAAAGGAAATAGGAGATGTTGAGGTATCTGGGCTAACCTGACCTGCCTTCTGCCTGACTTCAGACTAACATGGCTAGCTATACCTCAATGGAGTGAGCTTTTACTTAAGGTCCCACTCTGCCTTGCCTCTCTGAATAACACTAAACCTTAACTTTAACTTTTTCATGCCAGAGAGAAGATCCTAATAATCCTCTCTGCATGACTGCAGTTCTAACTCAAAGCAGTTCTAGTTAGTTGGAATATTACATCCAAATTTAGCTTGCAAAGGAAAAGGATATTAGCTCTAGGTAGCACCTGGGATAGTGTGGTTTTCTTTAAGAAATTGGTGTCACACGTGCAGCAGGGAGAATCTTTTCATGTGTGTCGTCTGCATTTTGCAGCACCTCAGAAGCCTTTGAGGTGCCACAAAGTACATGCATGTGGTCATCTGGACTTGCCCACTGAGTATATCTGTCAGATCTGTGCTCACAAGAAGATTCAAGCTTCTCCATTAACATTTGCTAAATACTTTATTCTTAATATTCCTGAAGTGCAAACTCTTTTTAAGTGCATGAAGATCACTTCTGTTGCATCCTTCAGCTGCCTAATAATCCTTCCTGCCTGCTTTCCCCTTGCCTCTGGCTTGTTGTCTTGGCAGAAACTGTTTCAGGTGAAATGAATCCTGCAGGTGAAGAGACCCTAGCCATCTCAGGAACTGGATTTTTTTTTCCCTTCTGGGTGATAATACATACCACACTTTGCTGCATTTTTGTTTGTTTGTTTGCTGCTGTAATGTCACTTTATGGCAGGCACTAGGATGATTTTGGCCAAAGGAATAAGTTTATCAGGGTACTTCTGGAATGGCTCTGAGGGAGTAGATGCCATTTTGGATTTATATTTACTGTGTGGTGCCCTGTTCATTTGACCTTGCACTGTACAATATGTAGGGAAGAAGAGGGTTTTTTCTCTCAGCTTTCAAGGGCATCAGGCTTCTATTTGTGAGCCCCATTGCATTTTAATTAGCAATTTAAAACTTGAGCAAATGGGAGTGAAATCAGATATGTGCTTATAAAGGAAACAAAAAGAAAGGAAAGTATAGGCACAGGACCATCTGTCCCCTGCTAGGTCTCCTACACAAGTGCTAGCTCTACTTGTCTCGGCTTCAAGACAGTGTCTCTTTCTCTTTCCAGCCAAACGGAATGTAGGATGTGACAGGGAGGGTCTGATTGGGAAGGAATTCAATGTGGCTATCAGTAACTGGCTTCTATGTAAATACTGTAACACTTCTGAATGGAGGGACAGCTGAGATAACATTGCAGGCTAATCTCTAGTGCTGCTGAAAATGGCCCCTCTCTCACGTTACTTTGTTTCTATAGAAAAGATGGGCTTTGGGTCAAAGAGAAGAGTGGGCAGGAATTACTTCAATTACTGAATTTACTATACACATACATGTATCACAATTCTAATGAATCCAAAGTGAATTGAAATGAAAAAAAATGGGAAAATAGGGTATGAATAATACCACCTCTGCGAACCTCTGTCCTATGTGTGCATGCACACATTCTGTCCTATATATGTTAATATACAGAAATAGATATATGGAAGCCCACTTACATAGCTGTATTTTTTAAAAGTGTTACATTTATCACTATGCTAAGTTATATAAGTTGTATACTCACTTTTTGTGCCTTCTCTTACCGGTATTCGATTTAAACTCATTTTATATACCCAATGCCAATAAAGCTGAACGTGAAATGGGCTGGCTTCCAAGGCAGAGCCATTTAAAATATAGTCCTCCATTGCAGCGACCTCTTTTGCTCGTTGCAATTGATAACATTCTCTACATGTAAGGACTATTTTTAAAAATTGTAATAATGTCTCTCTTGAAGCAGACTGCATCTAACCTAAGGCATCTAAAGCAAACAGGAGCTAAGAGTGGCTAAGAAGTTTGTTGCTACATCTGCATCAAAGTTGCTTTCATAATTCCCCTAAGATTAACTGGGGTGGTGATGGTGAGGAGGGCAGAACAGAGAGGTCACCCAGAGCTAAGTGCCTTATTAAGTATTTGCCCTATTAGAGAACAGAAGCTGAATCCAGCTTCTCCTGTTTCAAGAACAAATTTAAGGTCCATGAGCTTATGATGCCAACTTTAGATGCAATACAGAAAAGAGAATATGGCTCCGCAGCAACTTTTACTCATTGTACCTTTTGTTACACCCACATCTTAATACAAAGAGAGGACAAGGAAACTGGTTGATTCAACTGGTTTCTCTAGGGGATGGATAGAAGGGTTTGACCGAGGCAACCCTTTTACACCAACTAAGGTGTTTTGTATGCAACAGGATCTATCTGAGTGGCTGATCTGGCTCAATACATTTTTTTTTTTCTCTTATGGAGCTTGATCCTGGCTTCCCCAGAGTGTCGTACATAGACAGACATTAACATGTCTGGGTATTTTACGAGCTGAGCTCCCAAAGGACACAGCACTGTTCAGTATAATGCAGTTCCTTTAGGACATGCATTGACGATTTGCGCCTTTGCATACCAGGCCAAACCCACTCAAGGGATGCCTTTCCAGTCTTTCTATTTTTAACTGAAAAAAAAATCCTTTAAGAGATATGGAGTTTTTTAGGTTTTACCACTGGAACAAATGATCAATGTGGATGTTTCAACAACTGAGCAGGAAGCCAGCTGCCACATTACATTAATACCAGGGCTGCTTTTTCATTGCAGCTATTCCTTACTTCTCTGCCCAGCACATATCATTGTGCATTACTGATCCAACGGGCACTAACAGGACCCAAGATGGGGACTTGCAACATCTGCATGTTCACATAAACCAGAAGCCCCTGCTTTTTGCCAACCAAAAAAGCAGTGGAAAGGTTGATTTATTTTTATTTTTTGTATGGTGCTTTAGAGAGCAGTTGAGTGTGCCGCTTTCTTAGCGCTAGGAGAAGACCACGGGGGTCTTGCACCTTGCCGGGGCTCATCCATCACTCTGCTGTCATTGAGCCTGGCCTTGAATTCAAGCAGAAAGAGATTAAAGGAGACAAAACCCCAAAGCCAAAAAGATCAGTCCAGGGCGCAGAGGGGATCTCCCCTGTTGCAGCCTCAGGCAGATTTGGGCCTCGCGTCAGCGGGGCAGCGGCCCGCAGGGGCCAGGCGGGCACCCCTCTTTGCAGCTCGGGAGGAGGGGGCCTGGCTTTCCCCGCGGGTTCCCTATTTGGCCATCCCCTCTGCTGCGGGCACGTTACCCCTGGCTTGCCTTACATGGCCCGGGGCGCCCTGGCTCCTCTAGCCCGTGCGCCCCTCGCCTTGCCTCGGCTCCATGAATGGCCTCGCTGCTCCTTCAGGGCGTGAAGCCGACCAAATAAGGAGAAGGCGGCCGGCTGCCCCTGGCTGCCGGGGGGGATAAAGGGGCGCCTCGCGGTCGGGCTCTGCCCAGGACCGCTCGCAGGAGGTGCCGAGCTGGTGAGTAGGCAGCGCCGGGCACCGCGGGAGGAGAGCGGAGGGGGCGGGTGCAGGTGCAGTCACGCCGGGCACTGGAGGCGCCGCTTTGTGTTTCAGCCCCGCGCCGCCCGCCCGCCCGCCCGCCGACATGTGCGACGACGAAGAGACCACCGCGCTCGTGTGCGACAACGGCTCGGGGCTGGTCAAGGCGGGCTTTGCCGGGGACGACGCCCCCCGAGCCGTCTTCCCCTCCATCGTCGGCCGCCCCCGGCACCAGGTGAGCCGCCTGCCCCGTCCCGTCCCGGCTTGAGCTGCTTCTCCCCGCTCTGCCCTCCGGGCTCAGCGCCCCCCGCCCGGCCCAGCTCTCGCTCCCGCTCCCGCTCCCCTTCCGCGCTGGAAGGTCGCTCCGCGCTCCTCCCTCCCTCCCTCCTCACGGCCGCCCCTGCCCTCGCTGCACCGGCAGCCGGCACCGGGGAACTTGTAGTCACTTCGTTTTGGGCTAACTTCCGCTGCAAGAAGCCTGCCGCGGGCTGGGAATCCCGGGATAAATCTCCCAGCTGTCCAGGTGACAGGCAGGGAGGATGGCTTCATCCCCTGCTCCTCCCTCTCCCCCTTATCTGGTGTCTGTGGAGTGGTTTCCAGGGAGCAGATGCTTTCTAGTTTGCCAATGATCACGACTGCTGCGGGGGATGCACTTCACAGTCCTGGAGATAAGGAGGAGAGACTTCATTTCATTCTTCCCTTCATTCATTCATCCAGCTGTACCTTCAGTTCTTGGTACTGGATGTTTCCTTTGGGATATTTGAACAAAAAATAGCTTGGGGGGTGTTTATTTAATCCAATAAAATAAGAAAGGATTTAAAAAAAATAAAGATTTAACTGCGTCCTGGCTTAATAGTCTTGTGAGCTGTATGTAGCATTTAGATTATGTTTTGCATAGGATGGCTTGGAGACGAATGATCCTGCCTCATAGAGTTTGGACTAGATCACCCTTGGAGGTCTCTTGCAGCCCTACTTCTCTAGGACTCGACAGCCACTTTTTGGCATGGTTCTCCATATATTTCTCCCACTTCTTTGGCATGCTTCCATCTCTGCTCAGTGATTGTACTTCTACGCACATAAACAATTCTCTCTCTCTCTCATCTGCTTTAGGGTGTGATGGTTGGTATGGGTCAGAAGGATTCCTATGTAGGTGATGAAGCTCAGAGTAAGAGAGGTATCCTGACCTTGAAATATCCCATTGAACATGGCATCATCACCAACTGGGACGATATGGAGAAGATCTGGCACCACACTTTCTACAATGAACTGCGCGTGGCCCCTGAGGAACACCCCACCTTGCTCACAGAGGCCCCCCTGAACCCTAAAGCTAACCGTGAAAAAATGACCCAGATAATGTTTGAGACCTTCAATGTGCCAGCGATGTATGTTGCCATCCAGGCTGTGTTGTCTTTGTATGCCTCTGGTCGTACCACAGGTAAAAAGACAACTGGCTGTTACTCCAATTCTCTCATATAAATTTCCAAAAGAAAATTGAAATCTGGGACCAAATTCTGAAGTGTTTAAATTATATAGATACAGTATAATTATATTGATCATGGTCAAGAAGACAAAGGGGTCTACTGACAGAACAATGTCAATACATATTGCTTGAAGAGTGAGGCATTGGAAATCAGTAGTGACACTTGAGTTGTTCAAATTGTTCTAGTGTAAAAATTGTATCAAAGACATTAGCACAGATGAGATGAGGAAGAGTCAGCTAAGATTTTGTCCAAAATAAATGGAAACCATCTGTTTGAAGTGAATGATCACTCTTGCTAACTGGGAATAGCTATGTTAGCTAAGACAGAAATAATGAGCCAGATCCATAGTCACTTTTGACAGTGGAATTATGCTGATTTGCACTAATGGAAGATCTGGTCTAATTGTGACCAATTCATATTCAATTGTATATTGAAATGTCATAAGGTTTCTGGAAAAATGTGTTAGATGCTCCCAGATTTATCTGAGTGTAGTCATGTCTCCCTTCCAGGCATTGTTCTTGACTCTGGTGATGGTGTTACCCACAATGTACCTATCTATGAAGGTTATGCTCTGCCTCATGCCATTATGCGTTTAGATCTGGCTGGCAGGGATCTGACTGACTACCTCATGAAGATCCTCACTGAACGTGGCTATTCCTTTGTGACAACAGGTAAGTAAATCTCATCATCATGACTTCTTTTCTAAACATCTTGTTTATGTAGCCATGCAGGAATTTCTTCCCTTAACACCTGTGTTTTCAGACCCTGACTTGCTTTCTGTTGCCTGTAGCTGAACGTGAGATTGTCCGTGACATCAAAGAGAAGCTGTGCTATGTTGCACTGGACTTTGAGAATGAAATGGCCACTGCTGCATCTTCCTCTTCCCTGGAAAAAAGCTATGAATTGCCTGATGGTCAGGTGATCACAATTGGTAATGAGCGCTTCCGCTGCCCTGAGACTCTGTTCCAGCCATCCTTCATTGGTAGGTGGCCTCGCAGAATGCTTCTTTTAGCAGTAAATATGAGTAAATTGTAAGGCCTTGAAAACACCCCTTTTCTGTTTATCTATCTTATGGCTAAATTTGCCATAAACCCAAACAAAAACAATAGTTTAGATTCTCCAGTCCAGCTAACTGATGTGTGGGAGAAGATCATAGGGTAGGTGGCTGCTAGCTGAGCACTATGCCAGTCTTCCAGTGAAGATTGAAATACCCTTCATCCTGTAACTGATGAGCTGTCAGCAACCCTAAGGAGCATTCTAGTAACTGTGAATCCCCAGATCACATGATCACTTCAATTAAAGAGGCCCCTATGTTGGCATTATAGGAGACACTATTGTTACTTTATGCTACACAGGAAGAAACTTCTGCTGGCTCCATTGCTTTCTTTCAAGTACTTTATGGTAGAAGAGTGACACAAACAGGCTTGAGAACCTGGCTTGTTGATTTATGATCTTGCTTCTTCCATTCCAGCCTGATTATCAGCCAGCTACATAAAATTCACCTCCGTGAAATGCAGACTGCTGTAATTATACTCGGAATGGTCCTTAAGTAGTGTAAATTCTGATTCCCAGTTCACATAAGCTTATGCTATATACATACACATGCGCGCGCATGTGCACACGCGCGCGCGCGCGCGCACACACACACACACACGATTTAGATTTAGTCTAAGTTGGAAAGCAGGGTGCACATTTGTCCTGCTTTTCATCTTACTACCTGATGATCTTACCCATTGTTCTTAACATATGATGAGGGGCAGCACCAGATATCCATCTCTCAGACACCTAATTTGAAGTAAGTAGTCCCTGTTGCACTGTCATGTTATAATTACAGGACTCTGTCATTGTAGAAATGTTATTCACCAGAAAGAAATTTTTGAGCGTTAGCCAAGTGTCACTGTTTGCTTTGATGCACTGATGATGAAAATAGTTTTCAGGAACAGTATTTGAAGTATTTGTCTAGCTAAATGTTTAAAAAATGTGTTCATCTGTGTAGTGTTTAGTTGCACACAATTTAATTAAATATAGTCAAAGCCAAGATTGTAAACTTTGACCTCTGTTGTTGAGCCAGAAAAACTTGATGGATACAGCAAGTGTTTATAGTATAAGCTCTGAGTGTTAAATGCAGTTGTTCCTCAGCTGACAGCTTGTTGTTGATCTGGTTTCAGCCCTTTCAGGAAGCACCTGTTGAACTAATGCATTGGAATGTAACCTATGAACATTTGCTTCTGATGTCTTTCTCCTTCACACTCATTGCTAATACCCTTCTCTATATCCTGATCACGGTTTGCTTTGATAACTGTACCTTCTCTGGCCTCTCCATTCTCCTTTTTTTTCCAGTCTATCCAAAATACTACTGCTAATATTTTCTTTCTTCTGTCCATGGAAGTCCGCTCTTTGAAAGTCCTGGCTTTTTTACTGGATTGAATTAAAAGTTTTTCTTTGTCACTTTGAAGACCTTGCATAATTTACCACTTTTTATTTTCATATAATATTTTTCTATATAATATAGTTATATATTTTTTCTGTGTGTTTATATCATATGTACATATCTTTTCTTTTCTTGATCCTCTTATTGCTCTTTGCAACACACTTTGTTTTTACCCCACTTGCATCAAATGCCATCCCTCATCTTTTTTAACCATGTGACCTTTTCTTGGTAAAATTGACTTTTTTAGTCTCCTGCAGTAATTTAAAACTAACCAGTAATGATATCGTTGTTCTACAACCTTCTTTTACTTGACTCACTCACTGATGTTTTGTTTCATATTGTAACCACTTCAGGATGGGGATTCTATCTGTTGTTGTGTTTATTATTAAATTAACTCTTATGGAATTATAATAATGGTTACCAATTGTAGCTGAAAATGCTAACAGATCTGTTACACAAAACTCATCTCCCTAGTATAATATGCTGATCAAACACCATGTCTTTCAAGGTATGGAATCTGCTGGTATTCATGAAACTACCTACAACAGCATTATGAAGTGTGATATTGACATCCGAAAGGACCTGTATGCTAACAACGTCCTTTCAGGTGGTACAACCATGTACCCTGGTATTGCTGACCGCATGCAGAAAGAAATCACTGCATTAGCTCCTAGCACTATGAAGATCAAGGTGAGGGATTTGTTCTATAAACTAGAAACCATTTTTCAGAGTGTCTAAATCCTTGCATTGGGAGAAGTGAAGAACCAGAGGCTGTAAGTGAAATTGAGAGTAATTCTACTGAAGTCAATAGAATTATACTGGGGAGAACTTACCAGGAAGAGGAACATTATATGCAAACTGCCCTTGAGAATATTGGAGATAATATTGATATTAAGATAGGAACATTCTTTTATTTATTTATTTCATTTTAAGAGGTCCTTAGTAATTTATTATGTTGCATCATTTCAAAGATGACATATATATAAGTAGTTCAGAAACTGAGAGATTGAACTGATGAGGATTTTTGTCAATTTATCTTTCTATAGATCATTGCCCCACCTGAGCGTAAATACTCTGTCTGGATTGGTGGTTCTATCCTAGCATCTCTGTCCACCTTTCAGCAGATGTGGATCAGTAAACAGGAGTATGATGAGGCTGGTCCATCCATTGTCCATCGCAAGTGCTTCTAAGCACCTTTCCCTCAAATTTACCTCCCACTCAGGATGATGATATTATGCTTCTTGGAGTCTTTTGGCAATCCTTCCTGAACTCTCTTCAGTCATTGTACAGTTTGTTTACACACCCATGCAATTTATTTGTGCTTCTTCTAGTATTTATTGCTTTATAAATAAACAAGATCTGGGACTTGCGACCTACAAACGATCTGCCTTTTTTTTGGTATTATTTTTGTTGCAAAAATTTATCTGTAAGCAAAAAAAGAGTTCAGAAACTACTGTTGAACATGTCAGTGTCTTAATACAAGGGTATCTCTCAACTGATCTGATTATGGGTAGCTTACCATATTTAGACACAAATAGAATTTGAAAACAAAAGAAATACCATTTGAGACCTTTAAGAAGTAGCTTCAGGGTAAATTCAATAAGTTGGGCAAGTGAAAGAAAACCTTTTGCATTTGTTTACTGGTTTTAAAGATGAATTTTAAATTGCATTAGTAATAATCCAAGTATTTTATTGCCAAAGTCCTGCATACCAAACGTTGAAAGAGGATAATTATGTTAATATGTTCAGAATGTTATTTAAAACTAATTAACTTAGGATTCTTCAGAATTTAAGATTTTAAGATTGTCTTCTAAAGACTATACTCATTTGTGGTAAAACGTTAATCTAAACTGACAATTTGCTCACCTCCCTATCTCTTCAAACTCACCCTAAATCCTGAAAAAAAGAAATAAAGCCTTTTTTGTATTTAATTCAAAAGAACCAAGCAAACCTTTGAAGTACAACATACAATTGCTGTAATGACTATTTTTTTGCATCATCCAGAGTGTCCTAGGCACTTTTTAATTCTTAATCTGTATATTTATTATCCTTTTGACCCAGATACTGAGATGAGACTATATCTAGTCTTCACTGTCTTTTTTGTTTTCCTGTTCCTCACTCTTGTTTCCCTAGCTCTACTGTTGGCTGGTTATATTTTAGAAATTAAAAAATGAAATACATAGTAAAAATGACTTGGAGAACTCACTAAAATATCAAAGTCAGTCAGTTTCCTGTTACAAAATATAAAGATGAAGCTTATCTATTCTTAATTTAGAAATGCACTTAAACACATATAAATTTAAGTAAATATTTAAATACATAGGTCTTGTATCAAGGCCCTATAAAATCACTGGGTTTTAAAGAGCATAAAGATCATGTTACAAAAGTAGTCTGAAATCAATTTTATTCTTCATCTGCTAAACAATTTAATGATTAGTAAAGCAAGCAATGGCATGTACCTTTATTATCAGAGAATGAATAAAATCATGTATATTTGGATATGGTTGGTGGATAAGCAGAATAACACATTTTCTGCTAAATAGACACATTTAACCATTTGAATATATGAAAACCTTTTTGTTTCTCTTATTTGCAATGCTTTAGAATTTAATGTGTAATGGAATTGGATGTATAAGAAGGCATCTACCTTAGTCACACCCTTGGGCTGTATTAAAAATAAAGTTTATCAGATACTTCCTCAGTTCTGGTCCTACAGCTTCAGGGCTAGGGACAGACATTACACATAAATCAGTTTAAGTGATCAGAAATTGGTTTAAAGCTGTAGTAGAACAGATGTTCAGTACACATAAACCAGTTGGAAAATAGCTGAAACTGGTTTGAGATAAACCTGGCCGAATGTAATGTCAGACTTAACTGATTTGGTTCAAACTGGTTTATGCAATGTCAGACCCTTTCCTGGTTTAAGCTAAACCAGACACCCCCAGCATCCTGGCATGCTTTCTGGGCTGGCTGGGCTCTCTGCTCTCTATTTTTAGTATAGCTAAAAATATAAAAGGGAAAATTTGCTATCTTATTGTGTTGCATAAATATGAACAATCAAAATTATAGTTGCTAATTAACTAATTACATATTGGGTGCATCTATATGTACCTGACTGCACTGTTGTTACTGTGGAGTCATTTAGTACTTGCTAAAGCAAGTACTTGCTTGTTGTTACTGCTAAAGCAAGTACTAAATGACACCCCAGTAACTGCCATAACTGCGCAGATCTGGTGGCTCACAGGTCATTTCCCACCCTACGGTGCAGTAGGAATGAGCTACTGTGCAGTAGCTTGTTGCTACCGTGCAATAGCATTGGTGTCATGGTTCATGCCCATCGATGCTACATACCCATAGTGATGAGGTGTGTCGTCATAGCTCATTGGTACGATGACGTAGCACCTCAGGTAGATGTCCCATTGTCATGTAGAGTTCTTGCTATTTGTTTGCCCTTGTTAATTTGAAAGATTCAGTCAGTCATAAAGGTCATCTCAGGTATTAGTGTGGGATTGTGAACTGTACACAAACTGCTTCCAGTGAAATAGCTAACAGAAGCTCAAAATGTTAGACGGGTATGCAGAGACAATAAGTCTGTGAATGGCACTGACATTTGAGTTAGGAATGGCAAGCATTTAGCTGGCAGCATGTTTAAGACCCTGAGTAGGAGTTCGTAGCTATGGGCCCTTGAGCATATGGGGATGAAGGGGGAACTGAAGAATGCCACTTATAACATGATGGTACTGACAGGATTCCCCTGCAAAGACACTCTTGGATTCATAATTTATGGCTTATGGTGATTGTCACGAGCAGCAAAGAACATGCAAATATGTAATGAATTGAATAATAGTCAAAAACAAAGGAGAGAAATAATGCTTTTCTTTCATCTCTCCTCCAAATGGAAGTGTTTCATCATATATGTATATATTTATATTTATCTGGATTTATTTATATTTATCTGGATTTTGCTCTCAAGTATAACATAAATTTACAGTCTTGATATGGTGAAACTTTTAATTAACTAGGATTAGAGGCTAGAAGATAATTGAAAGAAATAGGATTTTGGCTCAGAGACAAGTTTTTAAGTGTAAAGAAAGCACCTCATGGATTTCATTAATAAGATACTTTAAAGTGAAATTCATACTGTTGAGGATAACTATATGTTGATCATTAAAGGAAATAAACATGTTAAAAGAATACTGATACAATTTTCTAATATTAATAAATGTCAGAATTAAAGTTATGCCTAATGGTAACCCCTTTCTGCAATACAGAATTTAATCTATATATTTTAGTCTACAAGCCAACTGCCTTAATGCATGCAAAAAACAGAATGTTCCTCTGTGATAATAGGTAAGATGCCCATATGAATAATCTTAATGGAAACACATTAAATATTCATGGACAACCTTGATTCCAGTGTGTACTTCTGAGGGACTGATTTTGCAACTTCAACATTTTCATGAGATATATTTATAGACATAATTGTGTAGCTTTTTGATAAAAATAGAAATGCCATGATATGAAACCATATTGACTCTCTTTCAAGCCCCATATGGGACATCACTAAGGTTTGAACCCAGAATCTTTTTTATCTGAGGCATAGATCACTAGCATCCCTGCAGCTACAGGAAAAACAAATGGTAAAGAATCAGGAGGCTGCTATTTACTAGATAGCAGAAAAATAAGCAGCATGCCAACTTCTGATAACTTGTCAGGCAGGGACTCTGATCTGGCAGACTGCCTGGGCCAAGTACTGTCAGGGACTCTGAGCAGGCAGGCCTGCATGAGCCAAGTACCACAGCAGCCATATCTGCAGTAAGCCTCAGATAATGATTTCTGCCCCAGTTTAGGAGCAATGAGCATCCTAACTGGCTGCTGTGAGTGCTGCCTATCATAGGCACCAACTCTGTAAGTGCTCCAGGGTCCCTGAAAAAAATTAGCAGGTGCTCAGCATCCACAGAACTGCTTGCAGATGTTAAAAGAAAAAAATACAGTGCTTTACCAAAAGAAGCAGTACATGACTTCAACCTGGTTCTGTGGTGTCTATAAAGATCAAGCACTTTAGTGGGGCTATTGGGTGCTTTTAGCTAAAGCTCAATCAGCTATTAGATAAAATTAACAAAAAAGCCCCACTAAAGTGCCCATGGCACTGCAGAGCCATGTTGAAGTAGAGCGTATGTAGGACTCAGCACAGGAACATACTAAGTTTATTTACTTATTTATTTATTTATTAACATCTGCAAGCACCCACTGGCAACAACAAAAAAAGTCAGTGCCTATGCTGTTTATCCATTTAACACCAGCTGGGGGCCTAGGTTTGCAAGGTAGTCAGCAGTTTTGTTGTGGCAAACCTCCTGGTTCCTGACCCTAGTTTTCAGCTTGTATTGGGACTTTGGCTTTGGATTTTCTTGTGGATCTGTTTCCTGGCTCCTGACCTCAGTTTGGCTTTGTTTTTTGGAGTACACCCTGTGGACTGCCCCTCAGATTAGTTCTCATAATCTGATCCAAAGATCCTGACCCTCCACTATGTTGTGAACTCTGCTCTGGATTTCACTCTGGTTTGGGTATTTGTCTTGCATCCTCTGACCCAGCCCTAGGCCCCTGCTTTCCCTATATAGTCTAACCATTAGGCAAGACTACCTACACCCAGGTCCCTTACCACTGGACGTGAGCTGGCTGGGAGCATATCTAATGATTGCACACTGTTTAGCCAAGCATAAAAGTTTAGCATGTTCTCTTTGAAAAACCCCCCTCATTAAGAAGGTTTAGAATGGTGAGAGCACCAACTCCTAATAACTGCAGTAGCAATTTCTTCTGTAGTTTCAGGTTTTTAGTGTATCACTTACTAGTATTCTAAAAGTAAAAATATTGACAAAAAATGTATATCTTGAACCATACAGAACTGCTACTGTTGGAAGTATCTGAAGTTATACTAAGAGGCATTAAAAAGATGACTTTTGTTTTATGATTAAGATATGTAAAATATGCCGTGTAAGTATAATTGCTTGCATAAATTTAACAGACATCATAGCAAGGTAAAGTACATATTTGTAACCTCATATTTTCCAGAAACAAACCACCTGTAAAATATTTGGTTGGTAACCACCAAGCGTGATGTAAGGGATGTAAAGTTATGTTCTAAAACCATTTTTCATAGATGTTAGGACTGGAAGGGACTTGGCAAGGTCATCAGACTCACCCTGGGTCAGATCACCCCATCAAGGTGAGCATCCAGGTGTTTCTTGATTGTATCTAGAGTAGGTGCTTGGACCACTTCTGGGGGTACTATTCCAGACTCTGGAGACTTGGATGGTAAAGAAGCTTTTCATTATGTCCAGTCTAAAATGGTCTTCCAGCAGTTTGTGACCATTAGACCTTGTCTTACCTTGGGGTGCCCTGGAGATCAGACATTCTCCCAGTTCCTGATGCACACCCCTTATATATTTATAGGCTGCCACCAAGTCCCCCTGAGCTTTCTCTTCTCCAGGCTGAAGAGTCCCATGCCTCTCAGCCTTTTATTTTATTTGATCATTTTACTTTACTTGATCACTTTTGATGAAGCAACACTTATGCTAAGGAGCAAGTGGTGGGGAATGGAGGGGGTGGCTCTCTAGGAGGACTGGCTTTCTAGGACCAAGATAATAGTCAGTCCTATCACTGTGCAACTGTGTGACATAGGGGTGGCAGCAGTGACTTCCAGATATTTTGTGAACTTTTGTGATAGGACTTTCTCTGTCCCATCCATCCCCAGTCTATTTTACTCAACTGTACTCTGATTCTCTTACCTTCTTTGGCCCTTTCCCATTCTCTTTTTCCCCTTTCTGTTTAGCTGATCCCCTCTTAACTAAATCTTTATTTCTCCCCCACCATGGGAGTAACATGATGTCTGCTGATATCACATACTCTCAATGGATATGTATTAAACTGTCCCTCACTCTTATTTAGTCTGGTCTATTTAGATTGTGAGCTCAGAGCAGGGACTAAGCCTGTGTTACATAATTCCCAGCATAATGGAACCCTGTGCTTGTGTGACCCTTAGACACTATCATAATAGATATGATTAATAATATTAGAGCAAACACTTGAATGAAACCATGTGTTTTGGTTTTTTTATGGAGATACCCTCCCTCATGAATCTTCCTTTCTGTCTGTAATTTTAGTTTAGCATCACAACTTTACCTGCAAAGTAAATAAATAATATGTCAACCCCCATTTTCAGTAACAGCAGGTATAAGTAAAAATCACTTACCAGTAACATTTTGTCTGGAAGCATTTTTCCCCACTATGTTTGGACTACAGGCCTAAAACCTGTCCACTCCAGTTTGAACAGTGGGCTTTGACATGGGACTCGCCACCTCTAGAAAACCATGTGGAAGAGAAATATTTTCTCTCAGTCAGCTAGCAACTCTGAGACAAAATGCTCCTCTTTCTTTCCTTGATAGGCCATTGAGGGAATGGTGCAAGGCAGCATTTCTTTCATTGACAGGCCATTGAGGGAATGGTGCAAGGCACCCTGCTAGCTGTACACGTACTAATTTCAGAAATGGAAGGAAGGAAAGCTGTAACAGTACATTTATTTTTGCTTCTCAACAGAGCCAGTTTTCTTTGGTGCAGCACTTTGCTAATGCTTCTGGTTCTGAAACTGGTGTACATTGAGCTTGCTAAGGTGTCTCTGCATGGGGCTGCCTTATGTGGTGTGGCATACCCTTCCAGCAAGAAGTGGTTAGACTCTGGTTATTGCTTAATTTTTCCCTGACCAATCTGCCACTATTTGACAGTCTGGTGGCCTGAGGAGCTCTAACCACAACACTCTTTTCCTGGTTTCAGTAACTGCAGTAACATGAGTCTAAGATTCCTAGGAAACAGGTAAAATGGAGACCACTTTTTGGTTCATGGGAAAGATGTGCTCTGTGTGTGTGAAGAAGCAAAATCCCTAAATATGAAAATCTCCTTCAATTGTCATTTAAATTAGCAACTTGTATAAAGTTAAAAGTGTCATTTGGAACAGTTATTGTGGTTCAGTAATCAACAGTCTTGTCTCATTCTGTAATACTGTGTGTGAAATAAGGAGGAGGGAAAGTAAGATGAATAGAATAATAACTATTGTTAACAGCAGCAAGTTTTAAGAAGAAAGAATTGGAGTAGTGAGCTAAAAAGAAATTACTTTGGTTATTGTACTTCCTTAAGACTAGCTGGGTTTGGCATTCATTACCTGCCCTCGGCATTCTCTCTTGGTCAAGTGGCTAAAACGAGAACAGACGGTCATGTCCTTTACCAAGTAGGTCAATGCTACATTTGTGCATATAATATTTTTTAGGATTGTTGATTAAAGCAAAACAGCTCTACCGATTCCTTATACAGGTTTGGCAAAACGCAACTATTTCATGTGTTAATGCATGAGTTGACTACCTGCGGCATTCATCTGATAATTGAAATAATTGCTGATTTAAATCAGCATTATTAACCCATTGAGCTATTGATTCAGTATCAGCTGTGGTCTTGATTTGATCATTGTATCATTTCATTCAGTATGGGTGTTCACTATGCTGAGTTTATAGTAGGTTAGCCTACTTGGTATGCATAGTCAAATTTTAATGTTTGTTCACTTATTCTTTCTTTAATAAAACCCATAAAAATAAATGCAGAAGTAGTTTATTTTTTCAAATTGTCATATGAACCAATACTTCAGAACAAATATAGCATTGTCTTGTATAGATACTTTCTTTGGTTATCTCCTTTAATTCAATATCTTTACTATTACAAATATGATAAATCCAAGGAAAAATATAAAAAATGAAAAAAGCAAGCAAAAGGGATGCATAAAAATAAAATAACTAGAGAAATATGTGGATGTTCATTTCTTTCCGTTTTTACCTGACAGGAAAATGGATTATCTATTTCTAATAGAATTTGGTATTTTTATGGATTTCTAATAGAGTTCTGACAAAGTCTGTGCTAGCATGCCTAAAATTAGACTGGCCAGCTTTGTCTGGATTAAAGAATGCATATTTTGCAGCCTCCTCAGCCTGCCTGCTTATTTCATGTATGCAAGCTGGGAGAATATTAAAATGCACAAGATTCATCTTTAAATAACATTGATTGTTTTGGTGTGTTGACAGATATTTCAAGTTCTGGAGGAAAGTGTGGGACAGATGTTTAGAAACAAAACATGCTTACACACTGACTTTTCCATAAATTATATTTATGCATGAAAAATGGAGAATCATGCATACAGGCAGGCACCTTGGCAGATGCTATTTCAGTGCATGAAAGTCTATAGAGGAAAGGTGCCTCTCTTAAGGGAACAATGGTTGCACGAGCAATGTAAATATGAGCTGCAAAAAAATGTTCCTGGTGTCTAATTTTTGACAAATGTCTAAGCAATTTCAGGAATTAAGTTCCATATTTAGAAGTAACTCATCTATTTGTGGGACCATGTTCACATACAGATCTGATAACCTTAAAATATTACTTTCCATTTGAAGTTATTCACTATGTAACAAGGTGGCTTCCTCATTAGGTCTTTGCTAGCCACCCTGCTCCTGGGTTAACTGCCCACTTTGCTGTCCTGCCATGCCTTGATGGAAAAATATGAGCGTTGTTACTAAGGCAGAAGGCTACCCAATACTCACCCTGAGGACAAGGGTCTTAATATCCACTCTGACCTCCCTCCACTGGCTCTCACCCAGCCTCTTTTCTACTGCCCTTTCCCAGGGCCACACGCATCCCACCCAGCCTCACCCAGCTTTTGGCTTAGCTCTCCTCACCTCAGTCAGTCCTGGTACAGTCTGTTGGGTGTCTCCTACTACCCTCACTTGAGCATTGACTGAGTGATTCTACAACTCCTGGCCTCTCACTGGGCCACTATACCCCACTAGGCCTCCTTACTGGCACTACTCATGGGGACTCTATTCACTTGCCCACTGTAGTCATCACCCCTCTCTCGCAGGGTCTCTCTCTAGTCATCACTCCCCTCTCTCAGGGTCTCTCATGCCCCCAGACTTTACCCTGCCACCTGGGCATGGCCCCAGGGTCCTCCTCAGGCCTGAGCTCTGCCTCGGGGCTCCTTAACAAGCCTGGGCTCCCCCTGCTCATTAGAACACCATCAGTGATGTGGGGCTGGGGTTATAAGGTGCCCCAACCCACCTTTCACCTGGGAGATAACTGGCCTGGCATTTCTTGGGGGCTCCCATGCCACTAGGAGCCCCACCAGATCACCATTCCCCAGCAGGATGCAGTTTTATGTCTTACCCAGGACAAGGGGTCACCTCTACCCCATGGCCCCTGCCCTTCCCTCCTGATATTCCCAGAGCAGCCTCTCAGCCTGATGTTACCTCCTTCCTTCCTGCACCAAACTGTACCACAGCTTATATCACTGGGCCAAAATGGCTGCTCTGATCAGGCACCTGGATGCTACCTATTTTCTGCCTTTAAAGTGGCAGGCACCAATGATACACTGCCACACACTAGTTTACTTTTAAATTGAAATATCTTTTGCAGTATAAAATGACAGACAGATTTCATATGTGGTGAACTGCTTTACAAACATGACCTCAATGAATAATAGCTGGATATGAAACTGCTTATAGACCAGCTTTGGATTTGGGCTCTGTCATTGAGTCACTGTTGTGAATTCAGCCAAGAGAGGTGATTTTTGGTTCCTATTGAATAGTTTTTGTTCATTGAAAAATGCCGTTTCAGTCAACCTGAAACTATTCACAGATTCAGATTGAATTCAGCAACCAGTTTTGGCTGAATTAAAAGAAATAACAACAATTAGATATGTTAATGAAAAAAGAAACAGCATCCCAGTTAGATTCACAAGGGGATGTAGGCCTCATTTCTACAAGAAAATAGTAAAGCTGGCTCTCTTCCTTTAGCTCAGTAGCTAGGATATTCATCTGAGTGAGGCTGTGATCTTGGAGCCATGCACTTTCCAATTCACATATTGTTCTGCAGGGAGATGCAGGCTGACCCTGTTCAGTCTGGGTCAGCCAATCAGGGATGCCTTGTGCACTGCTGCCATCTGTCTCCAGGGAGACTGAGGGAGCTTATAGAGCATGCTGAGATGTATTTATTGCCCCCTGTGCTCCTCAGGGGCTCAGCTTTCAAAGGTCAATTCAGGAATTTTTATTCTGTTTTTTGTGTTCCCCCTTTCCCCCATCAGGAAAAGAAACCTGACATAATTCTCTTCAGATCATTTGAATGTGTGTATACATCTGGGTCTTCACGTTCTTTTTTAGGTGAGAGGCACAACCAGTATTAAAACTTGCTAAACAATGTCCAATTCTCTTGGGAGTTTAGCCCTCTGTTTTCTCCGTGCTCTCAAATGAAATTATTTATTTTAATTTATGACTAAGCAAAGTATTTTTATTGACCTACGATGATTTCTTTTTTTAAATTTCTAAAAAGTTTTAAAAAAATGTCAATTGCTGAAGTGAAAAAATTATTTTCATGGCTCTAGACCCTAAGCAAGTTACTTAGGCCAACATTTTCAAATCATTTAAATGGTTTGATACCTAACTTCTAATATTCTTGAAATTAGTTGTTGTGCCCCTTGCTTTAAAATAGAGTTTTAAAGATATATAAATAGCATTAGGCTGCTGCTTCTCTTTGTAGGCAAACTTATTCACAGGCTGATCTAAAGATGATGAATCAATAATTGTGTGAAATCATGTAACCAAAGACCATACTTGAAAACATAAGACCTTGTTGTTACACAGGAACTGGTTCTTGTTTGTGCAGTGAGCAGTAATTGCTATCAGTATGCTACTTGTCTTTCAAGAACTCATAATATAGATTTTTTCCTGTGTATAGTTATGACTATATAAGAAGACCAGACTTGACATGTTGTCAGTGAAAATCTGAAAAATGCTGAAGTGACTTAGGATTCTATTAATATAATCTTAGTGCTATGAAGTCAAGAGAAGTGTTCCCATGGACAGCAACATGGCCAGGATTGCATCCTAAGTAATATTATTCAAAAGCAATTTAGGATTAGATCCAAGAGAAATCTCAAAAAGAATTTTGGCACCAGGTCTAAAACAATGACAAGGAGTGTGTTTATATGAGCCACATTAATGTGCATTTGCCTAATTTAATGTGCATTAAGGGTGCATGTCTACATGTGCATGTCTTTAATGCACATTAAAAGTGGCAATATTAGGCTAATCATACCTACATTTGATACCTGAAAATAAAAGTGTCAAATTTAGGTGCAATTAGTTAAAGTGTGTTAATGCATGTTGTAGATGCAACCTGGCACTAACTTTAGTGCCAGGTCTGCCCAGCTACTAGGGGCACATGGCAGGGTTGCAGGGACTTGGCCCTAACTTTTGTATCAAGCTCCTGTAGACAACTGCTAAAAATCTCTTAATGCTCATTAGGTTAATGAGCATTAAATTTAGTCATGCTTAAATACACATGTAGACGTGTCCATAGAAGGTCAAAGGCTTTGCTAAGGCATTGAACAGAGTAGGCCTGACCAACAAACCTGACCAAAGAATGTAAGTAAACAAAACTTGGCCCTTGGGCCAGATGTGCACTTTTGCCAAAAGAAGAGAGAGGGAGATGTGTATATAAGGTGTAAGATAACCCAGTGCCTGCATGAAAAGACTAGAACAAGATGCCCATGAAGCAAGATACAGATGGAATGTAATCTGTATTTTGTTTTGATCACTATATAAAAGGAGGGTTGATAAGTATGGGAACTTTGTAGTAGCTTTGAGAAGCTTGCATAGTGTTATGGTGACTACCTTGTCACAGATAGCTGACACAAATGCATTAACACCTGATCTGATGTACTTGTTAGGCCAAAATGTGTTAGGGGAGTGCTTGTAGACAATAAACTTGGCTTAATCTTTGCCACAAACTGAGCCTGTGGTTACTCTTTAAGACAAGACCGGTGTTGGGTTTCCCTGGCTATGCCTTTTTTGCTGGTACTGCAGTTCCTAAAACTTCAGCACTACCAACACATCAATAACACCTGATGAGGACAACAGCAACACCAGGTTGACCCTGACAACATCAGGTACTGAAGGTTCTGCTTCTGTGCAAGCTCCGGATTGGCTCATTCTCCAACACACTTTGCACTACCCCTGGCCATACAAGATACATAAAGTAGGCATTCGTCTGCCTTAGCCATGAAGGACAGCATTCAGTAGACTGAACCAGGCTCCATACAAAATGCTGTGGCAGCTGTTGCTTTCTTTTTAAAGAATAGGAGGAGAATGCAGAGGTTGCTCTTTTGGTACAACGCAATCTAGAGTACATATCTATGATGCAGGAGGCATGGGTTCAAATCTCACTGTTGATGGAGGAGGTTCCAATCTACATCCTGAGTCCCAAGGAAAATGCCTTAAATATCAGACTATACTGAAGTGACAGATGCCTATGGAAGCTGCTCCACTGTGTGAAAAAGAATTTACTGTGTCATAAAAAAGATATAGCTAGACTGTGAAACTGTATTCAAGCAGGTAGGGCCCCCACCTAAGAGAGTTCTGAATTTTAGTCCTAGATCTTAGGACTGGCTATATATTTTTATCCAATGATTCTTTTCTGTAAAATGGTACGACACTCAGGAACTGATTCTTGGTAAAGTCAAAGCATTTTTCCTTTAGCTGCTTCCTTAAATGGTACATTAGGTCCCTGTGTAGTGTCTTTTTTTTGTTTTTGCTATTCTTTCTTAGAGAAGCTTCAGTAACAATCAATTTTGTGCCCAAATAACTGCAGTTTTGATAAACTGGTTATACAACATATTTGGATAACATTGTCAGTATACCTCAGGGACTAAGGGTATATTTCCACAGTAGAAGCAATGTGTTTTGGCAGTAACATTCCTGAGCATGCCGTGCCCATTTCCCTCTGCTTGTCTCATCCAAACCTGGAAATACTTCATTTCAGCCACTCTAGGAACACCCCCTGTAGTTGTGCTTAAGCCCCTGGTCTCTGGAGTCATCATTGGCAATCCCTTGGTATGAGAATGACTTCCCTATTTACTGGAAGACTGTCATTGATGAGTCTGTAGATGACAGAGGCTGATCTGAGATTAGCTGCAGACATGGCAAACAGTTCTGGGAGGAAGAAGTGTATCCTGATGGTGTTGGGTCATAGCTCTTTCCCTTTCTCTCTCCTATCTATCCACTAGGGTTGTGTGAAGCTTTGGTAGGCAATCAATTTGGAGGAGATTTGGCTCAGTTCAGCAGCTGGATCCCCAAGTCCAAATTTAATTGGGAGACCCATTAAAAGGTCCCAAACTAAATCAAAAGCCTTTGAATTGATTTGAAGTGATTTGGTGCCAATTTGGAGATTCTGCCATAGACTCCACAGGCAGTCCTCAACGACATTGGACACAGCTGCCTCCAACCGCTAAGTCTGTTATGGTGGGCAGAGGGAAGGGTCATGATGGGAAAGATCAACACCCCCACAGCGGCTCCACCCACCCCACAGAACACAGCCTGGAGGCGGGCAGCTGGGGCTAGCCTCCCAGAGTGCAGCCCAGTCCACCCTGTGCAGACCTGGGGACACATGTCCTCTCCCATGCCCTTCCAAACCAGTGGTGAGAGCTGCCAGAGGAGACACCAGAAGAGCAGCACCTGGACCAGCAACACATGGTGGCATACAGTGGTGGGAGCCCCACTCCCAAGTCCCATGCCCTCCCATCCTGGCTAGGCAGCTTTTCCCAACCCCAATCCCTCCCTTCCTGTGGGGGCATTGATCTGCACCCCTCCATGCATCTTCCCTGCCTGCTCCACCCACCTCAGTAGACTTACCAGCTGGAGGTAGCTGTGCCCAGCGTCGTTAAGGACAGCGTCATCTAAATTGGCACCAAATCCTTGAATCCAATTGGCTGAATCGAATTGAGACAGTGATTTGAATCACTGAATCGAATCACTGCCCCTCTGAATCAACCAAATATGAATCTGAAGCAAATACTTGCCGCTTTGCACAGGCCTACTATCCACCTCCACTTGTCATATGCAATAGCACCATTAGGGATGGTTCAGTGCATGAATCTCTAGGTATTGATATTAATATTGCATTTCTGGCATGCTTGAGTGTGACCACTGAAGACAAACCTTGAGTGGCTGCAACAACATATTAACATGTTTGGGACACTTGGGTGCAGACAGGAACATGTGAATTGGGAATGCTTGGGAATGTCCTGTAAAATATGCTACCAAGGTGGTGTAGATATACCCAAAAGCACCTATATTTAATTTACTTTTCAAGTGCCTTAGGTGTTGTTGAAAGTATGACTGTATAACAGTATGGGGCAAAGAGTCTTAATGCTTAAAGGTTATCCTAGAGTGACAGCTTTGTTGCTTGTCATGGTATCTGTAATGATATCTGTCATAATGTCATGGTAAACTGGATTTTTCTTACACTCTGCAATGGTAAAGAAACAATTTGTCCCAGGAATTCTTACCTTCATCCCAGAAATATTCTAGTGCTTTAAGGTATATGTAGGGGGCAGGGGTGATGTGAGTGTTAAGGTGCACAGTTGATAGCCAGAGACTGCAAGGTCAAGGCCATAGCAGAAGTGCTTATGGCGTGGCCTGTCAGATCCAATGAATCTACAACTTCTGCTATATATCTTGTCACAAGGACACAAATAAAGGAAAGTAAGGAAGGGTATATTTACATCATGGTGCTAGCATTCTACAGATTTTCAGAATCCATGATGATTTTACAGGCACATCCTGAGAATAACACTTCTAGAGAGGTTCTATAACTGAAATAGGAAGAACAAATATTTCATCACAGCTTTCCAATCTCATTCAAAATGTATCCATATTCAGTAGCTTGATTTCCAGGGCAGCACACATTTACTTTGATGTTCTCCTTAAGGGAGAATCTTGGTAGTTGGGGTTTACAAGAAAAGGCAAGAACTGAACTATTTTAGGTGATAGTGTGAAATGTAATTCCTTTAGCATAACCTAATGCCAAGTGCCATAAAATCATGTTCATACAATGCATCCCGAATGTATAATTTACTGCAGTAGGTGTAAAAAGTCCCCAAAGTAATGTACAAAACAAGTTTTTAACACGCTGTCACACCCACTTTCTTAAAAGAATGCACAAATGCATTTTATATTATCTCCTGTCCTGATCTAACACAACCTCATTCACTGACAATAATTGTGTGGACAAGTTTGTCTTTTTGCTTTCAATATAAGAAGCCATGACTTCGGCTCTTTGTTCCAATACCTTAGAGAAATAGCAAATTATTTTCAAAGCTTGTATCTTGTCTATTTACAAAAATGAAATGATCAGGTAAAACTCCCGGCAGGTTCTTCACTTTGTCAAAAGATATACCACAAGGCTTGGGCAAGCTTGTGTGCACTAATGTAAAAACAATGGAAATATATTCTCACTTGGTGGGACAAATAAGTCTAAGTAAAAATAAGTCTCTTCATTGTATGCTTCTGTACAAATAGTTGCACAAAAAGGGTTAACATGCAAACTTCAAATAGGGCTATGTGGCTAGAGAGAGACACTAGATGCTATTACAAGCTTGACATTTCTCACTTACAGAAGTTAAATTTACAGTGGTATTTACCATCTCCACCCATCTAAGTAAAGAGAATGCCACAAATACCATGAAACAGATAATTGCTGGAAGGTAAAAAATAAGTTGAGATGTTAATGGTGCTTACTGGGCTATGGTTACTCTGAACTGTAGAATTATATCACATTTTATATTTTATCGCATTTCAGCTACATGGAAACTATGTTACAAAGTTTACTGACTAACTGTATGGGGTATCTCTGTAAGAATCACTTTGGCCATTACTGAAAGTAAGCACCCTTAGGATGAAACCCAGCAAGTGTTTAATACTTCAGAACAACAAAGAAGTTTACTATAGAAGAGAATACCATACACATATGAAACTGGAATTCTACAGGAAGGTTGAATAAATGGTTAAGGCACTTCAATATATTTCAGCAGATTTGGTTTCTGCTCTCAGTTCTGCTATAACTTTCAGCATGACCTTGAACAAAACATTTTTAGTTTTCTGTGCTTCCCTTTTACCTCTGTAAAATGACACCTCCTTTCTCCCCCTATGCTGGGTACTGGCTTATGACTACCTTAGGGGATTAGTCACTCTGAATTTGCACTACTTCTTGCAGCATCTGCATTTTTCCCTAAATGCCTCCTATACATGTTTTTTTGTATGACCTGTGCCAGAAGCATCTGAGAATTGAGGAGAACAAAGTTTGATTTTTAAGTAGCTGTGGGAGCTGTAGGAGCTATTTTATTTGAATGTTTAGCAATGTCAAACATACAGGATGAAACGAAATATGTTTATAGGTCTGTGTAATACCCATATTAGCTATTCCAATTAAGATGTTTAACCCTTTTTACCATTTTAATTAGTGGTTAGGAGGACACATGAATCCTTTAATACTTGAGGTCTTGTACCAGCTCAGAATCTGGAGGCACAAAGGTGGTGTAAAAATAATCTTTTCCCCTGCCATGATCTCTGTCAGTGCAGAGTGGAAGTAAATTGCCAGAACCAGTAGCCAGAGGATGCAGGCAGTGGGACTCAAGGATGTTGCTGGAAGCCATGCCAAGCAATGACTCCTTCCCTGCCTCTCCTTTTGCTCCATTTAAACCCTTGAGATCCCCTGCCTCCTGGTTCTGACCACTCCACTTGCTCCGCACTCATGGAGGCCATAGCTTCTGAAGTCTTGAGCCCCTCTGCCTCTCTTCTGGCAGCCTGCTGCTTCTGTTCCAGTGCCCCTTCATCACGTGGATTAGTCTTGCTTAGTCAGCACCCAGGGACCCTGCCCATCACTAGTTATACTACTGAATAACACATGCAATGTCTCTCATCTCCCCACTTCTACCACAATGACTAAAAAGGGGAGGCTAATACCTTCCAGCCCCATATCTCACACCAGTCTCTCCTCACAAGGCATGGCTTGCTTTATCCTACTTTATTTTCTTCTCATCTAAAAGCGAGTAAATTCCCTCTTCTATTCATAAGGCTTTCACTTTCAGTTAGGAGTTCTAACCACCAGACAATTTCTTCTTGGATCCCCTACTTCTGTGACTGTGGAGATAGTAAGCAGGAGAAGGGGAAGGGACTTTTTCAAAACAGAGGGAAACCTTTCCTGAGGCTGTCCCTCTCCTTAGGCTGCCTCTGTTATCATAGGTGGCATGATCCCAACCTTATCTCTGTCTACCTGCCACCTTATCTTCTGCAATAAAATACATGGTGCTAAAATTGTTTTCAGGAAATGGGACTCTGCTTGCATGATCTGGATGACTTGGCTACCTATCTAGTTGGTGGTTTCTAAATTAACTGATCTATCCTTAAACTCATGTTTTCTCTCATACCTTGTTTGTATGTGGGGCAGTCACACTTTGATTTCACACTTTCATTCAGCTGTATTTGGCAAATGCTCAAGGGACATTTTGCACTGATGTTCCAGATTGCATGACACTGGTTTCTGATACTTGGTTAGTATAACTAAACTAAGTATCATTCTCAAATATTTATTAAAGCTCTGTCAAAACCTTGCTCTCAACATAATTCAGAGGATAAATTATTCACAATCATTTCATTGACTGTCTTTCAGGAAGGAAAGATCCCTAGGCAATGCTAGCTTTCTGTAAAGATGATAGAGTTAGCACACTTAGACTGTGAATTTATGGTTGGGACTCCAAAACTGCAAAATTAACTAGTGATTTTAGGTTCCTCAAATGTTCAATATCCAACATCTGATCTCTTGAAAAGGCCTGGTTTTTAGAAAGTGCAGATCTTTTGCCTTCTATATATCAGGCCTTCAAATTACTAGTCATATCTGAAAATGCAGCTTGGGGAATTTTATTTATTTTGCCATGCTAAAGCCCTTATTAATATTAGGAAAACTTGGCTAGCAAGGGTATTGTATACTAAGTAGAGAATTGCATGACTTAAGAATCAAACTCAGAGTTTCATGCTTAGTCTCCAAAGCCTTATCAGGCATTCGCTCACTCGCTCTTGCTCTCTCTCTCAGCTACGTGTATATATATATATATATTTATATAATATATATATAGTTAGCTATGTGTATATCTATATCTATAGATATAGATATATACTTAGCTCTGTGTGTGTGTGTACTGAAGAACAACAAAGAAACTTACAACAGAAGAGAATACCATATATAAATGAAACAGAAATTCTACAGGAAGGTTGACCTAATGGTTAAGATACTTGAATGGATTTCAGCCAATTTAGTTTCTGCTCTCAGTTCTGTTGTAACTTTCTGTGTGATCTTGGACAAATCATTTTTAGTTTTCTGTGCCTCCATTTATACCGTACATATATAGCACGTTTTATATATATGTGTGTGTGTGTGTGTGTGTGTGTGTATGTGTGTGTGTATACGTATATACATACACCTCTTTACATTATATATTTACACATGCACGCTCACACACACACTATATATATAGTATTTTAGTGTATATATAGTGTGTATATATATATAGTGTGTGTGTGTATAAATATATACAACGTAAAAAGCTAAGGTGGCAGTAGAGGGCACTGAAGGGTCCTGTAGGACCAATAAAACTTGTTCTGTATAGCAACTGGTTTTTGCTGGTATTTCTTAATGATTACTTATCACACTGCACCTTTTCCCCTTAAGACACTCACAGTTATCAACTCTAATGCAGCTTTACTGATGAAAACCATGGAAATTTTAAGGAAAGAAACCACATGAAGGCTTAACTCTGTTGCACTGCAGTCTTAGAGAATGAAAGTATTGTGAATAAAAGATGCTTGATACAGTCAGGTAAAATGCATCTTGTTTGCTCTGCAGTGATCCCTATGAAAGAACAAGTAGTTTCTCTGTTCTGCTAAAAACAGCATTCTGATCAGTTTTTGTTTACTACATGAGTCCCAGCCTGATGAAGGGGTCAGAAATCTGGAAAATAGAGATTACCATTGATGAGTGAAAAGAAAAAAATCCTCTGCATGTCTGGTTTTCTCTCATTTTTCTCACATGTATGCACCACAAATAAAAGGAGGCACTCTGAAAGCTGGAAAATAGCACATAACCTGGTATAGTTTCTCAAGCAAAGTGTTAGTAAATAATTGAACAACATCTGATCAAAAGATATAAATGGCTCTTTCAGATTCATACTATGACTATATTGATAATGTTTCATTGGTATGAATATAATGTTCTATTTTTACTATAAGTTGTCTGTTTTTCAACATTTTAAGGTTCAGTTCAATTAAAGCAAGTGAGGTATCAAACAGGCATTTACCAGGTCCACAAATTTTTTCCTCCTGTGAACCATTCTGTTCAGCCACATTCTTCATAGAAAAGGTAGTCACCAGTTTGTTACCAAGAAATGTGATGGAAGGGCTCACAACCAGATTCAAAGAGGAATTTCTAAATAAAAAATGTAAAATAAGCACTCAGCTAAAAAAACAAGAACAAATTTGCATAGGATCTGTGTAAATCAGTGGAGCCCTGGAGCAACTGTGACCTATGTGTGAAATTACGTGGGTTTCTCTGCTATCTAGAAAAATAAAGTGTAACTTCCACTGCCATGGCAACATCGTGCATAAGCTGATTTCCTTAAAGAAAAACTCACAAATCTATCATGCACATTTCTATATGCTTATGTGTGTATCACTTAATTTTCAAATCTTTCTTACTTGGCTCTTTCTTGTCTATTTCAAATGTTCAAGTGGTACATTTAGAAATGCTTGTGCTTCTGTTTACATTTTGGCATCATAATATTTCATAAGATAAAGCTTATCATCAGATCCAGACCAGGGAGTACAGTTTCTGGGGAATATATGAAGTTAAACTATCATTAGAGCTGGATGAAACTTGTGGTTTGTCTTTTATGGGAAATTTCATTGCTCCCTTTAAGTCACAAGACGGAGAGAAAATAGGAATGTAAGGTTTGTCAACTTTCAATTATTCAAAATTTTCTGAATGGTGAAACATTTTCATTTTGGCTCTGAAGTATATTGTCTAGGAGCTGACTTCTACTAGCAGTGATGAAAGTGACAAAGATGCCAGTTTAACTCAGCAGCTGCTGTAGATCACAATGTCTGTGACTCTGGAACACACCCACCATGTGAGGGACTGTGTCAGTAAATTTACAAAAGGTTGCTGAATTTAAGATGTTTTTATTACACTTTTTAGGTTTTATGAATCAGCAGTTTCAATGATATTCTTCTGCCTCAAGGGTTATCATTTTGGGATATAGTATAATTTTAAGTTACTGGAGCATATCCTAAGGAAGTCCATTTACAATCCACTGGGACCATGTCAGAAGGGCAGGAAGTTTTGAGTGTAGTCCCACAGGGGGCTGTCCTGGGGCCAGTGCTATTCAACCTGTTTATTTATGGTATGGATACTGACATAGAGAGCTTCTTGAGCAAGTCTGCAGATGACACAAAATTGGGAAGGACTGCAAAGATGTTGGAGGATGGGAGCACAATTCAAAGAGATTCTGGCAGATTGGAAAGCTGGGCTGGAGCTAGCAGAATGAAGTTCAGTGCTGACAAATGCACAGTGCTACATTGTGGGAAGAATAATAAAAAAATCCCACAAATACAAAATGGATGATATGCAGCTGGATGACAGCACTACAGAGAAGGATCTGGGAGTCTGGCAGATCACAAACTCCATATGAGTCCACAGTGTGATGCAGATGCACAAAAGGCAAATGCCCTTTTAGGATGCACCAACAGAAGCATTAAGTGCAAGACACTGGATGGTGCCTCTCATCTTGGCACTGGTTAGGTCTCATTTACAGTATTGTGTACAGGACTCACAATAGAGGGTTCAAAGGCAGGTGACAAAAATAATAAGGGGCTTGGGAAGGCAAGTCATTAGAGAGAGGCTGAAGGAAATAGGGATGTTCAGCTGGCAGAAAAGGCACTTAAGAGACAATGATACACTTTACAGAAGATAGCAGTCTTCAAATACCTGAAGGGCTGCCATAAACAGGTGGGAAAACACCTTTATCTCTTGCTGAATAGTAGGACATAGATCAATAGCTTGAAGCTGCAGAAAAAAATAGGTTTAAATTGGATATCAGGAAAAAATTGTCACTTTTAGAACAGTGAGGCAATGGAATAGATTTCCTAGGGAACTTGTGAAATCTTCATCATCACAGGTGTTCAAGAAGGGATTGGACAGGCATTGGTTCAGGATGATATTACTCATAATATTCAGGAGTAGCTATTTTTATGTTCTACTATGGGTATTTTTCCTGCTTCTGGGCTTTGCTGGTTGCCCCATGGGGCCAAGAAGGAATTTCTTTCCTGTCTCCTTTTACATATATCAGAGGTTTGAGGTTGTTTTTTGTTTGTTTTAAGCCTTCCTCAGACCTATTAGGTGTTAGCTGCAGACAAGGCGAGGGCTTTTGACTGGGGTGTGCCAGTGCGCCTTCTGGGACATCTGTATGGTCCTATGTTTTTAAGAAACCAAGTTAAGGACCACATTTTCCCTTCATATCCATTGGTTTGAGTCCTTGAAGTGAACTGAATGATTCCTGTTTATTTCAGTGGCTTTCCATCAGGCTTTAAATCCAGAGTAACTTTATATAAACTTACATCAGTATAACTGAGGCAGAATATTCCTCATAGATTTAAAATCTCCTATTCTTAGGGAAACTCACTATAAGAGCAATTAAAAATGTAGTTTAAACTAATTGGTATTTGTTGGGGTGACAATATTTGGATCTTGGGGAGCACTGGATTTGCAACTGAATAAAGGCATGACCTATGGCCTAGCAAAGCTGCTAACCACAAGGCAGAATGATATTTAAGCCAGCCCTTTGCTTATGTTAAGTAACCATCTTAATTGTGTTAACCATTTTCTGGGAAAAAACAGCAAGTGAATCTGTGTGAGTCTGTGTGCTGTGAATGAGGTGATGTTTCAGGAATGTGGAAGATGGTACAACCTGTGACTAAAAAGCAGATTGGAATGTGGAAAACAACACATACTTGGTAACAGATTCTGAGATGAAAATATGCAAAAAGGTACATGGTGATTGGTGAAGAAGCCTCCAAAAGCTTCCAGGTTTTAGTCAAAGTCTGCCCATTGACTGAAGAAAAGAAGTCAAAGTCTTAGCCATATGCCTGTAGGAAAAAGACATGAAAATGAGTAAAATGCATAGGCAATTTGATGCTAATGAAACATACAGGAAACAGAGGTGGAGCTTGAGATGGGAGGAGAAATGGCTGGAACAGAAGGAGGGACGGAGGTGGAGTAAATGTTAATGAGTATAAATTAAAGTGTATAAATGTGGGAAAAAAACTACTGTTCACTGCTGGTCCCCATTTTTTTGGGGACCTGGTCCAAAGCTGTCTCCATTCTAAATAAAGCTGTGGTGAGCAATGTGTGCTCATGTTTGCTCCCTGCTTGCTCTGGCTAATGAGTAACAGGAACCATGGGCAATTGGATCGTCGTCTCCCTAGTTGTTGGATGTCACATGGAGTCGGGGTCTAACAGGATTTTTTATAAAAATCTGTCAGTTAATTAAATGCAAGACTCCATCCCTGTGCTGTGGGGAAACCCAAGGGTGGGACTAACAGGTAAGAAATTTCTGATGTTCTCTTTCCAATACTTTCTCCCCAATTGTTTCATTAAAGAAAAATGGCTTTTTTGTCTCTAACCCGCAGTGGACCACACTAGAGATATATCCCAGAGGATTCATAACAGGTTAGGACTTTTTGTACTAACTTCTGCTACAGCTCCAATAATGTCATACTGCTAAGGTTTCTCTAGCTAGTAGTTGAGTCCAGCTTGCCTAACAATTGAACATGTTGGGGTACATAGAAAGGTGACACAACCTTAGGCAAGGGGCTGATACATATACATTACCTTTGCCTTGCCCACATCCCATTTGCTACTTTCCTGACTAATCTACTTCTTGCCTCTTCCTCCATCCACACAAACACTAAGCACTCTAGTAATTTCTTTCTCTAAAATAGTGGTTTTCAACCTTTTTTGAGAATCAAGACACTCCTGAGAAAATGCCAACTCTCAGTTTTCACTTGCTTTTGACTACACAAACATAATAGAGCAATTATTGTGTCAAAAAGAACTCAGAGCACAACAGGACAGCATGTTTTTGAACTTATGGATCAGTATTTGAAATCTCTAAGTTTATTTTGTGAATTATGTGCTGTTGTGAATTCTCTGATTGAGAATCATCACTTTGGAACTTACTCTAAAACTTTATAGAATTTAATAATATCCTTTCTGTTTAGGTTCTTCAGATCTCCCACTAGAACTTTATAGTAGGGAGAGAAGTTTCTGTTAAACATAGCATGATTGAAAAAAAAAATTCGAACTTTTACATGTTATAGGACTGCTTCATACTACAAATAACCCATTTTGTGTATACACACATCCCTATATATAAATAATCACTTTTCCCCCTTTCACATTTTAGCTGCAGATTCTTGAACAGCAAAAAGATGTAAAAAAAAAAAATAACAACAGCATTTTTCACAGTGCTTCAGCTTTTCACCCCAGTTCACTAAAATAGTTTACTTTCAAATCAATCATTGCACTGCCCTAGTTATTTCAGTGGATTGCTTCAGCATGTCTTCAGTAGGGCTGCTTTAATATAATGTGAATTCTCATCTCAGACTGGTGAGATGGGGAGTGAGGGTGAGGGGCACCAGAAATACTGAAGGCATATGGTGGTATACCAATCAAAACAAAGGAAAGTAATTCTGCCATAAATCATGTTGCTAAATCAAAAGCAGCTGGGAGCATGTAGGGATTCAGCATTTGAATGAGACAAATGCAGACAGGTCAAAACAAAGCACTTGGTCTAAAAGAAACATTTCATGTGACTGAATTTATATTGAAATATTGCACAAAGGCTTCTCATAAATAATTGTCCTTTCTCCTACTGATTACAAGAAGCTTATAAGAGAAGACAAAAGCTTAAGTTCAAAGACACAGAGCTCTTTCCTCACTATTTATCCTTATTTGCTACTATGCAAGATCTTCTGTAGCATTCACTAGCTTTCTTATCTGTTTATTTGGCCACTAGAGATTTTAAAATACACAGCTCAGATTCTAAGAGATTTCAGATCTTGACCTCACTGAAGCCAGTGAGACTTTAACAATGTGTCGTTGACTTTAGTAGGGCCAGGACTCTAATACAGTCTGCTCCTTTAGGGTTACTAATTCTTTGAGTCACAAGAGAAAAGAAAATAGGAATGTAAGGATTGCCATAGTTAGACCTTATTTAATTTAAGGCCTGGTATTGGCATTAGTCAATGCCATACCCATAATGCATCTAGCCAGTCACATAGCGCTGCATTTGTTTTGAACAAGCTCTTAAAACAGAAAAGGATGGAATATTATTACAGCTGTGATGGTCCAGGAAATATTCAAGAAATAAGGGTTGGGTTGTTTTTTTTTTGCAGCGGTGGGGGCAAGTATCTTTTATTGGACTAACTGTACTTGGGAAAGAGAATATATAAGCTTTCGAGCTTCTTCAGTTCAAGAGCCTAAAAGCTTATCTGGTAGACAAAGTTCCTTGGGTGAATCTGATATCTTTTATTAGACCAAAAGCTTATCTAACATTGCTTTCAACTATACAATTAGTACAATACAAGATATCACCCCCAAACCCCATGCTTTTAGCTTGCAAGGAGGCAGCCATTTTTTATTAGAAAAAAGTTGCATTTTGAGGATATGCTATCATTACAATGCATGTTACTTGGCACACACAACTTGGTGTAGTAGTAATGTAAAGGTGTATATACTATAAGATGGCCATTTTTTTTCCAAATATTTCAAAAGATATTCATGCTTTAATGAATAAGGAATATTAATGTGGGATGTAACTGGAACCCAAGCTAGATTTGTTTAAAAAACAACTCTCACATGTTTCTGGTGCCAGATAATAAAATGGATTCCACTCTACTGCAGTCACTGGGCATGTCTACACTGACTGCACACTAGCCAAAACATACTGCACAGTAGTGTGTCACAGCACAGATGATGCTAATATGCTACTGCACAATATTATTAGGCTACTGCACCGCAGCATCACCTAAAAGACATTTGCCAGTGCTACTGCACAGTATCTCTGATTACTGTGCATTTATTTTGTGCTTGCTAATACAAGTACTAAATAAATGGGAAGTAATGAGTGCACAGTAGCATCTTGTGTAGATGTGCCCACTGAAAAGGTACCAGTTAACTTCAGCTGAGGATGTGAGCTGTGACCAACCTCAGATTTTTTGGTTACAGCCTATAGCTTGCTTCAAGAATAGCCAAATAATTCACAGCCCATTTATCCAATGACTGTTATCTCTTAATTACTGCAGTTTGTCTGTAATCAGATCATGGTTTACTTGCACTACACTGGGAAATGCTCAGATAGCAGAGTCATTAGTGATGTATACTGTTATTCAGACTTATTTGTAAAATAATTTCTGAGGAAAACCCTAGGCCTGTAGCTTATTTGTGAATAGTTCCTTGTATCTCCCTGTATCTAACTTGAGAGTAGAGGACACGGTATCTTCCCCAACTAGAATAGCGTAACCTTTACAATTATGTTTCCAGTAGATGCTCACATTTAGATATTTCTCTGGTTATTCACTTAAAATCTATATTTTCCATGAGTTTTTCAGCTATTAAATTCACTTGATAGATGATGGACGCATTTATATGTGAGGCTTTAATGCACATTAGCTTAAGTTAATGAGCATTAAGCATGTACATCTACTCATGTGCATCACTAATGCACATTAAAAATGACAAGTTTAGGTTTTGCAGGTATCAAATTTAGGAGTGAATAGTTAAAGCACATTAATAAATGTGTAGAGATGAGAACACAGGGAAAGTAAAGTTATTTAAAAACCTAATTTAATATCCATAAAAACTTTTTTTTTACTTCTATCACCTAGAACACTATTTGATTTGCCATGAGACTGCTAACTTATAACAATTTTCAGCTTCAAATGTAGCAAGTGGACTTAACATGGGCTGAGGTTTGGGGGGTACTCTGGACAATGTTATCTCTCCATCTAGACCAGCGTAAAATCCTAAGTGTTATGACCTTAACCCCTTATGGAATTCATGAGGTGTGATTTAATATGTGTGAAAATACAGTTTATATGCCATTTTTATCACAAATATAATCATTGGAGTATTGTGTCTGGTTTCAGTAGTGGCCAGGTGTTGACTAGGCATGGAGAGGAAACTGCCTTTCATTGAGGGGAAAAAATGGCAAGGTAATGGAAGGGAAAGCTTGTATTGGCACTGTACTGAGGGTAGAGGCCTTTACTCCTGTCATTTGGTGTCATTCTCTTGAAAATTGTAGATGGAAAAAGGTGCAGCTAGTGTCCCTAAAAGAACTTTGACTGAAGGAAAAACACAGAAAAATTTATCTTAATATGGACTAACAATACTGAGTTTTCATAACCAGGCAGGCAGGGGAGATTGTGTACCCAAATATTCATATCATGCAATACATTCATTTCATGCAAGAGTAAATGAAAGTGGAAGCAGATGACCTAGAAGATTTTATGAATAAAAGATATAATCTGATGCAATCATTTCATTAATACAAACATGGAACCAAATGAAAACACAGCAGAGCAGATGGCAACCAGAGGTTTTACATGGGTGTTTCCAGTTTAGTAGCTAACTACTTAGCCTTTGTGGATTATACAAAATACCATTGGAAAAAGAAGTGCTCATCATAGCAGCCTTTCAAAGAAAGTTCTACTGGTTCCTAAAATAATGCTAAAAAGAATTATTTCCATTGTCTTGGTTAGGATGCAAAATTACATAGCATAATGAAGGCAACACATAGGTGGGTTTTCTGTTTTCTGCACACAAGTTATTGCTTGCAAATATTTGCAGTTAGAGATACCTTTTTATACAATTAATATACTTCTGAGGTCTCTTAAATTTGTTGGTTTTAATAAAAAGCATGATCTTATGTAAAATAAAAGAAGTTGTGGATTCTTTTAATCTTAATTATTAACATATTTGCTGTAAAGAACAACTGATCTTATTAAAATATTTGATAGGACAATAGTAAAAAATAAGTTTTATTTCAATAGACAGGGCTAGAGTCACTGTTCTATCCAATTTTTATTGTACACAACCTTGGGTCATAAGGATGACTTGTGCAAGGACGGCTTATGACTGGTTGCAGTACCTACATATGGGGCTGATTCTACTCTGGCCTCACTATAACACAGATGAAAGCAGTTGGGGGATGCTCTAGTTTATGGTGTTGGGAGTGATATCGACTAGGGATTTCCAGAGTGCACTGCACTCCAGTCCTGCTGCATCTTCACTCTGGTGTGTCACCCACAGTGGGGGTTGCATGGAGTGCAAAGGGGCTGGATTTCTCAGAGAGAATCTGTCCTATAGCTTCTTAGAGACAGATTAACCTCAGTTTGGCATCTCAGTTGAGGAGATGTACAATCTCACTCCCCAAACCTAATCCACAAGCTTTTCCAACTATATTATTACTCTTTTAATGTAGAATTTGTATGAACTTCAAACAGACACAGTTTCTAAAATTTTTATATTTGAAGAGGCTGCTTAAGTACAGTAGAGAAGATTTTGTGCTGCATTTTGCCCATAGGAGAAAACCCTTTTTTTTGTAAACTTAGGCAATTGATCTTAAGGAAAGATATGTTGTAGCTTTTATGCTTTTTTGCATGAAAATTAACAAAATATTAAACAGGTCAGGTTTGACCCTGCTAGGAAGCAATATTGCTGTTTCGTTAAGAAACAGTTCTTTGTAAGCCAGGGGATAATGCTTTGATAATCCTAGATGCTTGTGAATGAAATGTTGGATGATTTACTAACACAAATGCTACATCCAGGACAGTTTATATCCATAGCTTGCTAGACTGTAAATTCTGGTTCCATAATAGGCTGATGCATTCATGGGAAGAGTATAAAAACCAAGGAGGAACCTGTAGAAACCTCCTGTGTCCTATTTATTGGTGTCTACTTATCACAAGTGTTTAATTACAGCAGCGTTCAATTACAATTAATTTAGTAGATAATTTTCAGATAAATCTACATGCATTTAATACTTAGATTCATCATGGAAATGTGATAACTTGCATTTATTATATGCCTTTGAGTGTCTCACACTCTGCCAGCTTCAACAGTGATATCATTATCCAGTGCATAAAAGTCCCAACTAGAGCAAGGCTTTAAAGTGATATTATACAAGCACATGAGGACTTCTAGGATACTGAATTCCTGGGAGCTTTGCATACTTTACACTTCATTTTGTTTTAAAAATGATGTACTGGAAGAGATTCTCTGCCTTTCATCCAGGTGTAGAAGTACTTTCCCCAAATTACACTTACTCCAGGCTCAGTATTCAGTTCCAGCTCAAATACTTTGCAAGTGAAAATTGGTGGGTGTCATTAGCATTGGAAAAGACAGAACCCCTGCTTTGAAATGAGGCCACAGTAGAACCCACTTTATTTGACCTTTAAACTTATTCACGTTAAAAGTGATTTTAGGTAATTTTCTAGCATTTATTTATTGTATTTTTTCTCCTTCCAGTGCTTCTATACTTGACCTCACAATAATAAAACTGGTTAAATAACAAAGATCTGTTGACCATTCATTTGAAGTCCAGTGATTAATTTATTCAGACTTGTACTTTTAATTATATTTATCAACATTCACAGAAAATGTGTGGTTTCTCCACAAGAATATTTGCAAAAGAGCTTTCCTTTTATATGGGTGTATTTGTCTATGAGCAAATACACCCATATTTCTTCTCAATGGAATTTCTGCTCAATGGCATGGCCAATGGGATGGCTTCCTAGAAATTTTTTTAACCAGTTGCTGGAGTTAGGGGTGACTTAAAGGAAAAAGCCAGTGCCCAGTCTTTGCTGCTGCATATAATAGATTATTCAGTAATTAGTGCAGAGGAATTGTGAGAAGCAGCTCAGAGCATGAAGTTGGACAGAAAGGAAAGCCATTGACTAGTCAGATGGCCTAATAATTGCAAAAAGCAAAGAAAAAAAACCTATCAGATTGTTCAATGCCTCAGGTAATATGGATACCTTGTTTACAGGTAGGGGAAATTGACCCATTATTGCATAAACAAGTATATTCCTCAGTTCATAATTGATAATTAACAAACTGAATATAATCATATATAATGAGAAAGTAGACAGTGTTATGTGACCTACATAATCTGTCACTCACTACAAATAACAGGCAGCAAATCTCGAATTGTTTGAGTAACAAATGGCCTTTACACTGAAGAGATTTTATCTCAAATAGTTAGCGAATACTTAATGTCATTTAAAAAATTAGAACTGGTTCATGAAAGACTCAGAAAAAGAACAAAAGACTCAATTATTTACAGTAGTCTGACCAGCTGTCTGACTAAAGCAGCTTGCTCTTGCTAGTCCAACAGTGTAAACAACAGTACCCGCAAACAGCCTGAAATATTTATTCAATAGCTTCCTGAGAATGATTTATGGGATGTGCAAAAATTATGACTGGGTGGTATGGTATAAAGGTCTGATCAGTATTTGACTAGGAAAAAAAACACCTCACTGTTAGTTTCACCACTTGAGACTTCTGTAGTCAACCCAAACTTACGTCAAGGTAATCTTTACATGACATCCTCCTATAGCATCGCTCTTATTTTCCAATCATCTATGACACAGAAGGGGAACATATTAAAAATAGTTGAAGTATTTTATGATAACAAAATGTATGGATTCGTTCTAGTCTAGGCATTCATCCAAGGAAACAACCTATCTGTGATTTGTGTAAACAGCTGGTGACAGCACTCAAATAAATACACAATTTCTCTCTCTCATTCTCTCTCTTTTATTCTAGGAAAATATTAGAAGTAGTCTATGTATTTTAATTGGAACAGAAGACACTGCTTTGAAATGAGGCCACAGTAGAACCCAGGTGTTTACCAGGTCAGACCACAGGCCCACCTGGCCCAGTCTCCTGTGTCAGAGGCAGGGAGCAGATGCTGAACAGCAGAGTGCCCTCGGTGTGATTCTTGCCAATTTAAAATCAGTGATGACTAAGATGTACACGCGTGTCTCAATATCTTCCAAGGTGAAAACAGAAGAAGAAGAAAGAACTGTAAAGTCACTCTCGCCTGAGTGCTGGGTTTCCAAGACCTTTGGTGTCACATCCCAGGCTGGCTGGAGCACGTTTCTGCCTGGTGCCAAGGTGCTGGAGGCCCAACCATGAGCGGACCTGAAAAAAACAAGAGGAAAATTACTAAAGTGATAAAACCAGAAGAACAGGAGAAGTGCCACTGGCGGGGTCAGGCATAGGGGCAGGGAGTGTCGCACAGGGGCAGTGACGGGGTCAGCCCCCACTCCCGTGCAGCCTCCGGCACTTGAAGGCGACGGACTTGCGAAGTGGGGTTTCCAGAGCCCACAGTTCCCCTTGGCCCGGCCCCCAGTGCCGGCGCGGTTGCCCCGGGCGCGGCCATGCCCGCAGGCCTGGGCGGGGGCGGCCCCGGGCGCGGGGCAGGGCCGGCGGATCCGGGCCCCCGGCCGCGCAGGACTCCCTGTCCCCGCGGGGCCGCTCTGTCTTTCCCCTGGAATAAATAACATGGAGAAAATCCCCGCGCCGCTCTTGGCCGCGCTCCTCCGACCTGCCTGTGACGCAAGCGGAGCCTACTTAAGGGCGGATTAGCGGCAGCAAGACATTAAAGCCCAACCTGTCTCCCCGCCAAGGCGGGCTCCAAGCGCACCCCCGCAGCCCACCCTCCCGCACCCCGCGCTCCCGCCCGGCCCGGCCCGGCCCGGCTCCGGCCCCGGCTCCGGCCCCGGCCCCGGCGCTGCGGGGCGGCGCACAGGGAGGCGAGGCGAGGCGAGGCAGGGCGCTGCGGAAACCCCCCCCGCCCGCGGCATCGCTGGCCTCAGCCCCTGGGGGACCCCGGGCAGCAGGAGGGAGGAGAGCCCCGCCGCTTCCTTCCGCAGGCTCCCGGCTCCGGATGCACAGCGATGGGGGAATGGACCATCCTAGAGCGCCTGCTGGAAGCGGCCGTGCAGCAGCACTCCACGATGATCGGAAGGTAAGGACAGGACGCCGGCCCGGCCCCGCTGCCTCGGGCCCAGGCGGCGGCTCTGGGGGGGCACCGCGGCGGGGCGGGAGGGGGTGTAGATTGCAGGGGAAATTGCGGCAAACTCCTCTCAAGTCCGCCCGCCCCCCGCAATGCCTCCCGGCCAAAAAGTTTCTGGTGGTGCCGGAGGCTGTCTCCGGGCACGCGGCGGGGGAGCGGGAGCCGGCCGGAGCCCGGGGCGAGCGGCGGCGCGATCAGCACTGGACAGCTCCCGGCGGCTCGGCCCGGCCCGGCGCTGCCCCGGCCGCTCCCGCGGGCCCCGGGCACTGACGCGCGTCTGTGTTGCAGGATCCTGCTGACCGTGGTGGTGATCTTCAGGATCCTCATTGTGGCCATTGTGGGGGAAACGGTTTACGACGACGAGCAGACGATGTTCGTGTGTAACACGCTGCAGCCCGGCTGCAACCAGGCTTGTTACGACCAGGCGTTCCCTATTTCTCACATCAGGTACTGGGTGTTCCAGATCATCATGGTTTGCACCCCCAGCCTCTGCTTCATCACCTACTCTGTCCACCAGTCTGCCAAGCAGCGGGAGAGGAGGTACTCCACCGTCTTCCTCACCTTGGACAGGGACCAGGACTCCATGAAACGAGATGACAGCAAGAAGATCAAGAACACCATTGTCAACGGAGTGCTGCAGAACACGGAGAACTCCACCAAAGAAGCTGAGCCTGACTGTCTGGAAGTGAAGGAAATCCCCAACCCGGCCATCAGAACCACCAAGTCCAAGATGAGGAGGCAAGAAGGCATCTCCCGGTTTTATATCATCCAGGTGGTCTTTCGCAACGCGCTCGAGATCGGATTCTTAGTGGGGCAGTACTTCCTGTATGGCTTCAACGTCCCTTCCATGTACGAATGTGACAGATACCCTTGCATCAAGGAAGTTGAGTGCTATGTCTCCAGACCTACTGAGAAGACTGTCTTCTTGGTATTCATGTTTGCGGTGAGTGGGATTTGTGTGGTGCTCAACCTGGCCGAACTGAACCACCTGGGCTGGAGAAAGATCAAAATGGCGGTGAGAGGAGTACAAGCCAAAAGGAAATCCATATATGAAATCCGAAACAAAGACCTGCCAAGAATGAGCATGCCTAACTTTGGCAGGACTCAGTCAAGTGACTCAGCTTATGTGTGAGCCTGTGACAGAACTGAAACACTGTGCCAGGTGGAACAGACCCAGACAACATTAGGGAAAGGTACATTGCTTAGGCAAGCATTTTATCAAACCACCAAGAAAGCCATTAAGGAATCGGATCTGCACTTATTGAACTAGATACAACAATGTACTACATCACAGACTGAAAAACCAGCTATAAAACTATGCTTGATCTAGCCTTACAGCACAGTTGCTTTATTGTTAATGATCCAATGTTATCTTTTGACTGGAGTGGCATGTTTTGGTTATTGTTAGGGTGAGATTACAGTCTGGATTGTCTGAATAATTGTTGTAAACAAGTGTAGAATGTTCATATTTAAAAAAAAACTTGCAAGGATAGTCTTTACTGGGGAGGGAGGGATTGTTGCGATATGCAAATGTAAGCATGCTCTAAAAGGAGGGTAATTGCACTGCTAGCCACCTGACCACAAATTCAGCCAGTACATTTCTGCACTCCCATCTCACAGATGTCTGACTTTATTTCATCCATCCAGGTCACAGAGCTTCTTACTCGTGTGTATTATTAGCTATTTTCAAATATAGGTTTGTACAACAGTTAATTACACTATACAGAGTAATGCTGAATATTATTTTGCCATTTTTTTGTTTGCCTGTCCACACACACCAGAGACCTTAATCATCTTATGCTAGTCGTGATCCACAAAATTTGTCAGTATATTTAAAATAATTCCCTGTGCATAAATGTGCATAAATAAGATGGAATTAATATGCAGCCAAGTTATGTATTAACCTATGATGATCTAACAGACATACCAAAGGAACAGAGTTTGTTGCTTTTAACTGTGAATATGTCACCTTCTTTCTGCTCTTATTTATATAAGTGCCATACTTGAAACATCTAACTCTGTACTTTGTCAAAAGGTCGTCCGGGATAACAGCTGGAGTAATGTGGTTTTATACTCTCCTATGTTTCTTTTATGCTATTTGTTTAGTCATTGCAATGGTGTAAAAAAGCAGCTAATAATTCTATTGATAAATAAAGTACTTGCCTTTTTTTTTGTAAAACAGAAAATTGCTCATCTTTCTTGTTATATGCAGTTGTAGAAACACATGAGGTCAACATGTTAAACTCAAGAATTACTTCTTCTAAGTTTAAGATGCTCCTTTCATGCTTTAAATGCTAAGATACAACAAGATTACATTTGGCTATATTTCTCAATGTGGTAGGTATTTGTGCCTTCTAAAGCCTGTTGGAGTTAATTGGCTTCTTTCTATGGCTATCAGGATGCACTAGAGTAGCTCCTGAGCTGGTTGTCAAACTTATTCTATGATCTGGTTCATTCTGTAAATTTACTCATGACTAAAACACTACAACTCTTTGCCATGGATTACAAATATAGTGTCAGCAAAATGCCAAGTCCTCTAGGACCTTGGCTGAAGAACTGCCTTTTCCATATCTTAGCAACTTACTACTAAGCTGTTAAGTCAGTCACAAACTAATATTTCATGATGATTTAATGCAACATACAATATATTATTGAAGAACTTACTCCAACTGCATTGAAGCCAATGGACTAAGTCCTACTGACAGTCTCTGGAGTTGGGTCCAGCCTCAAAAAATGCCACAAGTCAGTTTCTGAGTGTAAGATATCCATGCTCTTTTTAAAGAAAGGGCCACAACTATATGAGAAGTTTTAAGAATATTGTAATGTGTGTGCGGGAGACAGGGGATGGTTGTTGCAAGTGGTCTATGACATAGATTTTATTTTAGTTTGTCTTAAAAACTGTATGCATTCATTTGCCCTTATCTCTTTCTTCACCTTAGTTACCCAAATCATTTAGAACTAGTTAGACTTTAGCAACTCTGGCAAGTTTAAAATGTCCATTAATATTTATACAATGCTTCTCTGCCTTCAAACATTAATACCTTCATCTGTGGAATATTTACCTCAACTATGAAACCACGTAAGATTTTTGTCCAATATACACTGCATTTTTAAAGGTATGTTTACCATTTTCCCCATGTCAAAATGGATTGTTTATTATTTTATTTATTATTGAATCCTGCAGAAGGACTTCTTGGATGATTTGTTGATATATGGATGAATACTTACATTCTTGTTTCCTTCCATGTTAACTGTACAATCATGCATGCTATTTTTAGAAGGACAACACGGCAGCTAAAATCTCCATCTGCAATATAACAGGCTTCCAAAGATTATTATTTGACACGCAAAACCACTCCAGGCAAATCTGATCTTTGTTTCACCAACTACTGAGATGTTCTGTAAATTCTCCTTCTGAGTAGGTTTTGGAGGGAGGTTTTGTAGTAATAAACACTATTTCAAAGTGAATAAAATGGGAGGTTCTGAGTAAGATTTGGTCTCAGAACTGTTACAGTTAATGAAATGACTCCTGTTTACTTCATCTTAGAACAGATTCAGAATGATTACTACTGGGTGCAGTTAATGCAACACAATAAATTCCAGAGCTATTGCACTAGAGTCAACAGCTCCTGGGTGCAGTGAGCATGTGCACTCTGGGCAGCAGCAGTTTGAGCTGGGGGGAGCAGCCCTGAGATGGCAGCAGGCTCGGGAGTCAGCCTTGGGCTTTGGGTGGTGGTGTCCAGTCACAGAGGGGTGGCTGGGGCATGAGAGTGCTAAAGGGTGGAGCCATGTGGCGGGCATGTGCTCTGATCTTTAGCATCTGTGTGCCCCAGCCAGCCCCTATCACTGTCTCCAGGTACATTTTAGCAGAGTAAGTAAGTGTGCCGTAAGATAATTCTGTCCCCCTACGGTGGAATTAATTAATATACTACACCTGAATACCAGTGCATGTGTAGAGAGTGACACTTTGCTGTGGAGCTAATTAGTTTTCTTTTCCCCTCCTCCCCCTTCAGCAGCAAACTTTTGGAAACTGCTCTTCCACCGTGTATTGCCACTGCTCACGGCACAGAGCTGATCAGTAATACCTCTGGGTCCTTAGGATGGGTCTTATTTCTGTTTTTGTTTTAATGTAATTCTATCTAAGAATAAATGTGGGTAAAGGTAAAGGTTTTTATATAGGAAACGGGCTAGGAAAGAGATGAAAGTGTAAGAAAATGAGATTGGGGCATACTTCTCTCATTGATATCAGTTTGCTACTGCTGTAACTCTCTTGACTTTATCTGAGGCATTCTTGACTTAAGTATTGACATGAGAATCCAATTCTCCTCTCTTTGATATCCATGGCAGATCTCTTATTGGCTTTCAGTAGGAGCAGGAGAAGACCCTTAGTCGGAGGATTATTGGGCTTATTATTCTGCACTGGTAATTAATATTGCTCTATCCCAGCAGTGTTAAACCTCTGACCTGTGGACCAGATCTAGCTCATGGTACTGTGTCATCTGACCAGTGGGGCTGCCTATACGCCCAGAAATTTGGGGAGTGGTGGTAACATCAATTTCTGCCCTGCTGCTGCCATATTTCTAGACCTATAGGGATCCCTGCAGACTGGATGACATGGCCTTGCACCCTAGAGTGTACCAGTGTGCAGTGGGGCTGGTGTGTGGGGTTGGGATGGTAGACTACTGGATCTGGCAGCAGGGTTTGAGTCAGGTCAAGTGGCATGCAGAAGTGATCTATGTCTGGATTTGGTCCATGGATTGGCCCTGTGCACTCATCCAGCCCACAGGGAAGGAAGGTTGAGCACCACTGCTCTACTTTCATATTTTCCATCTCTCACCAGATATTTATTGCTAATATTTCTTATGTTATGTTTTATGACAAGTTTTTTCAGAGACAGCAAGTTTTTTCTAGATTTAGACAGCAGATCTCACCTATCTCCTTCATGACTGAAAGCTGTGGGTGATGGTTCCATGACCGTGGATGAATGTGCCATGAACAAAACTTGTGTTAGTACACTCGCTGGCATGCCTCATTATAATCCCTTGGTCATGAAATGAGTGCAACCAGATGATGGTGACCTCCAGAACTGTGAGCAAACTCAAAATATCTGTGCATTTCTAAACACTTTCAACATTTAGCTTCTTTGGTGCAGATATTTGTTCCATTTTGAATAAGTTCAAGTTTGATTTTTTTTTTACAAAATATTTAATCTTCCTAAAGTATTGTGCAAAATACCAAAACCCTTAAGTGCTAAATGTTATTATTTACCAGCTTTATTATTTACATTACTAATTTCTAATGAAGATGTTAAATACATTCAAAGGAATAGATAACTAGAAAAAGGTTGTCTATTATAGTGAAAATCCCTATGTTCTTATTTTTTTTGTTCTACAACTAATTTGTATGTTCCCACAAAAAGTATGAGATTGGCATTTGCACCCCAAATTGGCCAGCTATATGCATAATCTGCCATGTGTGTGTGCAAAGTCTGATGTATATGGACAACCATAACACAGCCATTAGCACAAATACAATACAGTTGTGTGCAAACTTTTTCATATGTGTAAGTGCACTTTTGAAAATTAGGCTATTTTACTTGCTTAATGTTTAGTGATCATATTGATATTGAGGAGAGAGGGTTTCTCTGGTTGCCTCTAGCCTATCCTGTCCTGAGCCAGTACAGTCTTTTTGTTCCGTGTTTGTATAGTACCAGACACATGGTAACTAGGGCTGTGCAAAGCTTCGGTCCCTGATTTGATTCGGCAGAGATTCAGCCCCATTTGGTGGCCAAAGCTCCAAATCCAAATTAAATCAGAGAACCCTTTAATCTCTCCAAATTGAATCAGAACCCTCCAAATCAATTCAGAGAGGTTTGGAAAGATTCAGACATTCAGACATAGAGAAAGCTTTAAATATTTTTTCTACGTACTTCTAGGTAGCAGGGGCTCGTGAATGCTGTGATGCTGGAGCACATGGAATGTCCCACAGAAGCATGGGGAGGCTCCCCAGCGTGCTCAGCAGCAGATCCACAACTGGACCAGAAGCATTTCTGGTCCACTTCTGGGTCCTCTGGGAAGTGCGCAGGGCCCCCGCTTCAGGTCCCCCTGGCTCAGTGACTGGTGTTTCCTGGGTCTGGGGCAGTCATCTGGGGTTCCTCTGTGGTTGATCACCAAGCTGGGGAGGTATGCTCCCTGCCAGACCCAGAAGTGGACTGGAAGTACTTTTGGTCCACTTTCAGGTTTGCCACTGAGCACATGAAGGTCCCCCCCACAGTCTTGTGGGATGCTTCATGTGCCCCAGCTTTGCAGCAATCATGAGCCATACCTGCTACCTCAAAGTATGTAGAAACATCTTTTAAAGTTGTGTCTGTGTCCAAATCACTGATTGCCTGAATCAGCATTGAATCTTCAGATTTGGATTCAGCTGAATTGAATCGGGGACAGTGATCCGAATCAACAAATCAAATCACTGTCCCTGATTCAGGCCGAATCTGAATCGAATAGGGTCTGCTTCGCACACCCCTAATGGTAACCTCTTCCAGGACTGAGGCTTCCACATACAGTATGACTCAGAGCTGTTACAGTTAATGGAAAGACTCCAGTTGCAGAGGGGCTGGCTGGGGCACAAGCGTGTTCTTTTACAGTACAGTATATTACATACAGTAATAAGAACACTAATTCTTACATAAATATTACTACCAATAACAATGATACACAGCTACATGAATCAGAAAGAGAATGTATTGAATCCTTAACATATGCAGACAAGTTTGCTAGAGCAATTTGCTCTAAACTAGATAACAGCATTATGGACCAAAGTTTCAGATACAGATGGATGAGGTGTGCCCACAGAAAACAGCATGCTCAGCAAGACAGGGCACCAATAAACTGCATTTGTTCAAGTAGAATAATTGTGCACTTAATCATATATTAATTTGCCCATTAACTTGATGGACTATTTAGGCATTCAAATGCAGGTATTGCTGGGCACACTATTTTCCCTTTGTAAACCTGAACCTTCTTCTTTTGGAAGTTTGAACATCTGATCTGTATTAACTGCTGCAGTAAATCTGTGATTATTTTATTGTACTGTAACAAAAGACAACACTGCAATTCTTCTTTGCAGCAAAATACATCAACCTTCTGTAGTGATGAGTAGGGAAAGTGAGAGCCAAACTGTAAGCTGGTATATATCAACATATTGGAAGGAAATATTGGATCCTCACTGTTTCACACCAGCGGAGGTTCCAGACCATGTGCTAGGAAGTCTTCCCATAACAACATATTTTTTCATCTTCCCAGGTCATTGTGTGTACATTGTAAATGTGGATGAATAAGAGACAGAATGTTACCATTGCCTGGGAAATAATTTGGATGTTCAAGAGCAGTTAGAATGCTTGGAACTTTCAGTCAGACAGAAAGTGTATCTGATTTTGCTAAAAATAGATTTAATGGTGTGCACTTAAATATAGAACTGATTTTTAAAACATTTGATGTGTTATCTGGTATATTTATGACACATTTGAAAAAATATCCTTTTGAGAAAATATCAAACAACTGAGAACTGAAACTGTATCAGTACATATTTTGGTTAAGAGTGCGATGCAAAACTTTACTGGAATGTGGTCTGAAAAAAAATGTTATGCAGGAATGCAAAAAACCCATGTATTTTTACATGAATTAAAACACACTTAAGAAATGTTGCTTTTATGAGATAGATTCACTTTAGATCTCATATTTAATTTGTTACAGCCACACGTTTTCTGAGAAATCTGAACATTCATCAGGGATTTTATAAACATGTATTAGAGGAGTTATAAAGATAAATAGATTAAGGAAGGTTATAAAATAGCAAAACACTGGGAAAGGAGGAGGATTTATGGGTATTAAGGAAAAAGCAGGTGGGCCATCAATTTATTTTTTCCTGACTTTTCTGATGTTGCTCTAAACATTAAGTTATCCATTTTAGGAATAAAAATGTGTATATATAAATATGTTTCTAAGACAGTATATAAAGATCCTTGTATTATCTCTTATATAAGAACAACAGTTTTAGAAACTATTTAGCTAAATGCTTTTCAAATTTCTGGTACAAGATATGTTATAGTGTACAATGGCATAATGAGTACTAATGTCTCCATTGTTGCTATTAGAATTTAATAAGCTTCATGGAGTTTGTGGATTTTCTAACTACATACTGGGTGTGTCTACATTTGCAATTAATGCAATGCAATGAACTCTAGAGCTTATTGCTCCAGAGTTTATTGCTCCTGGGCACACCATTTGAATAAGTACCTGGGAGTGCAGCACATTGAACTGGGTCGGAACAGCCCCAGCTGGCAGGGGCACCAGGGGTCAGCCTTCCAGCCTGGGGCTACTGCCCCCAGCTCAATGTGCTATTGGAGGAGGGAGTGGGGTGGGGGTGGGTGGCTGAGGCATGAGGTGCTCCAGTGCAGAGCTAGCCACCAGTCAGCTCCCATGTTGAAGTACCCTCGTACTGCAGCCAGTTAGGGCAGCGTCTACACATGCACTACCACAGAGTAAAAAATTCTGCAGCAAGCTAATACTTTTATCTAGTTTACTCCAGCCTAGTAATTAGTTTACTCTAGCCTAAGAGGGGATGAACATGGAGACATATGATGTTTACTATGGAGCTAATTAATCTACTCTACTCCACAGTAAACTTCTTGTGTAGATGTGTCCGTTGCACCGTTTGCAGAAAGCAAAACTATATTTCTAGCCTCTCACTTTGCCATGGAAAGATTCATACAGTACCATTGAACATATATTTATTAAGTGGTCAGAGTTAAGGTTTTATATTACAAAGATGTTGGGGGGGTTACATAGATTGTCCTGTGTTACTGTATGGGAACGTCTACATATGCATTTAAGCACAACTAAATTTAATGTGCATTAAGTGATTTTTGGCAGAGACTTGGTACTAAAGTTAGTATACTTGGTGCTAAGTTCCTGCAGCCCTGCCATTTTCCCTAGTGGTTGGGCAGACCCAGCACTAAAGATAGTGCCAGTTTGCATCTACACATGTACTAATGCACGTTAACTAATCATGCCAAAATTTGATACCTGTATAAACTAATCACATTGAACTGCATTTAACTAATTGTGCCTAAATTTGAGATCTGTGTTTTCAAATTTCTGGTACAAGGTATGTTATAGTGTATTTGCAGGTATCAAGTTTAGGTGTCATTAGCCTAATTTTTCCATTTTTAATGTGCATTAAGCATGCACATGTGTAGATGTGTGCCTGTAATGTGCATTAAATTAAGCTAATGTGCATTAATGCATCTCATGTAGATGCACCCACTAATATATATTGTTTCCATTATTTTTCCTAATAATGAAAATCACTTGAGATTCTGTGAATATTTTCGGTATTTAAATTGTATTGTATATTAGCTTATACAATCAGTTTCTTCACCAGCTTTTTTGTGAAACAGGGATGAAATTATATGATGAGATCCATGTTCTGAATTGTTTCATTCTTGATTCATTCTTCATCACTTTGTAGTTTGATGTAGTTCCACAGTCATCATAGTTCCAGTATTTTGATAGACAAGACAATGCTTTCTAAAAGAATTCTTTATTCAAGCATTTAAATAATTAGGCATGACTGATACAAATAATTAAATCATAATTATACAGACTTTGAACTAAGTTGTGTGAAATATATCTCAGATCTTTGTTCATATTTAAATGACAGACATGCTGCATGAGAAATTAAGGAAATGTCAGTGTTTATTGTGATACTGATAGATCAAGAAGCAAATTAAGGATTGTGGATTTAGTATCTAGAGCAGTGGGGACCATCTTTTTGAAAGACATGCTGCAAATTAGCCCCACCCTCCTTTAGTGCTTCTCAGACCCCTTTCCTTTATCCAACCTGCTGCTCAGCTTTCTGCTCTCTGCCCAACTTCCTGCTTCCTGCTCTCTGCCCACTTTCTGCTTCCTGCCCTACCTGCCACTGTGCTGCCTGTCCCCTGCCCAATCTGCCACATGCCACATACAAAAGCTTTCCCTGCCACTTGTGGTGCATGTGCTGCAGGTTAACCACTCCTGGTTTAGAAATTAGGTAAATCAATACAATTATTAATAATTTAGCAACCTAAATATTGCTGTACATTATACTCACATCATATAGCTGCAACATCAATACATATTAATATGGAGGTGCCACATTTTATAAAACCAATGTCTTATTTTTCTATTTTAGAATTATTTAATATTAGCATATTTAAAATGCTGGCAATATTTCTTTTTAAACAAACTTTATTTTTTCATAAATTATATTTATAAATACAAAAACCATTGCATTTATGATTTAAAAAGCTGCTTTACTTAAATGTCCCAAACTTTTAAATTTTGTTTTTTTGAAGGTCAATGGAGAGCTGGTTTAATTTGTAATTAATTCCTTTAGTTTTAAAGTATGATTTTACAATTCTGTAATATGATTTCATGATTCTATAATACAGATCAAGAAGAATTTGGAAGGATAAAACACTGTGAGTGTGATTTGTGGATTTGGCAACATGACCATTATTAACATTAATGGGAACCACAAAGTTAAATCTTAGCCTATTCAGCTGAATGTATTTATCCCCTGATGTTTTCTAGTAACCTGACCTTTCTACTCTAAATTAATTCAATATTTCAAAAATCACTTTAAACTGATTAAGCTTTCAGGCTTCTTCTGTTTCAGAGAAAGTTTAGCTGATCAAGAGAGCATATAGTTATCTGAGCATATGGTTTCCAAACCTATTTTATGGAAAACATTGACAATTTTGATACAGCAAAGAAATCACATAATGGAAGCATTATATATAGTATATAATATATACTACACCCACTATATAGTAGGGTGTAAGATACTTTGGGTAGACATGAAGTCTTTTATTAGACCAACTAAAAATTTGAAAAAAAGGTCTTTGTAAGCATTCAGGCACAAGCACTCTTCTTCAGGCATTGGGAGACTGCTGTTGTTCTGAAGTCTGGAAGACAATGGGTAGAGATGGGAGGGAGAATGGGGGAGTGAAGTTGGGGGGGGTGCAGAAAAGTAAACAGTATAAAGTTTAGACTTTACTGTTTTGGTACTAGCAAGTAAGTGCCAAGTAATCATTACAGAATCATTAGATTACAGAATCTTCAGAAATATTACTTTTTTTTAGCACTCAAAATTTTACAGAACTTGAATTTCTCTTCCATTTGTACCAATGCCCAGTCAGTTCTATAGAAAAGAGAAAGGGCAACTCTGACAACAGGTACACAGATCTGGCCATGTTAAGAGCCTTTTGTCTGCTGTATCATACATGTTTGTTGAGGACTGTCTACAATCTGTAACAGGAACTATAGTTAGACAATGGAGACCAGTCAAAAAAGAATTGGAAATCAGAGGACATCTTGATCGTAAATTTGTCTTGTGGCTATTACATGTGTTGTTGTACTGTTATAGCCAAATTTAATCAATGAAATGACTAACATTTGCATTTTTAACCTAGTTGATTTTTACATCCTGTGCTTTTTAAGGTGCTCTTTACTTCATACCAAGCTTGTACCTTAGAGCAAAGAACAACTATTTTTGTAAAGTGTAAGATTCATTTTGTGAAACTGATAATGTTGTGTGAGATTCCCCATAGGTGTAAACTGATGTGGCTCACTGACTTTATTAGAACTATACTTCATTGGCTTAAATCTGCCAAATTAGTCCCAATAAAGAACAGGGCAAATAAGAATTTTAAGGTCAACTCCTCCAGTCCCAGTCAGGGTCCTGATGCAGGTCTGTAGCATTGGATTGGGGAGCATGATTTCAAGAACCCACAGAGAGAGTCATAGTCTTCTAGATGTTGTGGAGCTGTACTTCATTGGAGCCCTAGTCATCTTAGCAGGAAGATAGGGTGCTAGAAGTTGCTAGGGTGGAAGGAGTACACAAGTCACTGGTCAAACATGACCAGGCACTATAGGGAAGGTACAGTTGCACATTATAGCCTTTATACATTCATCCTTGACTACCAACTACAGAACACCAGCATGAAAAGCCAGCTTAATTAAGCTTGCTGAAAGATGAGGATTTACCCTTCTATAAAGATGAAACAATATTTGCTGTTGTACTGACATTGCTCTGATTACTTATTTTCTTCTGATGTGAGGTTTCTTCATTGGGCATTATATGAAGCTGTGCATGTCTGTGTGCGCATTAAGGTACTTTTCCTAATGCACATAACATTTAGCACTTCCAATATGAGGCACTACAAAAATGTGCATTATGCTGCTTTAATGCACAGTAATGAATGTTCAGAGATTTTAATGTACAGTAGCTTATTTTATTAAGCATTAGCGTAATAGCACATTTTTTACATGACGCTTTAATACACAGTAAAATAAGTTACTGTGCATTAAAGCACATGTGTAGACATGTCTACCCAGTTGTAGTACTATTTTGCATACATCAGTATTTTTCTGCACACATTATAGAAATTAATGAGTTTAGTGAATGCAACTTGCAACTGAATTTGATCTAGGGCTGAAAGTCTTATGCTGGCCTCACCACTTTCAAAACAATGCCTGTTTTGTTTTTTGAAGTAGGTGAAGGTAATTTCTGGGACTGGTTCACAAGTATCTTGCTCTACATAACTTCTGTGTAACTTAATTTTACTCTGTGGAGTTACAGGACCATAGAAGTGTGCATTAAGAAATTGATGAATCAGGTGCCATTTTACATTTGAACTTCAGTATATTACTCAGTCCCAGGACTTCTGGAGTATCATAGCGAAGGAATTATATGTCATTAGAAACTTGGACTGCAGCTGGTAAAGCAGTACTTTTCTCTGATTGAATATGACTCACTGGGTGCATCTACACATGCAATTAATTTGAAGCAATGAGCTCCAGTGCTTATTGTACTGGAGTTTATTGCTTTGTGTGTGCTGTGTTTATGTGCGTGACCAGGACCACGGCACATTGAGCCAAGCTGGAGCAGCCCTGACTGGCAGGGGGCCCTGGGGTCAGCCTGCCAGCCTGGGACTGCTCTTACCCAGCTCAACATGCTGCAGAGGAGATAACTGAGGCACGAGGGTGCTCCCGTGCAGGACTAGCCATCAGAGAGCCCCCCACACTGAAACATCATTGTGCCCTAGCCAGTCACTCCAGTGTCTACACATGCATTGCTGTAGAATAGAAAACAAGTGCTATCCTGCTATGGAGTTAATTAGTTAACTCCTCCTAGTAACACTGCATGTGTAGATGTGAGATGTTTACTGAGGAGGTAATTGGTCAACTCTACAGTAAATGTCTCATGTAGATGTGCCCACTGTTCTGTGGGAATGCTAACAAAACCAATTCTTATCTTCATATTTTATAAGCTGCACCCATGCTAAAAGACTTCCTGAAGATCTGGGATGAAAACTGTTGTTGGTAACTTCATTTATCAAATGCAAAGGAATGTCCTGTCATAAGGGTAAACATATGCATAAAGGAGGCAGAGGTTTTCAAAGGATGGCCCAGACCAGTGGAATCGAATCCCATAAGAACTAAGAACCATTGTAAAACTTTGTAACTGCCAAGTGTAAGGAACACTACTTAGCTCTTGCTTCACTAATATTAATACATAGCATAATGTATGCATGATTTATAAAACTAAACAAATATAAATTAATTCCTCCCCTGCCCCTCGTCATAATTAGGGAAGTGGAGAAATGTAACTGATAGTAGGACAGCACTTAATGCCTGACTGGAATTTGGTCAGACAAGGGTTGATGTGAACTTTATTAGAATACAACAGAACTGAACAAGAGTGAAGTGTGTTCCTCAAGAGTTCCCTTAGATTCCTACATACATTTGAGAGAGTTAAGGAGTTAAAGCTACTACTCAAACACAGGAATAATGATGTTGCATTCATTATTCTGGCCACTCTGTGGCCACTCTGTTACAGATGCATTGTAGCAAAATTCTTTACATTGTGGGTCATTCATCCAGAAATGTTAAGTCACTGCAGAACTAATTCTCATTAAGGGTTGAATTCTGCTATAAGAAATACAAGGGCAACTAGCACCAGAGTCCATGGGAAATGCTTGTGTTAAGATGATCCTAGATTCAAAAGGTAAATCGCAATTAAAATCTTCTGATAAAGGATAAAAAAACGATACAGACTTCTAGAAAGTTCTACTTTTTATTTTTTTTATATAGAAGGGTTTTTTAATATAAAAATAGCAGTTTCCTGGTATGTGTCTTGCTGCTAATGAGCATGAGATGCATTTATTTGTTAGTTAATTATATTCATCCTACTTATAACACATCCTCAAACACTTAACAAACTCAGGCCTCCAAGGTGATATTATAATGAAGGTGAATGTACTTTAAATACATACATATCCTGAAGTGAGAAGAGATTAGAGTTAAAAATTAAAATATATTTAAAGGGAGAAACAATGAATACATCTTTGAAAATCTTTAAAAAAATTTTTCAATACATATGCAGAACAAGGTGCCATGAGAAAGACTTAAATTAATAGAGCCATTACAGTATTACAGACATTTTAGACATTAGGTAATGGAATGCAAATAGGAAATCACTTGGTTGTTGTTTTGGTTTAGTGTTTTTTATTGTGACACAGGAAAGGACCAGTATGTATCCAAAGTTTACTGTCTTCTCAACAAAAATGTAACCCGAAAAGTTATCTGCTAGCTGTGACCTTGCTTTTTAAACAGTATCATTGCTAAACACTGTGGACCAAATTTACTATTGATATATCTCCAATACAAGGGATTAAAAACTCATTTTTAGTTTAGATAGGCACATGAGCTACTTTAGTTTCTATAGAAAGAGTAATTTCAAAGGCTAAATACAGAGAACTGGTTTGACTCTTTTGTATGGCATCAAATCCAGACCTTACAGGAAACCAAGCTCAATGTACCACATTATGTACCTGTGAATTATTGGAATTAACATTTTGCCTCTGAACAACTGTGGCTAATTCAACTTAATTGCCATTTAAGCCTAGTGTATAAATGGCTATTTTGTTGCTAGTCCTATCCTAGGCTAGTTGGGGTCCCATTTAACCTCTTGTCTCTTTTTTGCCAGAAAACTTAATATATGGTTATCTTTAACCTGATTTTAATCTGATTTAAGCATGTGCTTTGCTGAATGAAGGCTTTAGCCTGTAAAGGTGCCTATAGACATGCTCTGATATGCTCTACTTACAACACACCTGAGCAAACTTGATCAATCAATTAGAAAGCTCCAGTGCACCTCACTATCACATATATTAAGCATTCTGTGTTTCAAAATAGCCACAGGGGCATTTTAACTAAAACTTGTTGAATGAACTTTAGTTAAAGTGTCCCCATGGCCATTTTGAAATGTGGCATGTTTAATACATGTGACATTTAGGTTTTTTAATTAGCGTGGCTCCCCCAGCATATCTATAGGCACCTTAAGGCTCTATTCAAAGCCTACTGACTCAAACAGAAAGAATGTTTCACCAGTCCCATGGGATGCCCCTGCCCACTATGGATCAGGGAGGTCCAGGTGAGAGAGATTCCTTGCCCTCCATCAAAGCTGATCTCGTAAAGGAATACCTTGACAGGCTGAATATCTTCAAGTCATCCAGCCCTGACAGTTTACACCTAAGGGTACTCAAGGAGCTGGCAAGCATCATAGCCCAGCCCCTGGCACAGATCTTTGAGAACTCCCAGTGCTCTGGTGAAGTGCAGCCTCAACCTCATCACTATCCGCTGGCTGGGTAACTGGCTCCATGGTAGGACCCAGAGGGTGGTGGTTGATGGAAGCCAATCGTCTTGGTATGTGGTCACCAGTGGGGTCCCTCAAGGCTCTGTCCTAGGGCCTATACTGTTTAACATCTTCATCAATGATGTGGACACTGTTGTCAGAAGTGGACTGGCCAAGTTTGCCAATGACACCACACTCTGGGGTAAAGCATCCACACCCGAGGACAGGAGAGTGATCCAGGCAGATCTTAGCAGGCTAATGAAATGGGCAGATGAGAACCTGATGGTGTTCAACATCGAAAAATGCAAGGTTCTTCACCTTGGGAGGAAAAACCTGCAGCATGCTTATAGGCTCAGCAGTACTATGCTGGTTAGCACTACAGATGCAAGGGACTTGGGGTCCCATGATTGACCACAAAATGAACAATGTCCCCATTTTCAAAAAGCGGAGGAAGGAGGACCCGGTCAACTATAGGCCTATAGGCTCACCTCCATCCTTGGCAAAGTCTTTGAAAAAATTATCAAGGCTCACATAAGCAAGAGCCCAGCAGGACAAATTAGGCTGAGGGGAAACCAGCATGGGTTTGTAGCAGGCAGATCGTGCCTGACTAATCTAGTCTGTTTTTATGACCAGGTTATGAAATTCCTGGACACAGGAGGAGGGGTGGATGTCATATACTTAGACTTCAGGAAGGCCTTCAATTCAGTATCCCACCCCATACTGGTGAACAAGTTAAGAGGCTGTGACTTGGATGACTACACAGTCTGATGGGTGGCAAACTGGCTAGAAGGTCACACCCAGAGATTCATGGTGGACAGGTCAGTTTCAATCTGGAAGGGTGTGGGCAGTGGGGTCCCGCAGGGCTAGGTCCTTGGACCGATACACTTTAATGTCTTCATCAGTGACTTGGATGAGGGAGTGAAGTGTACTCTGTCCAAGTTTGTGGATGACACAAAACTGTGGGGAGAAGTGGACACATCGGAGGGCAGGGAACAGCTGCAAGCAGGCCTGGGCAGGTTGGACAAGTGGGCAGAAAACAACAGAATGCAGTTCAACAAGGAGAAATGCAAAGTGCTGCACCTAGGGAGGAAAAATGTCCAGCACAC
>JAGPOW010000304.1:53413015-53486184 GCA_030014935.1 Caiman crocodilus | reverse complement strand
GCAGAAAACAACAGAATGCAGTTCAACAAGGAGAAATGCAAAGTGCTGCACCTAGGGAGGAAAAATGTCCAGCACACCTACTGTCTAGGAAATGACCTGATGGGTGGCATGGAAGTGGAAAGGGATCTTGGAGTCCAAGTGGACTCCAAGATGAACATGAGTTGTCAGTGTGACGAAGCCATCAGAAAAGCCAATGGCACTTTATCATGCATCAGCAGAAGTGTGATGAATAGATCCGAAGAGGTGATACTTCCCCTCTATTGGGTGTTGGTCAGACCGCAGTTGGAGTACTGCATGCATTTCTGGGCAGCGCACTTCAAGAGGTATGTAGATAACCTGGAGAGGGCCCAGAGAAGGGCCACTCGTATGGTTAAGGGCTTGCAGAACAAGCCCTATGAGGAGAGACTGGGGCACCTGAACCTCTTCAGCCTCCGCAAGAGAAGGTTGAGAGGTGACCTTGTGGCTGCCTATATGTTCATCATGGGGGCACAGAAAGGAATTGGTGAGGTTTTATTCACCAAGGCGCCCCCGGGGGTTACAAGAAATAATGGCCACAAACTAGCAGAGAGCAGATTTAGACTGGACATTAGGAAGAACTTCTTCACAGTTAGAGTGGCCGAAGTCTGGAATGAGCTCCCAAGGGAGGTGGTGCTCTCCCCTACCCTGGGGGTCTTCAAGAGGAGGTTGGTATGCATCTAGCTGGGGTCATCTAGACCCAGCACTCTTTCCTGCCTATGCAAGGGGTTGGACTTGATGATTTATTGAGGTCCCTTCCAACCCTAACATCTATCTATGAATCTATGAGCCCTCAATGTGATGCTGCAGCTGGTAAAGTGAGCACAAAGCTGGCTTGCATCCATAGATGCTTCTCAAGCAAATCCTGGGACGTCATTCTCCCATTGTACTCGGCCTTGGTGAGACCACAGCTGGAGTACTGCATTAAGTTCTGGGCTGCACAATTCAGAAAGGATGTGGAGAAGTTTGAGAGTGTTCAGAGGAGAGCCACGTCCATAATTAGAGGTCAGGAAAACAAATCTTATGATGAGAGGCTGAGAGCCATGGGACTCTTCAGCCTGGAAAAGTGCAAACTGGGGGTGATTTGGTAGCCACCTATAAGTTTATCAGGGGTGCTCATCAGGATCTGGGGGAACGTCTGTTTACCAGAGCCCCCCAAGGGATGATAAGACTGAATGGTCACAAATTCTGCTGCAACTGATTCAGGCTGGACATAAGGAAGAACTTCTTTACTGTCTGAGCCCCCCTAGTTTTGGAATAGACTGCTGCCAGAGGTGGTTCAAGCACCCACTTTGAACACCTTTAAGACATTTGGATGTTTATCTTTCTGGGATCCTATGATCCCTGCTGACTTCCTGCCCTGGGGCAGGGGGCTGGACTTAATGAGCCTCCAGGGTCCCTTCCAGCCCAAATGTCTATGAAATCTATGAAATGACACTGTATCAGTAGGTTTTAGCTCAGGGCATCATTTTGGAAGCAGATAGAACTTACTAATTTCTAGCTATGGATCATCAACTTTTCATCCACAGCATTGGGGTTTTGTTTTAACAGAGACAAAAATTAAATTATTTTGCAAAATTTTGATCAGTGCTGCTGACTCACTAATATATAGGAAAAGATTATGATTAAGCTTTCTTCTCTCATCTTGAAAGCTGGACTTCAATTTTGCTCATTCACTTACAAGTTGAATTAACTGGCTCAATTCATTTAATCCACTTTACCTCCATTCTTGTTAATCAATTAGATAAGTTTTGTCAAGCATAAAATAAAATGTCCCATGTGATATATCTTTCACTACTCTTTGTTACAGTCTGCAATGGTCTACCTGAATATTTTTAGCTTTTTTAATGCAGGTGGCAATGAAGGCCTGAGGTTTAACAATGATGTAACACACAGCTGCTCACTATCTATCTGTTTACAAAGATAATAGAATGCTGACTTGCAGAATTCTTGACTTTAAGAGTACACACTATATGAGATAAATGTTTTAATGGCTGAAGTCTTTGCAGAAACCACTGTGGTCTACTTTATGAAACAAGGGCTAGATTTTACATACTTGGCTTAGACTAATGTGAACTTGGAGTTGAAACACAACTGAAATTAGTGGAGTTGAGCTGGACTAACTCCAGATTTACACCACTATAAATAATAGTACAATCTGGCACCATATCAACAGCCAATTTGATCAGGTAATCATAAACACACACACAGCACATCCAGACGAGTGTGGCCATGCAGTATGTGTCACTGTAAACACATCTGCAGCACCACATACCATACAGGCAAGTGTTCTCTGTGTTTCAAGGGTGTGCTGCCCATGTGTGCTCGGCTCTGTTTTTTTTTCTTCTGCAGGTTTTTTTGACCCCTGGATATCCTGGATATCCTGCAGAAGAAAAAAACAGAGGAGGGTATGCTCGGCTAGTGCATGCTGCTGAAAAGTAGAGCCAGGCTGCCCAGAGCTGCGCTGTGGCTGCCAGTAAGGCTCCTCACAGCAGGATCACTGCAGCTTCAGCACTGGGAGGCCCCCAGAAGACCAGGTAAGGCTGCTGGGGACATCCCAGTGCTGGCCCCAGCCTCTCCTGCTGCCCGTGGAGTAACTTGCCACATGACAAAGCACACGTGGTGTGGGTTTTCCTCAGGGACAAGTAGTTGCAGTACAAGGTGTGCTACTGTTACTTGTCCCCAGGGAACCAAATGTCCATGTTTGTCAGTATGTGCCCACAGAGTGCATCTACACATGCACTTTACTGCAGAGTAGACTAATTAGCTCCTCAGTAAAATGTCACCATTTACCATCAAGTACTGTCATATGGTGGAGTTATTTACTGCACTGCAACACATGAGTGGATGGTCAGGGGGACAGCTGCACTTGGAGTCAGGGTAGAGCAGCAGGATCATGGGGTCAGCCACACAGCTCCACAGTTTTGCCACTCTTATGCTCCAGCCAGCTTCTCTGCTGCCTATTGACCCCAAGCCTGCTGGTAACCTAGGGCTGCTCTCCCTTGGTTCAAATTGCTGCTATCCTGGGTGTACATGTAGATGCTGCACCCGGACACAGTGTACTCCAGCGCAAACTACTCCAAAGTTTACTATGTTGCATTAATTGAACATGTTGATGAACCCACAGTATGGTGAATGCACACTGCAATCTAATATCAATGACAAGTAATATATTACAGGCCATATTACATCCTTGGAAATACTCCAGATGTAAGTCAATGGATTTGTATGGAAATTAACAAAAGCAGAATTTATCTTAAAAAGAAAAAAAAATCAACATGAGCAGATGAATGTTATTAGGATAAGCATTCCCAAGTAGCGGGTTCTCTTGAACATCCCCTAAAGCTATTAATGGAGTTAAACTGCATCTAAAATTGACAAATAGAAGACACAATATATTGGTGTGTTTCACAGTAACAGGATCCTTTAAAACCAGGGTTCCAAACAATGTGATTTTATTTCAAAAGGGAAAAAGTTAAATAAGAAAGTAGAACTTATTATTTGATTTCCATAAATGCATATATATGCAGACACTGGAAGGTGAAAAACTAAGACTTCTAAAAATATACTCCATATGTAGTGCTGTGACATCTGATGAGAGCTTGATACCAGGAAAAAAATGTGACATCCATTTGATTGCAATCTTTTATTGCAATCTCCATACCAGAAGAGTTGAAAAAGGCTGGAACTCTTAAGTTTGGAAAGAAGGCGGCTGAGGAGGGATATGATAAGCATCTATAAAATCATGAGGGGTGTGAACAAAGTGAATAGGGAAATATTCAGCAAGTCATAGAATACTAGAACTAGAAGGCACTCATTGAAATTAGCATAGTTTCAACAGGTTTACAACTAATAAGAGAAAGTATTTTTTATGCAACATGTAGTTAATACAACTCATTAATACAAGAGGTCATAGAGGCAGATAGTATGCCAGGTTCAAAAAGGTAATGTATGGATGGTAGATTTATTAATAGTTATAAAATGGAACAGTCAGGGATTTATCCTTTGGCACTTCTAAACTAATGATAGTAGTACGTGACAGGGAGGGGTTGATGGGGGGATAGCTCACTTTATCCTCCCCTAACTTCTTATGACTTTCTAGCCTACCAAATAGTTGTATACAATGCTACCCAGAACTTTTGCCTTAACTGCAGTCAATATGGTTTTTTTGATATCCAGATTCCAGTGCTGATTGCAATTCATCATGTTACTGTTATCTGAATTGTTTTTAGTTTCACTTCATGCACCACTAGTCCTACCTTTCACATTACGTTGTTTAGGTTCTTTGCTTCAGAGCAAACATCTGTTGTTTCTCTTTGACCTTCCTAGCCATATAAGTTAGTACAATTAGTTTACCATACTACTAGCTAGAACTCCAATCAGTATTAGTACTTTTTCCCCCGTTCATGTCTGTCCTCCAATCAAAAATCTCAATAGTTACTTTATCTGGAGAAAGGTGCACTGGTCTTAAAAAGAAGACAGAGATGTTAGAAATATATACTGTAAGAATGAAACTATATCTACCAGGTATGCCAACAGACAGCTGGACCAACTGAAAGAATATTTCTGTTAAACTAGTCAGAGGAGAAAAGTTTATGGGATTTAACAGTGAAGGACCTGTAAGACAGGTTCAAGAATACACAGGAATGACAGAACTTTGTTTGTCTTCCAGGCAGCGTCTGATGGTGCAAAATTCAGATTCTGATTTAAAAAATGGATCATTGCTCACATTTGCTTTACTTGCATTTACCTCCTTATTTTTCATTTCTTTGTTTTCAGTTCTGTTCTTTCCCAAATTTCTCCTTTTTGTATTTACGTGTTTAAATCATAGAATTTGCTTGTTAAAAAAATGAATGTCTTTTAGGTTTCCTGGCTGATTCAGATAATGTAATCACTGTTACCTGATTATGGATCATATACCCACAGGATTACATTGTAATATATATGATTCAAGTGAAAACACCATGTGATATGATCACCGATGATCAGAGATGACCTGAGCAGGGTGCGGGGCCTGGGGCAAATCAGGCTGTGCGGGGCCCTGCCCCACACACTCTGGATGTGAAGGAGCCGGCGACACATGTGGCGGTGGAGGCAGGAGGGTGGGGTGCCGAGTGACTGGACACGAAGCCAGCAGCAGCACTGAGTCGCTGCAGCCACTCTACCCAGCTCCACGGGGCCCCCCAAAGCATGGAGCCCAGGGCAGATGTCCTGATTCACCCTTCCCCCCCAGGACAGCCCTGCTGATGATTACAACCTCATAAGGGAGCAACATATTTCCTTCTGGAAATCTGGGGCTGATTGCAAAATACGTTTGCTCTTTTTAATAAGAAACATCACTCCACATTTTTCCTAAATCTTTCAACAAAAATATACTCAGTTCAAATGGAATTCTTCTCCTAAGCATATGCTTGAAACATGATCTCATCATTACCAATTCCCTATTCCACCAAAGCAACAAATGAAAGACGTTGTAAATTTACCCTACTCAAAACACTGTACCTGATTGACTGGGCATAGTGTGTGCCCAGGTTCACCACAAAATCTGTATCATCAGAACTAAGACCAAAGCAGACAGATTATAGTTTGATATGTTCCATCATATCTGTTAGTATTGCCCCAAAACAATGTAAACAAAATAAATAACTCAGGAAGTGGTTCACTATCAAGTGCTTCCAAGACCCTGATAAAAGCAATCATCAGCAGTGCCTTAGTGAGAAAATCCCCAACCTCCCTGATAATTGACACTACTGATCATTAGTAGAACCTCAAAGATGGCATCCATGATGTGTGGAAAGAATCTCTAGGATACTTCACAAACAAACATCAGGGCTAGTTCCATGAGAATGATAGAGAAATGCAAGCTCTCATCAACAGAAAACAGAGTTTTCAAAGTTTGGCAGAATGACATCAACTCCAAACAGAATCGAGACACTTATTGCTATATTAAAGGTGAGACCCAGAGGAAAATACAAGGGTGAAAAAAACCTGGTGGGAGGACAAAGCAAAAGAGATTCAGAAACTTGTCAATAGTCACGATATGCACAATTTCTTCAGCACAGCCAAAGCTATATGTAGGTCACGAGCACAAGGAACCATCCCTCTGAGGTCCAAAGATGGAATAACACTCCTTATAGACAGCTCCACCATTAAAGCAGGGTAGGAGAAGCACTTTCAAGAACTCCTGAATAGAGACTCTAATCTCAAAGATAATACTATCAGAGCCATTCCATAGCATGTCATTAAGAACTATTTTACAGATCCATCAACTTATCAAAAGTCCTTGGAAGCCCTTAAGCAGATGAAGCACAACAAAACATTGGTTGTTGAATACCAGCTGAAATTTATAAGCAAGATGGAAAATAGCTCTCTCACTAACTACATGCCATTATTATAAAAAATCTGGAAATATGAACAGATGTCCAGTTTCTTGAGATATGTCAGAATAGTTACCATTCAAGACAGAAGATTTATCATATAGCCGCAATTAACAAGGTATTGCATTTTTCTCCATAGCTGGGAAGATCCTTGCTTGTATTATCCTCAAAAGACTCACTTTTCTCATTAATAAGATTCTACTTGAAGCCCAATGTCATTTCAGACCACTAAGAGGTAAATAGATATGATCTTCATTGCTAGACAGCCGCAGAAGTGCTGCCAGCAACACTACGATATTTACATAGCTTTCATTGACCTGACTAGAACCTTTGGTTCAATCAACAGAGAAGCCCTGTGGAAGACTCTATTGAGATTTGGATGCTTGCCAAAATTTGTTACCATTATCAGACTTCTTCACAATGGCATGACAGCAACCGTCCCAAGAAATTTCTCAGAAATGGATCCCTTCTCTATTAGAACTGGTGTCAAGCAAGGATGTGTAAGTGCACCAACACTCTTTTCCATCTATATCATAGCTATTCAACATCTTATTACCCAGAGACTTCTATTTGGAGACAGCATCCAGTGCTGCATAGACATGAGTCTCTTTAACATCAACTGGTTAAGTTCCAAATTACTGATAAACTCTTCCATTACTGATCTTCAGTAGGCTGATGATTGTGTCATGTGTGCCCAGTCAATTGAATAGCTTTACTTCAATTCATTCTCGATTGCTTCTGTGAAGCATATGAAATGCTTGGATTCAATGTTAACTTCACAAAAAACAAGATACTTTACCAACTCACCCCAAACCAACCACCTACTTGTTCACACATTACTATTAGCAGGGAATCCTTGGAGACTATCGAATATTTCTTCTACTTGGGTAGCCATTATTCCCCAAAAATGAATATAGAAGATGATTTAGACAATGATGAATCCATTTCTAAGCACTTGGAGGAGAAGAAGTTGATTAGGAACAGTCAGCATGGATTTACCAAGAGCAAGTCATGCCTGACCAATATGATTGCCTTCTATGACAAGGTGACTGGCTCTGTGGATGTGGGGAGATCAGTGGATGTGATATACCTTGATTTTAGCAAGGCTTTTGAGATAGTCTCCCACAACATTCTCACAGGCAAGCTAAGGAAGTATGGGCTGAATGAATGGACTGTAAGGTGGATAGAAAACTGGATGGAACATCAATCTCAGAGGGTAGTAATCAAGGGCTCAATGTTTAGTTGGCAGCCGGTATCAAATGGAGTGCCCCAGGGCTTGGTCCTGGGTCCAGTTTTGTTCAATGTCTTCATCAATGATCTGGAAGATGGCACAGAGTGCACCCTTAGCAAGTTTGCAGATGACACCAAGCAGGGGGAGTAGTAATACACTGGAGGGTAGGGCTAGGATTCAAAGTGTTTTAGACAAATTGGAGGTTTGGGCCAAAAGAAATCCAATGAGTTTCAACAAGGATAAATGCAAAGTCCTGCACTTAGGATGGAACAATTCTATGCACCAGTACCTGCTGGGGACTGACTGGCTGGGCAGCAGCTCTGCAGAAAAGCACCTGGGGGTTACAGTGGACAATAAGCTGAATAAGAGCCAAAAGTATGCCTGTGTTGCAAATAAAGCTAATGGCATACAGGACTGTATCAGTAGGAGTTCTGCCAGCAGGTCAAAGGAAGTGATTATTCCCCTCTATTCAGCACTGGTGAGGCCACATCTGTGTTCAGTTTTGGACCTCCCACTGCAGGAAAGACGTGGACAAATTGCAGACAGTCTGACAGAGGGCAACAAAAATGGTTTGGAGAATGGGGTACATGACTTTTGAAGAAAGACTGAGGGAACTGGGCTTATTTAGGCTAGAAAAGAGGAGACTGAGAGGGGTTTTAATAGCAGCCTTCAACTACATGAAGGGCGGCTTGAAAGAAGATGGAGCTAGGATGTTCTCAGTGGCGGCAGTTGACAGAACAAGGACCAATGGTCTCAAGTTGCAGCAAGGGAAGTTTAGCTTAGATATTGGGAAGACTTTTCTTACTAGGAGGGTAGTAAAACACTGGAGACATTGTGGAATCTCCATCCTTGGAAGTTCTCAAGACCTGGCTAGATAAAATTTTGGCTGATGATCTGGTTGGGGATGGTCCTGCTTTGATCAGGGTGTTGGACTAGATGAACCCAGAGGTTCCTTCAAACCCTAATTTTCTATGAGTATGGTTTTCAATACCAGATAAAATCTGGCACTGCTGCCTTTGGATGTCTGAAACCGTATCTTTGATGATCATGACATCAGGACTGAAACCAAACTTTTTGTTCTATCATTCTGTAGTCATCCCTACTCCATTGTATGTGTGTAAAAATTGGACAACATATTGGAAACGCCTGAAAGCTTTGGAACATTACTATCAGTGATTTATTCAAAATATCTTCCATATCAGTTGGAAGGACAGGAAAATGAACACCAGTGCCTGGCTGAAGCAAATTTCACCTGCATCAAAGCTTTGCTTATATGGCACTATACTTGTTGACTATAATATATTATAAGGATGTCTGACAGCTGACTACCAAAACAGCTCCTATATTTCTAGTTCACTAATGGTCACTGATCTAGAGGTAGGAAAAAGAAGAGATTTCCTTAAAAGCCAGTCTGAACAAATGCAATACTAACATCAATACCTGGGAGAGACAAGCACTTCAATTGTCTCCAGTGGTTCCATTGGGCATTTTCATATGTGTAAGGGCCACAGCACTGGGCGCTTTGAAAAGTGTCCAGTGCTGTGTCACTTCCAGTTGTATAAGTGGTGAAATGCATGTCAATGCTGAGAAAATGGCAGCAGCACACTTTTGAACTAAAACACATAGAAAGTACTTTAGCTAAAAAGCACACAGCTACCATTTTCTGCACGCTGACATGCATTTCATCACTTCTTCAACTGCATGTGGTGCAGTGTGGTGTGCATCAGCTAAATCGAGTCTGCTCTGAAGCAGCAGATCTCTGGCGCATCTTGGGATGAAAAGGTAAGTGTATAAGTGCCCATTGTATATGACAAGGGATTGATCATTTTAAGCCGGAGTGGGCAAAATGTGGCCTGTTGGATGGATGCAGCTGCCAGGCCATTATATCTGGCACAGAAGGCTCCTAAAAAATTTAGAAAATGAATATTTATCTGCCCGTGGCTGCCTGTCATGCGGCCCTCAATGGCTTGCCAAAACTCAGTAAGTGGCCCTCTGCCTGAAATAATTGCTCGCCCCTGTTTTAAACAAATTCACCTCACTATGGAGGCAGATAGATGAGAGATGCAAAGGGAAAGAATGCGACCTGACATCTATTCCTTCCTCCTAGAACTACTTGTCACGATTGAAAATGAACAATGGGCTGGGGTGGTGCTGTTGACAGCCCAGAGGTCTCAAGTTCAAAGCTATAGCAGAAGCACGTATGGCACAGCCTGTCACATTCCAATACAATCTGTGAATCCCGCTAAATAGCTTGTCACAGGGACTCGAAGAAGGAAGGCAACTGAACATGTGGATCTCAAATCAACTTTCTCAGTTATCTATCAATGATGACTTTTCTAGTTATGGCAAGACTGTCATTCTTGTATAGAGGGACTGTTGATGACACCACTCCAAAAACAATGCCTATTTCTCTTTCTAAGATATGGTACTAATCATTCATTCCCTTGGAGCTTGAGTAGAATGGGATTTTACAGAAAGTGATGAGCAAAAGAACTGATGGCAAGTGAAACTTCATTCTCCAGTCAAACAGCTTTATAGGAAATCCATTGCTTGCTTTAACTAGCTATGGTACTGTCCAAGGACTCCATTTTACTAATCATACCTTTTGTTTGAGGGCTGCCTACTTGCATGTTAAAATGGCAAAAGGCATCAACACCTAAGAGAGTGGTAGTGAAACATCCTATTTGAGCATTCTAAATATACTACAAACTACACTACTGAATAAACGTTGAATACTTATTCAATACGTACTACTGAATACAAAATTTAAATATGTGTACTGAATATATTGAATATATTAGTCAATTAATTTAGTTGTCTTTTATAAAATTAATTTTTACATTTTTGTCTATATTGATCAGTTCTGTGACTGCTAGACTATTATCGATAGCCTCCTTTTCTTTAGGGTTTCGTGGAAGGAATGGTGGTAGGCCATATATAAATAAAGTATCTATGATTATCTACAATATGACACTTTTGACTATTAAAAATGTTTTCTAATTAGTCAAATCACATTGGAATAGAAATATTAAAATGGATAGGCATTTCTTAAACATATAAAATACTTATGTTAAGAGTAGAAAATATTCAGATTTGATTATTCTGCTGACAGTTGTAGCTATGAAGGTCTACTGACTTTGCTTTTGTATCTAAGAGCAAAATTTGGTCCAGCGGCTTTTTCTGCTGTCAAAGTAAGTGGATTATTTTTATAGTAAAAAAATGCAATCCACTTGGGGAAAAACATATATTCATATGTATTAATTTGATTAAAGTACTGCAAGATGGGATTTAATGACTAAATACACAGTGGGCACGTCTACATGAGATGCTATATCACTGTAGCAATCAGCTATGGTGACATATCTCATTGCTATGATGATGTAGCATCAGCAGGCACAAACTGTGATGCCAATATTACTGTGCAGTATCAACACAATAGCTCATTGCTACTATGCAGTAGTGTCAGAAATGACCTGTGCAGCACCTGGACTGTGCACTAATGGTGGTTAAGCAAGTCACTTGCTTAAGCAAGTACTAAATGACTGTGTGGTAACAACTGCACAGTTCAGCACACATGTAGACTTGCCCAGTTTTTTGATAAACAGGTACCAGATGCTACACCTAACAAAATATGCTTGCTGTGTACCTTCAGGTCTTGAACTAAAAATATTACCTTCTTAGCATCTGGGATACTGCTCTGGAACATCTGAAAGTGCACACAGTAGACAGATAATTTCTGATTACCGGATGCTACATTAAGTAGATTTAATCTGAAATGCTACTGTTGGAATGATAAGTAAGTGGCAAGAAATGATTAAGAGTATCTATAATGTATAAGAGGTTTTCATTACATCCAACTATTTTGTGACATATTTGCAGATTGCTGGCTTTGCAAAACAGATTTGCTTTAAATAGCTACAAATGTCATAAATAATTTATTCTCTAGCTTTCTTTGGCACACAGAAAAAAGTGCACTAAGATTAAGCTAAAAATGTGTTGACATGTTGGCTTAAATATAAATAATAAATAATCCTGTACTATTTCCTAAGGCAGCTGTCATAAAAAAACACAATACATTTTATTCTTCATTTGAATTGACACATATAACATTGAAGGTCCAATCCTTCAAAGATTTAAGCTTGTTCTTTTAGTCAATGAGATTACTTATGTGCATGAAGTTATGCATAAGAATTTTTAATTGCTTAATTGACCCCCGTCATGTACAGTGGTAAATGAACTCAGTCCCTCAACACTTTGGTTCCTTAATTATTTAGAAATCTATTACTTTTTTATAGCTGGTATAATAGCATGAGTGGAAACATGTTTCCTTTTGAATCCCTTATTTACTGCCACAAATAACATTAAAAAGGACTCAAAAGGAGAATGTTTCATTTTGAATTTTATAATAAAAAAATAGTATATTTTCCCTGTTCTCCTCACTCTGGCTATCCAAGTTCGCTAAATTAAAAATAAAACAAAATAGAATAAATCTTCCAGCAAGTGCTAAAGTTGAAAAATTTCAGCCCAAGTGGTCACATTTTCAGTAAAATTCTTTTGATCCTTCCTTCAATAGCTGTGTAATGGGAACAACTGAAGGAGAAGCCAGTGGGAAATGAGAGGTGTTAGCAACTTAGGGTTAGACTTAACGAATGCTTTTCACTTGAATTCAATGAAAAATATGTATTTTTTCAAAATGAGGATTTCCAAAAGAAATGTTACTTTGAGAAAAACATTTTTCTGTCAGCGAAATATAAAAAAGCAGCCCAGAGAACTGAAAACATTTCAATGTTTGGCAAACAAAAAATAACTTTTTAGACTTTTTTCTCAATAAATAAAATATTAGCTGACCCTTTTTTGTTTTCCAGTACCAAAGTGTTTTTTTTAATTGAAAACCAAAATAATTCTGTATAGAATCACTTTTCATTATAATGTTTGTGTGAAAGAATTATTAGTCTACCAGCTACCTTTGCCAGGTTTACTTAACACAGCTAAAGAATGTCTCCTTCACAGTGTCAACCTAATATCTCACTTCAGTAAAGGAATTAAGCTTATGGCATATGACTCTGAATGCTTTCCTCACTCAGAACTCACCAAAGGCAGCACAGTGCTCTACCCTTCTTATCTTTTAGGTTGGTCACCGAGTAAAGCATGTATTGCCCATGTAAGCTGTTTTGGTTTTTTAGGGTAAAAAGGTAGCAGGAATTCATTTTTTAGGTAGCAGGAATTCATTATCTGCATATCTCTAACCATTATCTGCATATCTGTAGCCTCTGTAATCCAATCTGCACAATCTCTGTTGTTGCTGTGACATTTTTATGGTGAAAATCCAAGCTGTTCAGCTTGACATCTAGTACTGCTGAACTCAGCTATTTAAATTCAAGTTTTGCTTCATTTTAATGTAAAACCAGAGGGGGTGACATGAACATTTTCTGTCCTTCACCAGGGCCATGGAGAATCGGCATAGTCAGCTGCAGCACACTGTCAATCTGGAAACCTGCCACTCTGCTGAAAGAAGTTTGTGATCTAACCCAATGGTGTCGTGGGGGGATGTGGGCTCACAAACTAGCATGCTGGCTAGTTGAATCACTGCATGCAAGCTCTTTTAGTAATTTTTAGAGAAACTAAGTTTTAAAGCATAGTTTAGTTCTTATCAAGCAAATTATATTAATAATTAAAAACAAAAGGGATTTAGAGAATAGGAGCACAGCCAGGTCAGTAGAATAAAATGATTCCTTTTTCTTCCATAAGCAACAGAAACATAACAATGTAGACATGAGATTTTGATATTACTTCTTGGTTTTGTATGACTTTGGTTGTATGCACTTCTACAGAAGATATTAAAATAAACACACTCAAAGCTCCATTTCATTATGAGATCATACTCTGTCTTACACATACATATACACTGTGCTGTTAAAACATTCATATGTTCATGGCCTATGGCTTATTGACCATATATTGTATATTGATAAATATTATATGTGCTACTGTGGACACATAAACACAAGATGTTTACTGCACAGTTGACTAATTAGCTATTAGTAAATGTCTTGGCATCTACACATGCACCCCTATTAGATTGGAGTAGGTTAATTCACTGTACAGCTCAATAGTACATGTAAATACAAGTAATACAGAATACAATAAATACAAGTATTATCCTGCTGTGGAGTAAAACATTCTGCAGCAGTGCATGTGTAGACACCACACTGGCTAGCTGGGCTATGAGGGTGCTTCAATGTGGGGGTGAGGGGTGCTGCTTGCTGGCTAACCCTGTACTGAAGCATCTTGGTGCCCCAGCCAGCCCCTCTGCAACAAGCTGAGCCAGGGAGAGCAGCCCTGGTTTGGCAGGATGATCCCTGGGGCTGCTCAGACCAAGCTCAATGTACTGTGCTCCCAGGTGCACATGCAGATGTGTGCCTGGGAGCAATAAATTGTTGCTTTTGCACTGGAGTTTATTGCTGTGCTTTAGTAAGTACATATAGATGCATCCTGAGATATATAACAGTAAGAGTAAATTCATATTAACATTCTTTGTTACTTGTATAGTACTATACAAGTAATAATTGTTGACAGATTAAAGAAATGTTAATGAAGGAAGTGTCCTGCCACCTCTCTGGTGTGTTTATTTTGCCCATTTCATTTAGAAGTAGGGAAAAGATGAAAAAAACCCAAAACAGTACCAGGTTTTCCCATCCCTAATTATTGTGGGAGGCTTTGTGGACCAGAAACGAGCATTAAATGGGATTCAGGTGACTTGTGTTCTGTTGAATGAATTCCATTGTAACATGCTTTGAGATCTATGCATTATACGAGCTAGGTATCACTATTAGATTGTATTTAGTTCCCTGTGTGCTTATATAGTAGAGGGCAAGTTAGTAGCAGAGGGCAAATCCCACAGTAGAGGGGAAATCAGCTCTTCTCTCCCAAAGTATTCCTGATATTGGTCAAGGTAATAATGCCATTATTTAAGAACAATAGATTTCTCTAGTTTACTGAATCAGTAAACTAAAAGAGTAGAGCAAGCTTTTAATCGTCTTTGATTTTCTAATGTAATACACAACAAGAAAGCTCTTACTGAAAGATACCTTGAGACTTTCCCTCTAAGGGGCAAATGAATCTAACAGACGGACTTAAACATCATTGGGCAAATCTAAACAAGATGTTTACTTTAGAGTAGACTAATTAGCTCTGCCTTAAATGTTTTGGCATCTACACATGTGGCCCTATTAGTCTGAGGGGTACCGAGAAGGACCCTGGTATTCAGTCCTCGGGCTCCTTGAGATCCACAGGCCCACTGAATCCAGGCCAGCAGCTAATCTGTAGTTCCTCTCACAGAGCTGTATCTTCCTTCTAATTGATTTCCGGATGTGCCAGCCAATTTATAACTTCTGAGCTATACTGATAACTTATAGCCATTCAGATTCTTTTTACTTCAACTGTCCTTAGACTGACCAATAGCAGTACAAGCCTTGCATTCTTCTGATAAGGTTAATTTTAACTATGCCACAGGACCTACCATTACTTCTATAAGGCTTTGCTAAATTTATTAAGCCTTACTTCATACAAGGCTTTACTACATCTTAGACTTTAATTAGGCTCTTAGCAACAACCTATCTGAACAAATATCTAATATCTGAACAAATGGCAGAAAAACACTTAGTCGGATCTTCATGGAGCCTTCAGCAAGCACCTTTATTACACAGACAGAATTTCCAGCTGTCACTCTCCACCCCTCGTTTGCTGAAGCATTATGATAGCTACAGTTAAGATGCTAAAGCCAAATGTGCTACATCAGGGAATGAGGAGGGACCTTTAAGTTCAACTTGCATAGCATGAACAGATTCACAACAATGATTATAACACCATTTAGCTGTTGCCAGTAAGGCAATGCAGAACATTATGATATTCAAGATAGTTAGCCACATAGCTGAGGTGATACCTGGTGACATGCAAATAGTGGAAATAACATCTTACCATTTACATGGTGTGGGTATGTTGACAGCCAGACTGATGATTTGCCCACCCTCCCAAGCAAGGAGGGCTGAGTTCCTTGCCCAGCTTTTGCCTCAAGGTTTTACAGTGTATTTTTCATCTCATTCTAGTTTTCTAACTGTGGCATGTCTACATCTGATACCCATGAAGTGGGTATTGTAAAGTTGAGACGTATAGTTTCAGAGGAAATTTCTGGCCATTTTAGGAAAACAGTGTTGTTACTTAATTGCAGCATAGCAACGGCTTCACTTTTAACTTGTAAGCAACATGAATCGCACAAAGCCCAGGTGGTACCATTTTCATACAGTAAGCAACCTGGTTTTTCCCTACAAACATGTTGCCGTATTGTTACATATGACACATTAGGTAACTCATATACACAGGTCATGTTAGGTGGGCTGAGAAGCCATCCTCTCCATAGGATTCCCAATCCAATTAAGGTGTTACTGATTCAAACCAAGGGCAATTGTGCTACATACCGAGGGCCACTGGGGGTAAGTATTTCCCATATGGGGTGATGCAGATTCCAGTCCCAAAGGCATCCCCCTCCTAGCCCCGTGATAAGCGAATAAGCAGTGGTCCAGTGTTCATCTTTTACCCCCTGCACCAGGAATGAACACTTTCCTTTATTACATCCTTCCCTAGTGGTAATCCAGGTACTTTGATAGGGGTATCTTTCTTTAAATGTTGCAGGCATCCCACGATGCTGTAAGCCAGGGGCTATTCCCTATTTTTAATGTTGTGTATTACCTGGGAAAAAATGCATGTTTAATGATAACTGAACTTGTGCACTAGCAGTACTTCAAGTTCGATTTTTGTCTGCTTTAAAAGCAGTGTCCATCATGGCCTGGGCAAGATGGGCTGTCTCGAATCCTACATCAGTTAGCAATTTGTCAGTGTGCTCCAAAGTTCTCCCTTCCAGCATGTCTCCCCTGGTAAGCAGCTTTACTGCCTGTTGGAGATTGGTTATTCCTTCAGTATTTTCCTGGGATTTATTTAAGTTCCATTCATCCATACATTCATATCTGAGTTAAGTCCTTCCCAAAGATAACCTGGAGCAATTCTTCATTTGTGGGACTTAACTTTATTTGTGGAATGGAAAATGATCAGCCATTCCCACGTAAGTAAGCCTTCAGCTATGTGGGCTCCTGCTGAACAGTTTGGAAAGGTAGCTTAACATAACATAACATTGTTCTGGTCTGAACAATACTTGGGCAGTGAACAATGAAGCATTTAGGAGGGCTGGGATTTTAACCTGTGACCTCCACCAGGGTGTGGAGTTATACACAGGCCGTGTCGGAGCCTCCCATGGGGGAATGGCCAGAGATAATAGTGAACACTCTGTTCTCTCACAGATCACATTTACCTTTCCCTCCTTGGGAGCCTTTAACCATGCTTCACCTTCCCACAATCACTCATGGGGATGATGTTGTACCAGGTTGGTGAAATGACATTGCCTTGGCAGAATCATAGCACTAATTTGCTTTAGGAACCCCATGAGTATAAAAGGATGGGGATAAGTGGTGAAGGCTTGCTGATACAGCCTCCTTCTAGTTGTATTAAAGTGGGTACCATTCCACCATGCCTCTGTATAGATATGATTCATAAACCATGTAATAACTTTGTTCCAACCTGTAGTGCACCCTCCCACCTGGTGGGCTTCACATCATTGCTGGAGAGTGTCATCGGCCATAGGAATGGGAGGGGGTAGATTCTCCCATAAACACAGTGGCTCAAGAGGCAGAACAGATGCAGAATGCACAATTGGGGGCACAGACTCAGGGGCGTTGAGCTCAATGGGGTTTCCCTCAGGAAGTATGTAACAACAAACCCATAAATGAGCAGAGCTACAACAATTACCTCCCCTCCCACAGTTAGCCATTCCAGCCTTTAGGTAGGGAATGTACCCAAAATAATAACTGGTGCCACAGGTGCACTGACAGTTACCACCTTGCCAGTCAACTATCCTGTTTCTTCTACTCGGAGACTAGGATTTCACTTGCTCCAGGATAGTGGGTTTCTTCCAACACGAATACTGTGGCTGGACCACATGAAGGTCATCTGAGCGCATTTCCGGGGGATGCTCTTCAGGGTCAGGCCACTCCTTTAGGTCTTCTGGAGCAACTTCATTAATATCTGGGTAATAAGAATGATAGCAGACACGCCCTACCCAGGAAACATAATAAGCATTAAAAAGAAGAATAAAGTTATAACACTTCACCAGTTTATGGTGCCAGTCAATTCAGACAGGTGAGAGAGCAGGACTCATCTTCAGTGGCAGGCTCAATTACGAATGGCTACAGCTGCATTTGTGGACAGATCCAATCTGTAGGAACAAGACAACAAGGAGCTTGGCTCCCGTTAGATTAATCTGATTTAAATACCCACCATGTATTATACATACCTTTTGCCAATAGTGTACCCTCCTATTTATCTCCCTGAGGATGTTTCACTACCACCCGATCTCCTGCCTGGAACTTTCCTGGGTCACCACCCCTAGGTCACCCTACTGCTGGGTTGTGGGGACCACTCAATCCAAAGTCCTGCTGCATAGGGCTACCTCCCAGATGAGGTTAGCTATTGGCCCAATTGATAGCTCAATCCAGGTGCAAGTCCCAGTCCTTAAGAGCTGGGCCAGCAGCCAACTGCAAATTGCATTTGAGGATGCCATTGGCTCACTCTACCAATCCATTAGACTGTGGATGGTATGGGATGTGATATGTCCATAACATTCCATGTTTCATGGTCCAGTCATACACAAGATGATTGAGGAAGTGAGGGCCATTATTGCTATGTAGCTCTATGGGTGGTGGATACACAGCTAGCAGAGTTTCCAGTACTGCAGAAGTGTCCTGGGCTGTAGCTCTCACTAAGGCGTGGGCTAACGTTATTCTTGTGATAACTTTTAGAGCTACAAACATGTAGTGTCGCTTCTGGGAAGTTTGAGGGAGGGGGCCTATGAAATCACATTGCCATACATACCACACTTCCTTTCATAATGACAACAGGACAGCTGGGCAGGGTTTTAGTCGCATCTCGATCTTGCAGCAGGTGATGCAAGTGTTAACTATTTCTTGTGCCTCTTTCTTAGTCACATGAATGCCCCAAGACACAGCCGCAGGCAGTTCAATCTTGCCTGGGGTGCCTGTGTTGTCAATGTAGCCATTCTGTGGCTCGTTCCCCAGGTATACAGTGGGAGGAGGAATCAGTCAATGACGTACTAACTGCTTTATTTTTTTCTTTAACATACAAGGTTTCAGCACCCTCTTCCCTTGTTAGTTGATCAACTCACCTATTCCACTTTGCCACTGAGCCTTCTCCCACCTTATTCCCAAGTGCTGCACTCACATGTTGGATGTGTAGAGGAAGCGTATCCTGGACTAACTTCCATAAGGTCTTCCATTCCTCATGGCTCCAAATGTCTTGTCCTCTTTTTTTCAAGTTTTTCTTGTTCCATAGGGGTAACCATTTAGTACATCTTTCCACTACCATCCAGAAGATGCTATAAATATAAATGGCTTTACAGGATGTGGACCTTCTACTAATTCCCACACAGCCACGCTGAGCACTGCTTTGATCTCAGCATACTGCACACTTTTTCTGAGGCCTTGTAATACTACTTGCTTGCCATCTAGAATCCTCAAGATGGCTGCTCTCCAGTCACGACTTCAAGCAAATCCATGTGTAAACCAGATGTTGACATCGGCCTAGGTCTCCATTTCAGGTGAGAAAGGAGGTGCTTCTTTGATGGGTTAAGATTCACTACAGCTTGTTGGGTCAGGATAAACATTAATTGTACTTTCTGTGACTCTTTCAACTAATGCAGGGTGTCCCTTTGGGGTTACTTGTTGGACCTGGCCCAAGATGTAATAAATCCACTTCTGGATTGTGATTTCTTGGGCTCTTCCCCCAGGTGGCAGCTGGTGGTCTGACAGAGCTATTCCAAGAATAGGTATTGGAATAGTAATAACTGTGGGTAACTCCCCTCTCAGTGCTTCTGTGGCTTCTAGGACCACTGTTGCTGTATAAAACATCTGTTCTAAGAGTATACCTTGCTTCCACCCCCTCCAGTCTCAGCTCCAGAATCCAAGGGGTTTTCCTTCTGCTTTCGAGGACGCCTTCTGCCACAGGCTCCAGTGTGGTCCTCCTTCTGAGACACCTATATGGAGCCAAAACTCTCCTTCTGGATGTCATGTTGCTAGGGAGGCAAGGACAGTTACAGCTTCTTTACATATTCATGGTCAGGACCCCATTCCCATTTAGTCCTCTTCTTACACAGGTATACAAGGGATGAACTAATATGCTAAACTCAGCAACATGCATATGCCAAAAATTGAGCACTCCCAATTGGACCTGAAGTTCTTTCACATTAGTGGGAGTCGGGGTCTCTACTATATTCTGCAGTCTTTCAGTTGGTATTGTGGGCCCCTCATTCTGCCATTCTATTCCTAGAAATTCATATTGGGGCCCTACTTCTTGGATTTTCTGATAAGAATGCATGAATCTGAAGGTATACACTTTCTCTTTTAACGATTCAGGCCTTGGTGGCTGCCTCTTTGTCTTAACTGCCTACCATGATGTCATCTATATATTGTCACATGTATACATCGGGGCACTTTTCTTGGACCTCATGAACTACGGTAGCTAGAACCTCATGAGCCAAGGTGGGGCTATGTATCCACCCTTGGGGTAACACGGTGTAGGTATGCTGCTGCCTTATTCACGTGAAAGCAAATACTGGCCAGTGACTCTCATAGATGGCAATAGCAAAAAACATGTTCTTGATATGAATGGATCCCATCCACACAGGTCCATAACACTGGATGCTTTCTGTCAAGGCCATTAGTGACAGGACGGCATCCGTCAAGGGGTCAGTATTAGCCTTCAAACTCAAAAGTCAATAGTCAGCTGCCACCCTCCATTTGGCTTATGCACTTGCCACACTGGGTTGTTATATGGAGGGTGGGTTCGGATAATATCCCGTCCTCCAAATGCTGGCTGATAATACACTGGATAGGTTGTGTGGCCTCGGGGGGAGTTCTATACTGGGGTCTGTGTACTCCTTTCATGGGAGGCAGGGTTAGTGGGATCATGCTACATTGAGTTACAGCTGTTATAGCTGTTCTGGTTTCTTGGTGAGGCACTGCACACCCAAACTGCCAATTCTCACACTTAAGGGCAAACCTCTGTCCTCTTAGTACATTAAGTCCCAATAAGCTTGGTCCCCCTTTAAGTATTACTGCTGCTGCCATTACCTTGGAGCCATTAGGTAACGTGAAAGTTGCTCGGACCAGATGTCTTGGTCGTCTGGTGCTTCACGCTCCAATTACTTGATAAGGGGTTCCTCTCTCCCCTTTCCAATCTGTGGAATCTAAAATGAAAATCTGGGCACCTGTGTCTAACAGTATATCAATTGACTTCTCACTTTTGCCTAATTGAATCTGTACAGGTATCTGAATTAAGGGGTCCACTACTGCCCCCATTGTGGCCTCTTTTTTGGGGGGTTGTGCTGGTCAGACTCCCTAGGTCACGTGATTAGTGGAGGTAAAGTCTGGCAGCCCCACATGTGCCTGGGAAAATGTTGACAGTTCTGCCCTCAGGACACAGAATCCCTTCAGTGACACTGCTGGTGGTGCAGAAGGCTCTGCTTTTGGGCTCGCCTTTTTGCTAGTGTTTAACCCACAGCTCTTGCAAGACATTGGTGGGCAATCCATCAATTTTCACCTTATTGAAACAGGCAGCTAACAAGTCTTTTTACCCTTTTTCTCATGGAGTCTTGAGCCAGCCTTCCTTTGCTTTTCCCAACAATTCGGGGGGAGAAGGGGTGTGGGGGGGGATGAAGGGTCAGGAGATTTGTCTTTTGTTGAGGCCACCTCCATGTCCTTGGCAGTTTTCATTGGCTTGAAACCTGTCTAGGTCTGTGGGCAGCGGGGTCCCCCAGGACTCAGTTTTCATTTGGCAGTTTTCAAGCCCTGGCTTGTGCAAAATGGGTAAAAACTGCACTAATCACCAGATTGCATCTCTTACTGGGTGATTCACTGCCTCTGGCTCCAAGGCCAACAGGGCCAAGATACACTCTGTTGGTGCTTGCTGGCAAAAACCTCCTCCACAACAGTGCTATCCCAACTTCTGCATCTGGTGTGCGAGTCCAAACTGCTGCACAATTGATTTTAGTTAGTGGTAATTGATACAGGCAGTGGACAGCCTCCGCTAAATTGGCCCACATCCAAGGGGCAGAGTTAAGCTCTTCTTCCATATTACCATAACTGGCTGCAGTTGCTTGCAGTGCAGCAGAAAACAAAGTAACATTTTCATCACCTCTTACAAACTGATTTAACAGGAGCTTGGGGCGCAGTACGATTTGAGCTGCTTCAGCCCTACTCACTGAAATCACAGAAGCTCCTTCACTGTACATTTGAACTAGCCAGTCTATCCCTGGCTCTCCTGGCTTGGACTTATGCTGTTCCTGCATCAAACCTCCACATGGGTAAAGTAATGCAGTTCTGTTCAGGAATTCTCCCTCTGCGACCCTGAAGCAGTTACCACCACGTTAACGCTGTCCCTCTGGGCAGGGACATGCGGGGGCAGTTCAACACCAGACTCATCAATCTCTTCCCCTCTATCAATCTCCTCCCCTTGATCTTCCCAGAGCTCCACTTCTGGTTTCTCCCCATACAGACACTGTTGCACCTTGTTGAAGGATGGCTCCAAAACCTGTGCTAACTGCGCCCTCTTCTGGAGGGAAGTGCCATGCACACGATCATAATTTTTCCTTCCCTTCATTCTAATGTTTCCAAGTGACTCAGGCCAGCTCTTGCTGCCTCACACACTATGCTGTCAGAATTTCTCATGTTTTCTAACTCCTTACTCAGCTGGGTGACCTTGCCCCGGAGCTGGGCATTCTCTTTGGCCCCTAACTGCAGGCATGTGGCCAGCAGCCATGACAGGCGCCTCTTCTTGGGTTTACCCTGGGCAACAGCAGCAGACCTAGCCCAATGATCGGGTACGGTTTCCGGGTCACGCCAGGCAGGCCTCAACCTATCCTTATCCCTCTCAGGATTCTTCATCCCTGTCACTTCTTTAAGCAAAGCCACCAATGGGGCCCACCCAACTCCCTCCATTCCAACCTCTCTCTCCAGACTAGAGTCTCTCAATCTTGTTTGTGATGTCAATTTATGTCCCAGCCATCTGTGGAGGGTTCAGGATTGAGAGTGTGGTCAGGGGTAGAAAGGTAAGAAAGGTTTATTGACTTAAAAAGACAACTACACGTAGTATAATAATACAGACAATGACGGGCAATAATAATTTGCATCGGCAATTTATCGTCAGTTCCCTCTGATGCCTGATGTATGACAAGTTTCTCTTTCTATAAAGCTCGGCGAAGTCAGGCATCCCCAGTCAGTGCTGTATGAGGGGTACAGGGAAGGACCCTGGTATTCAGTCCTCGGGCTCCTTGAGATCCACGGGCCCACTGAATCCAGGCCAGCAGCTAATTTGTAGTTCCTCTCACAGAGCTGTATCTTCCTTCTAAATGATTTCTGGATGTGCCAGCCAATTTATAACTTCTGAGCTATGCTGATAACTTACAGCCATTCAGATTCTTTTTACTTCAACTATCCTTAGACTGACCAAAAGCAGTACAAGCCTTGCATTCTTCTGATAAGGTTAATTTTAACTATGCCACAGGGCCTACCATTACTTCTATAAAGATTTACTAAATTTACTAAGTCTTACTACATCTTAAACTTTAATTAGGCTCTTAGCAACAACCTATGGTTTAATATCTGAACAAATGGCAGAAGAACACTTAGTCTAATCTTTGTAGAGCTTTCAGCAAGCACCTTTATCACACAGACATAATTTTCAGCTGTCACACCCTCCACTGCCCCGCACTTCCCCCAGAGGCCCTGATAGCCACTTCTGCAGCTGGTGAGTATGGGGCTTTTTTTTAAAGAGCCAGGATGCTGAAGCCTGGTGGGGGTGACAATTAACAGGGTAGGAGGGCGTGTGAGGTCGGGGGGTGCTCGGGGGGCTGGAGGAGCAGGCAGGAGATGGGGCCTGGTGGGGGTCTCCCTATGGTCTCCTCCTCCCTCCTCCAGCCCCCACCCCACCTACCAGCATGGAGTCCAGGTCCAGCTCATTGAGGCAGCGAGTGAGGACTGTCTGAATCTCTGAATCTCTCTGAATCTCTCTGAATCTTTTCTGTATCAATTCAGATCTTTTTATTGGTCTCCCAATTTGATCTGGATTCAGAGATTTGGCCACCTAATTGGGCTGAACCTCCTCAAAATTGAGTCAGCACCTGAAGCTTTGCATAGCCCTACTGACCAGTGTACAGAGGAGGTGGGGAAGGGAAGTCTTAACTGCCCAGGCTCTCTGTACAGGGAAGACAGCTGCTACTGCTGCTGCTGCTGTTTCTGATGGTGTAGATGATGCTGCCACAGCAGCTTTTTCTGTATAAAGAGCCTGGACATTAGTGACAGACAGGATAGAGAGTCTGGCAGCAGAAGTGCCATTCATGTAGGCCCCCTGTTAGCTGCTCCATTTGCTCATTTTCACCCCAGACATGATACTGAGAGCAGAGCTGTGCCTACTGTAAGAAAAACTCCCTGGGGAGGCAGGCACTGTTCCACTCATGCCAGTACAGTATAAGGCTGCTTCTGATGTGGAAAATAGCCCAAGGAGAATCTCACAGTTGGTGCCCAGGGCTGATGCCCCACTCACTTCTCCCACCCAGTTACACAACTGGTTAGAAAGCAGAGAAAAATCCAAGTCCTGAAGATCAGATACAGCTTGTGACCTTACCAGTGGCCAGAGGTTACACATTCTGCAGTTCTATTTCTGCAGCAGATGGACTGTACCTTTTGCCCAGGGCTACTGCTATCAAGAAAAAATAAGGAAAGAAAATAGGAAATCCCAAACATGAACTGTATTTCTAGATGATCTAACAGTTACATAATCAAACATGTTTAACCATAAATGGCCAAAAGCTTTCTTTAAAATTTCATGTTCATGAAATAGAATGAGTTTGGTTATATATAGTACAAGTTCACCAATCATTCTTATTGATATAACTTTTTAAAGGAAAGGAAGTATGTAAAAAAAATCTTGCATTTTGTTTAAAAGAAATAAGGAAAACCTTTCAAAGTAAAAGACTAGATTGAGTACAGTGGAATTTAGTCAGAAGGCAAAGGAATAATAATTATTTAAAAGCCAGCTACAGCATAACAGGTGGTATATGGAAAAAAGACAGTGGCATAAGCATATTAACATCCCAAGATTATAAATAACAACATTTTTCTTTGAAAAAAAAATAACTGATTTAAAAAATTGGGAGTATGGTAAGTCTTTTTACATGGTTTCAAATAAAATTTTGCTACATTCAACAATTTAATGATAACTGAAACCCATGGGTTTATAATTCAACTAATGAGCTGGTTCTTGATTCTAATATTGTCAGCAGTATTTTTGATTATAACTTCAAAATGAATATGATCATATGCTATATAACTAAATATAGATCACCTGAAATGACCTGGCTTAAGCTGTGTCGGAGCCAAAACGAACAGCGGACTGTGAATTAAGCTGAATTTTAAAACCATAAAATGATAGTTTGAAAATACTGTATCTAATAACATTTGTCTTCAAATCATTCCCTTTTCAGATGACTGTAAAATTATGACACAGAACTTCCTTTTTGGAAACTATTTAAAGAATATTTGCAATCAAGGCAAAAAAAAGTCTGTATATGGACTCTTAAAAACAACCTATTAAATAGGCTAACCTATTTAATGATTTCTTTGCCTCCACTTTCCTGAACAGGGACCAGATCAGCCCATCTGCCAGGACCCCCTCAGGCCCTGGAAGAGGCACACCCAGGCCTAGGGTCAGTGAGGATCTAGTCAGGGAACTTCTGGATGGACTGGATGTATTTAAATCATCTGGTCCTGATGATCTCCACCCCAGAGTGCTGACAGAATTAGCAGAGGTCATTGTGGGACCCCTGGTACGGCTTTATGAGCACTCATAGAGCTCTGGTCTGGTGCCAGAGAACTGGAAAAGGGCCAATGTGGTTCCCATTTTCAAAAAAGGGAGGAAGGAGGACCCAGAAAACTATAGGCCAGTTAGTCTTACCTCAATCTTGGGTAAGATTTTTGAGAGAATTATCCTGGTGCATGTCTACGAGGGGCCAGCAGGGGAGACTATGCTTAGGGGCAGCCAACATAGGTTCATTAGAGGCAGGTCCTTTCAGACCAACCTGGTGGCCTTCTATGACCAGGTCACAAAATCCTTAGACGCAGGGGTAGCAGTCAATGTAGTCTTTCTGGACTTCAGGAAGGCCTTCAACACTGTCTCTCACCCCATTCTCATTAAAAAACTAGGGGACTGTGGTGTCAACACCTGCACAGTCAAACGGGTCACTAACTGGCTGGAGGGCCACACCCAGAGTGTGGTGGTGGATGGGTCATTTTCAACCTGGAGGGATGTGGGCAGTGGGGTCCCCCAGGACTCAGTTCTCGGACCCGCACTGTTCAACATCTTCATCAGTGACTTGGACAAGGTGGTAAAAAGCACCTTATTCAAATTTGCTGATGACACTAAGATGTGGGGGGATGTGAGCACACTAGAAGGGAGGAATAGGCTACATGCAGACCTAGACAGGTTACAGGCAAATGAGAACAGGATTGGTTTCAACACTGACAAGTGCAAGGTGCTGCACCTGGGGAAGAAGAACCAGCGGTACACCTACAAGCTGGGGAACTTCCTTCTTGTCCGTGCAGAGGCAGAAAAGGATCTTGGAGTCATTATTGAAATGAAAATGAACATGGGCCGACAGTGTGGGGACGCAGTGAGGAAAGCCAACCATACTTCGTCGTGCATCCACAGATGCATCTCAAACAGGTCCAAGGAGGTGATCCTCCCCCTCTATGCAGCACTGGTCAGGTCACAGTTGGAGTACTGTGTACAGTTCTGGGCACCGCACTTCAGGAGAGATGTGGACAGCATACAGAGGGTTCAGAGGAGGGGTACCCGCATGATCAGGGAGGCTAAGGGACCTGAACCTGCTCAGCCCTCACAAGAAAAGACTGAGGGGGGATCTAGCGGCCTGTTATAAATGAGTCAGAGGGGACCAGCAGGTATTGGGGGAGTCCCTGTTACCCCGAGCACTACCAGGAGTGACTAGAAATAATGGCCACAAGCTGGCAGAGGGAAGATTCAGACAAGACATCAGGATGCGCAACTTCACAGTCAGGGCTGCTAGGATCTGGAACCAACTTCCAAGTGAAGTGGTGCTGGCCCCTACCCTGGGGGTCTTTAAGAGTAGGTTAAATGAACACCTTGCTGGGGTCACTTGACCCCAGTACTTTTTCCTGCCACGGCAGGGGGGTCAGACTTGATGATCTGCTCAGGTCCCTTCTGACCCTACCAACTATGAAACTATGAATACACTGTTCTCAGTGTTGGCTGGCTCAAGGGTAACAATTATAAACAACTCATCTGCTACTTTGCTCTTTGTAGCAACCTCAGTGTTAAGTTTTAATGTGAATTAATTATCTGTGTCTGTGAGCAATGGCAGAGGCTCTCATGGACAACACATTGGCCCAGCTGCATAACAAAGTTGTAGGGGAGGGAAAGGGGGAGGCATGACCAGGGCACTAGCCCAGGCAGTAGCCGGACGGGAGGAAGAGGGGAGCGCAAAAATAGCAGCAGCAGCGCTGTTAGTCTAGGTGCCACTACCACCATTGTCAGGTGGCACAGACATTGGCTGTATGTGTTGCCAGTGCACTGCATGCTCAAGTTCCCAGTTGCACCTCTGTGTCTGCCCACAAGCCATGGGTTGGATAACACAGCAACAACATAATGGTAAGAACTCGTGGTGAAACTTGAATTTTAAGTTAGCAGTAAAAGCGAAATGATGTGAGGACATTTCATACAGGAAGTACTGTGTGTTCAATCCAAAGAGAATGCAGGTGTTCTTCTCTGCACTCTGCTTGCCTACTGAAATTGTGTAGTATATCAGAGAATGTTAATTAAATATAAGCATGAAGCATCAAATATGAAGAATGTTTTCTTCTGAAAGAATTAATCATGTATGGCAGAAATTCCCATGGATCCACATCTGAATATAAATTATGTGAAAACCCTATTGAGCCACTAACCAAGGTTTAAATATCTGGTTAACTAATGCCACCAACTTGTAACAGTTTGAAGCCTCACTGTTGTCATACACATTAGTCTTTTAAGGATTTTCAATTAAAAATATACTCTTTGCTTTGGACTTGTAGGGTTTTACCCAGTATAACATGTATATAGCCTTCTGTGGGGCACATAGCTTCAGTTTTGTTAGTTTAAAGGTTGTCCCCATTGCTAGAGTGCAAACCTTTGTCCAGACAACTTTTGTTCTTTAGATTGTTCATGAGCAGTTCAGGGTACTGCTGATAGTCACATTCTGAGATTTTTGCTTGGGCATAGAAGTCAACTGATGCTTTTTTGTTCTTTGATGAGATGAATGAAACTCTGGTTCTTAGTGTGAAAGAATCTAATTAAAAATTGTAAATGTGCATTTCACAGCTATGTTCCAATATTCATGATATCCTCTCCTGTAGAAAGAATAAACAAAAAAGCGGCCAACAATATCAGATAAAAATGATGCAATAACTCCAAACAATCCAAAGAAATATTTCTGTAGTTTCCTCCCCTCCATACTTGGGTCCAAGATGATTTTTGTTTCTTTGGGGATTATCAGGTGATAATTATCATAATTTGAGTCCAACCTACTCAAGGTTCAGTATGACAGGTATCTTGCAGTATTATGACTGGCACATTTCACTTGATTGTTGCAGTCAATGTAAGTCAATAATATGAAGCACTGTAGCTATTCTTGTGTATTTTTAACAGCTTTGAAGCTGCTGTTGTCATGAATATTTCTCATTTGTTTAGTTTTGCTGCTAACCTTCTAAAGGAATCTATCCACAGTGCGATCAGAAGCTTCTCATCAAAGCTGTGCAATTCTTGGTTTTGTTACAGTTAAAATTTGGAGTTCAAACACATTGTACACAGAACCAACTCATAACCCAAACTATTGAGCCTTACTGGTATTAACATGAATCCATATAGTCCAGCTTTGTGTGAAAGACCTGTAAGCCTATTGAATCTTTCAGATAACTTAGACTGCAGTTTGCATATTAAGGAAGGGTACTGACAGAAGTGACATTTGATGACTGGCCCCTTGAAAGTGCTCTACAGGCATACCATGATACATGTGCATGGCTGCAGAATGCTTTAAAAGTGGCCGACTGCATGACAAATTAACTGTCATCTAAAAAGGCATCAGATGAAGGTGCTTCAATGTGGAACACCTTAGGGATCTTGTGTTTCATTAAGTCAGACTGCCAGTGCAATTGGGGCTGGGCTGATGCAGCCCGGCCCTGCCCCTGCTGCTGTCTGTAGGAAGGGAGGGGGGAGAAGAGAAGGGGGGGAGCTGTGGGCTGGTGGAGGGAGGCAGGTTGATTGGAGCCCCTCTACCTTATTTCCCTCTCCCCAGCTTAGGTTGGGAAAACCCCTGCTTGCAGCTCCCTGCCCTTCTCTTCTCACCCCTCCCTTTCCTCAGAAAGAACCAGTGGAGCTGGGAGGGGGATTGGGGGCAGGGGAGAGAGACTGTAGGAAGGCTTCTCCACTGGATCAGCTCCAAAGTGCAGCTTGAGTCCTCCTTCCCCCACACCCCACATACCCCAACAGGAGAATGTCTCTGTTTGTTGGTGGGGGAGAAGGTTCACTTTAACTCATGGCACTTTATGTGAAGCACCATGAGTTAAAGCAGGGACCTGAATATCTGTCAGTGCCAGAAATTCATACCCTTGCAACGTTTGTGTGAATTTAGGTTTCATTCTGAATATTTTATTAAGTTCTTTCTTCCTATGCATTACAGAATTCTATAGGTAGCCTTGATATAGTAGCAGACGTATGAAGGAGGTAGGCAAATAGGCAGGTGTGTTGGAAGTAGAGAAATGGTACTATTTTGATTATAAATTAAAATTTCCTGATTCAGATAGAGGGTTATAAAAACCAGTGTGCTAAAACAAGCAATAACAAACCTAATAATTTATGGATTTATACAGTGGAATCTTTAAATTGCCAAGCAGACCCAATGCTTTATTTTAAAATAAATGTTACTTATGAATCACAAGGTTCCCATTTGGGTTGAACACTTCTTTGGCCTTTCTAGATGATGAATTAAGGTATTGTTTTCATTTCTAAAATCAGATCACATTGTCACCCTTGCCTTTGTCATTGCGTAGCTCAGCTGTAGCTCTGGTGTGCTCAAGCATTTCTCTGGAGGATGCAGTTGGAGTCAAGGATCACGCTGACAGAAGCATATGTGTAACCATCAGCCATTGAATATCTGTCAAAACTTTCTGGCAGAGACAGATGTAAGACACAGACACATCTCCAATGTCTTCAAGAAAACAGATTTTTCAGTTTTACATATGGTAAACAATACTCATATGAAAGATTATAAACTGTAAAAATGATTTAGGCACCTAAAGTCTCTCATTTTCTCATCTAAAGGCAAAACTCACTCCTGTACCAGCCCATACCTATATTTCAGTTAAGTCTTCCTTACTTTTCAGATTGGTATCTCTCCCTCTGCTTATGTTGTGAATGTGGAAAAAAATACAGGCCTAATGCTGACTGGATGCTGTTCTGCGGATTTAGATTTTTGTAAAAGGTATTAGGTGCCCACCTTTATCCAAATGAGTAATAGATATTTATGATGAAATCTTGACCCCATTAATATCAATGGAAGCTTTGTTATTGTCTTCAATGGAGGGTGAATTTTAGTGAATGTTTAGGGCATTCATTTTATGGTAAATGTTTACAGCAGTAATTCTCAGTCAGGGTTCAGGGTAGCTTGAGGTGTCACAAGATCCTTTGAAGGATGCTGCAGGGAGTATGAGGAGATAAGTAAGGTGTGAGGAAATGAGCAGATAAAGGCAGCCTCAGGCTGCAGGTGTGAGATTAGCAGATAAGGGCAGGCTCAGATTCCAGGTGTAAGGAGATGAACAGATAAAGGCAGGCTTAGACTTTCCTTGCCTATCTGCTCTCAATTCCCTGGCTCCTTTGCAAGGAAGCAAGCACTGTAATAAATCAATTATCTTTTGAAATGGGATACCCCTCAATTCACAAATGTTTTTAGATTCAAGGCACCCTAGCCTAGTAAGGGGTACCTTGAGTCTAAAGAGGTTGAGAACCACTGGTTCAGGGTGTAAACATACACATACAAAATGTTTAAACATACACTTTTAAGGTGCATGCTTATGGTAGAGAACACAATGTGTTATAGCAGTGCAGTATACACTGCTTTGTTTGGGCTAATACACCCTGCTTCTTAGCAGGGTTAAGTGAGGTATCTCTGCATGACACTGAATACTGCTGTGTAGATATACCCTCTAGGGTAAATTCTACTTCACTGCTAAGACGTGTAAAGGATGCTCACCCCAGGGCTTTATGAATCTATGTCACAGGATGACATTCTACTTCACCTTTCAGATTTCATATATCCACATCTAAAGACCTTACATGGTTGCATTTTTGCCCTATGTGATTTATCCCTACTGCAGATTCAACAGTGATTCAATACCGCTCTTGAGGTTGGAAAATACTTCAGAGCTTGCTGTGGATACACAAAAATGCTGTGCAATGCCCCTGACCAAAAAACTAGCAAGTACTTGACATCAAACTGAGATGAGCATTATGGTGGGCTCCACCTTTTGCCCATCAGTTAAAGGACTTGTTAAAAAAAGGAACAGCTGGGAAGCCTACCTTTAGGCCCACCTCCTGCAAGGTGATTCAAGGATTTGAACCTTGACTGCTCATTTCACAAGTATGTAGCCAAGCCACCAGTTAAAGTAGAACAAAATTTCCACATTAAAGCTACCCCTCTGGTAGCTAGTGGGAACAAAAGGAGATTAATAAACAGAAAGCCCAATTGTGGCTTAGCAAGATGGGTGGTACCTTGGCATAGGGTTTGAGGGGGAAGGTGGTGGTGGGTGGGTGGGGTGTGTGTTTCTTGCCTTTCTAGGAAGGCTATATTTTTGCATTACAGAACCTTTGGATATACTGCATAAACAGTAGTGGCAGCAGAAAACAGGCTTTTCACAGATCTGTTTCGTCCACCTGCTTTGAATGCCTTTTCAGTGGGGCTAGACTAGATGCCCAGCTTGCACTATTTGAAAAGTCTTTCAGAGGCCATCTTCATTCCAATATTCTTCATTCAGGAAAGACATCTTGGAGTCAAAATGTAGACAAATAAATATTCATAAGAAATGTAGATGTCTTACTGTGATTCAAGCCACTATGCAGGATGAAGTAGCATGCCATTTCCTGACTGGTCCCTATAAACTTACCAGAGGGGACCAGCAGAGAATGGGAGACACCCTATTCCGCCGAGCACCTCCCGGAGTAACAAGGAATAATGGCCATAAGATGTTTGAGAGTAGGTTCAGGCTGGACATAAGAAGGCACTACTTCACAGTCAGGCTGGCTAGGATCTGGAACCTTCCAAGGGAAGTGGTGCTGGCTCCTACCTTGGGGGTCTTTAAGAGAAGGCTGGATAGTTACCTAGCTGGGGTCATATGAGCCCAGTATTCTCTCCTGGCCAGGGCAGGGGGTCAGACTTGAAGATCTGCTTAGGTCCCTTCTGATCCTACATCTATGAATCTATGACTGATGCCTAAAAACTGTGTAAGTATCAGTTATTTTTTTCAGCAGTGAAAAAGAGTTTTGCTCTTGGTGCCTAAATAAAGAATAAGTTGCTTATCTTTACATGGCCAAGCTACTAGTAAATAGGCAGGGGCAAGCTGTGGTATTTAGCTAGTGGACTGAGCAGGAAATGCCACAATATCAAGAGTTCAAGAAGGGATTTCTGCTCTATCTGCCTGACCTGTCTGGTGCACTGTGGGACAGTATGAGGTCTGATCAAAAAGTATCGAGACTGATGCTATAGGAAATGAAATATTTTACTTAAAGGGGCTTCGGCTTAATCTCCTTTGAAATATGCTCTTTCTTTAGCCACACACTTCTCCCAGTGCTTCTGTCATTGTTGGAAGCACCTCTGATAAGCAATTTGTGGAATCGCTAAAAGCTGCTCAGTTGCATTCTGTTTTATGGTTTCCACATCACAAAATCCTCTTCCTTTCAAAGTTTTCTTTAGTTGAGGGAAGAGAAAAAAGTCTTATGGGGCCATATCAGGTGGATATGGAGGCTGTAGTACTTGTGGGATATGGTGTTTGGCTAAAATATGTCTAAAAATTGCTTCACAAGCTGTGCTGAGTGGGCAGGTGCGTCGTCATGGTGAAGTATCCAAGAGTTCGACACCCACTTTTCTGGTAGTTTTTCTGGTCGTTTCATTTCCAAATCTTCAGTTAGAATTGAATTAAATGAACCAACAAAAATTCCAACTTCTTCTGCTATCTCTAGGACAGTCAATCATCTATCATTTCAAACCAAACTGCAAGCCGCTGCCACAGTTTCATCATTTTGTGATGTTGAAGGGTGTCCGGAACACTCATCACTTTTGACTAATGATTGTCCTTCTTTAAACTGATGATACCATTCAAAAACTCTTGCACAGCTCATAGTATCATAACCAAATGCTATTTTAAGTAATTTAAATGTTTCACTTGCTGTTTCCCCAATTTTCATGCAAAATTTAATGCTCACGCATTGTTCTGGACACTCTGACATAACGAAAGGGGACAAGAGACACAAATGAACTTACTTCAACCACTGGCAACAGAAAATTGGGGAAACTCCATGAGCTGCAAATTTGTCCAGAGGAGTCCCAGCATCCCCAGATGTGCTCAGGAAAGCCACATCCCCCACCAAATACTTAGTACCACAAATACAAGTTCAGTCTTGATACCTTTGGAACAGACCTTGTATATTAGGATCATGTAGACAATGGTATGGAAGATGGGCCTTAGTCATGGCTTTGCCTCACCTCTGCCCTCTTTTGTGTTCTTGAGATCTAGAGTACCCTAGTATTATTTTTAGAGGATCATGTTGTGGGATTTTCTGTTACTTCACAAACTGAATCAGGGGGTGGTTCACTTCATTTATGAAACTTGAGTCTGTGAAAGCATCATAAATACAATTTTGGAGTTGCCTTTCAGGAGAGAGATAGAAGGGGAGGTGGCTGCTTTGATTACACTCAAGCATGTGCACAGGCATACACACTCCATATTCATACACACTGAACCACACATATACCACTGGGGTGCAAAATGCCTACTGTAAAGGTGACTTGTTTGGGAATTTCTTTAGCTCCATTGCAGTTTTATCATAGGATCTAACTTCTGGCAATGATAGTCAGAAGTCTATTTATGCACAACATAAAACATATATTTCTTGTTTTATTAGTACATTTAAGTGGTTGCTGTAGCACATTAATGACAAGTTTAAGAAATGAGCATTTTTAACTAAAATAATTGAATGCATACTAAAGTGACTATTTGAAAAAATATTTTCTGAAAATTATATTGTATTATAACCAACACGAGTTCCTGGGTACATCTACACATGTTGCTGTGGCAACATTTTTACTGCAACATGATTTAGTACTTCCAAAAGGACTTCCAAAAGGAAGTCCTAAATCATGTCCAAGTAACAGCTCACCCATATTGTACTATATGCATGGCACACGGTTATTTTTTGCAGCTACTTCACCATAGTAGTGCAATGTACTGGGGGGAGTATGCTGCTATGGTGAAGTAGGTGCTAGGGATGGAGAGTCACAGCAATGTAGCATCATGTGTAGATGTGCCCCCTTTTCCTCATATTTTTATATCACTTATTTAGATTATCTTTAAACTTTCTGCTTCTTAGGCTTTGTGCCAGCTATTCAGAGAGGAATAATATTTAGCACAGTGCTATGATGGTTATGTCAGAGAAAGAGACAGAGAAAGAAAGATCTAAGCCAACCAGTTGTTATTGCAGCTGGCCCAACAACTGAGGATGAGATAAGAAATGGGAGTTAAAACATGACTTGGGACAAACTTGTACACTATTCTTTTGTGTAGGCTAGTATTTTCTTTTTCTATCTACTTTAAATATTTTTGCAAATATAGAAGGCAACAAATTAGCCTGAATATATTTATTATTCCTTACGTACTAAAGACTTGTTCTCTATAAAAACTGGATTTACATAATTATTTTTTGCTTAACTGGGCTACAGTAGAAATTAATAATTGTGTGTTACTGTAATATGTTTAGATTGCAATTATATATGGATATATTTATACTTACAGGCAGCCCTCAGACATACAACACAATTGGTTCCTGAAAGCTGCATCTTAAGTCAAAACATTGTAACTTACAACCAATTTCCTTTGAAGAAACAATGTTATTTATAAATGGGGGATTTGTTCCTGAACCAAGGCTCAATCCCCTATTTTCACCAAAAATACCCCAGAATTTTGTACTCAATCAATTATACATGAGTAATATAGCTACATTAATGTATTTATATTGTAAATAGCAATCATATTGATTTGGAAGAACTTCTTTGAGGTGGCTTTGCTGGACTTTTTGAAAGGCTCTTGATTGGACTTTTTGAAGAGTTCTTGGCTGGAGTCTTTTCAGGAGTCTTGGCTGCAGGTTTTTCTGGAGTCTTGGCTGTTTTCCTAAAGAAAGTGTCCAAGGAAATTTGGACAGATGTTCTCCAGGGAGATTAGCAATGCAGAGAAGTTGCTTGTGGGTGTGGCAATGCATCGGATCAATTGTTGTAAGTTGAAACTGGCATTGTAAAGTTGAAACAGGGTGTCAATTTATAAATGTTGTAAGTGACAAACGTAACTTGAAACTTTGTAAATTGAGGACTGCCTGTATTTCACTTCTGCTGTGAACTATTCCAGAGTCTTATAAACTGTCACTTAGTATACAGAATGGGGCACAAATACACACAATGCCATTCTAAAACTCCTTCATGAACTGTTAATGCTGTTGATTTCAGTGGAAGCAATGCTGGTTTACACTTGGATAACAGATCAGAAACTGAGCTAAGAAGCTTGGCTTTTCACAGAATCATAGACAGGTAGGGCTGGAAGTGTCCTAAGGAGGTTGTTAAGTCTAGCCCTGTGTTCAAGGTAGTATTTCCCCTATCTAAACCATCTTATGGAAATGTCCATCTACCTTATTTCAAGGAAAACTATACAAACAGCTATCTTGCCCAACTCCCAGGCACCATGCCTGAAAACATCAAGAATGCCCTCACTTATTACAGGTAAATCAGGGGGAATCAAGACACTGTCATTGGCCTGTTACTGCAGACTACAGGGAATAGTTGTTAAAATACACCCAAGGGGCACATCCTCACATACAGGGACGTGTTTGCTGCGGCAAAAATAGCAGCAGCACAAATTTGTCCCGCTGCTTTTTGCCACTGTGTACACTCCTGCATGTGGGGTTTGGTGCAGCACAAAATGCCCCATTTTGGGAAAATGGCCATTTCCCCTCTCCTCCCAGCTCCTGGCATGCTGTAGGAGCTGGGGCAAAACTAGAGGGGAGACACTTTGGACAGTAGCCAGAGTGTCTTCCTGGAGGACTAAGTCTCTGTGTCTTCCAGCCCACGCTCTTGTGGTGTGGGCCACACTGCTTTTTTTGTGGAATTTTTTTTGCTACCAGGATTTCCTGGTAGTAAATTTTGCCCCCACATTGCAAATTTACAGCACAGGGCACATTTCAACAGGCTGGGCATGCACGAGTTTTGTGGCACTACAAACTGCATGTGCCTTTATGTCTGGACCTGGCCAAGAGATCCAAAGAAGAGAACTATGCTGCCCACAAAACCTCCAAGATCCATGCCAATCTGACTGTGATGTAAAATCCTTCCATATCCCAAATGTGGCTCCTGCCCCTGAGGAGAGTGGTAGGACCCTCTAGCCAAGAACCTCCAGGTTTAAATCTCAACAAAAGCAAACTCCAGTCAAAATCCCCAACCTTGGCTGTAGCCAACACCAGTGCTTCTGTGGGAAGTGAAAAGAACCTCACTTGCGTTGAAATTAGTGCTAAATCTTCAACTATAGAAGGACAAGGCCCTAGTTCAGCAAACACTTAAGTGCATGCTTGGATCCATCCCTATTTATTAAAGCATGTGTTTAAAATCCTTTGATGACAGCGTTGCATTAGGACTGGAGGCAGGACAATGAGACAGAATCTGGATAGTGTTCCTAGCTAAGCTGAAAAATGAATTATAGGTACCAGATGAGAATAACTAGCTTCAGATGGTTCTCTTTATTCTGTCTAGGGGGAAGGAGTGTTGTGTCTTATTGTGTTTTCCTAGCACTGTCCCTTTAAAGCCAGAGCCCTCATGTCCAGCAGCGCAGGGATCTGTTGCCTGCGGCAATTTTGCAGCATTGGGACTCCACGTTGTCTGCCCTGAGATGCCAGGGGCTTTCTTGGTTCCTCTCCCTCCACAGGACTGGACGGGGTCAAGTCAGAGGCAGAACAAGTATAAAATCTGCATACATCGACTGATGCAACTGTTAAGATCCGCCCTGGATATGATTCCAGAGAGTTATAATAATAATAAGCCACTCTTAGTTGCACTGTCAGCACAGCAGTGTCCAGAGTGTTGTTGCTGAACACACAACATCTCATTTGGTGAAGAGGGTGGGATCCTTTGCTGAGAAGACTCCCCTAGATTGTGAGATGACATTATGACACCTGGCAGTGTTTTGTGATCAGAATGAAGTTTTTTCTTTTTTTTTCTTCTTCTTTTCTCTCTGTTATGGCTGACGTTAGTTAAAATGGCTACATTGGGGCATATAAAAGAATTTGATGTGAGCCAGCTGGCTTCTTGGGACTCTTATGCTGAGAGGCTATCCTATTACCTGGAAGCCAACAAAGTGGAAAACCCAGCACAGAAGTGCACAATCCTCCTGACAGTCTGTGGTTCCAAAACATTTGCCATTGTCTGTTCCTTCACAGCACCTGCCTTACCAAACACTAATTCTTATGCTGAACTTATTGTTCTGCTAAAGCCACATTTTTGCCCAAGGCCATCAGTTACTCTGCAGAGATTTAATTTTTTTTAAACAGGACCAAAAGGTCAATGATGGTATAGCAGATTATCTGGCTGAGCTCTGTCACCTTGCCAAATGTTGCGAGTTCGGTGATCTCCTGGATGGACTGCTTTGCAACTGTCTCATCTGTGCAGTTCAAGATGAAGCAATCCTCGTTGCCAGATGATACGCTGTGGATTCAGCAATGACACTCTGGACACTGTTGTGTTGAACTAACAGTTGTTTATTGCTATTATAACTCTCTGGAATCATATCCAGGGTGGATCTTAACAGTTGCATCAGTTGATGTATGCAGATTTTATACCTGCTCTGCCTATGACTTGGCCCCATCCAGTCCTGAAACCTAAAAAGTCCCCGGCTCCTCATGGCAGACAGCATGGAGTCCCAGTGCTGCAAAACTGCCACAAAGCAACAGAACCCTGCACTGCTGGCCATGAGGGCTTTGGCCTTAAGGGACAGTACTAAGAAAACACAATAAGACACAACACTTCTAAGGTTTGATGTTATAGTCCTATGCAGAGTACAAGTATTTCCGAACTGACTAGCTGAATAAAATCTAAATGCTGTATGAAAGTAAACATACAGAAAGAAGTACTGAATGGACAATCATAGGCTATGGACACATTATATTTATAGCACTATAAATATCCTTGCAAGACTATAAAAAATGAGCATCCACACACTTCCACCATTTGTAATGCCATAAAAATTTCAGGTTTGTCACAGAAACGTTCCTTTTTCAAAAAGGGACTTCTCTACAGCACTACATTTTGTAGGGCCATATGGAATGTATAGTCATTTACAGGTAATGCTACAACTGCCCTCTTTGATCACCAGCCCGAGAGTACTCTGCTCTCTCTCTCCCCCACTTCTTCCATCAGTTGTAGACACATGCCCAGAGTCAGGGCAAAGCAAGCTGGCATATACGCAATAAGAATCACCTGCAGGGGAATTTCTAGGATGTGTCATAAGAAAACAGACATTCTTCCCTATTATGTGTCACAAACTGTAGTTACCTTTGGTTGTGGCAACATGTTTAGGTATCTGGAGTGCAACAAGGGGCTAGGACATCTACTTGCTTACAACTTGTGCCATGGTAAAGAAACTTATGGAGGTACAAGGGCAAAATCTATTTGCCTCCTTAATCATTCTACTTTCGGTTCCAGATGGACCCAGGAAATACATGGAAATATATATAAAAAAAGTCACCTGGGACTGAGAAAAGGGGCCATGGACAATTGTCGTGTTATTCAAACTGATTTGTTCATGATATGATTTGGAATTTTCCAGGATCCATAACCCAACTCTTCCAGGAAATATAAGGAATTAACATAGTTAAAAAACAAAATGAAAATAGAAACAAAAAACCCAAAACTACAACCTACTTTTCTATCCGTTTTGAAATAAGTCAAGCACCAAGTGGCATGGTTACTACTAGCCCTCTGTAGCAGATGCCATTGCACTAATGACTAAGGCCTTGATCCTGCAATGAAGTGGGTGTGGGTGGACCGCCGAACTTCCTGTACACACATTCACATGCACTGTATAGCTCAAGGATTTGCAGTTCAGAAACAAGACATATCCTCTTAAACCAGACACTTACTGCTGGCTACAGCATTTTACACATGGATTAAAAAATAAATATTTTCTTCTGAGACAGACATGTGAAATACTTCCCTGTCTGGTTCCAAAGGGGCCTTTTCTTTATATCTCTGATTCTTGATTTCTCTGAATATGGAATGTCAAATGCATTAGTACAGGATTATCCACTGGGAGTGGGTAAGGAGGAGGAAATATGTTATCCCTTAACAGAATTAGTGACTGCAGAGTGTGTTACAACTTGAGCTCAGAATAATACTGCAGTTTGGCCTAATCATTTGGGACATGTCAAGTTCCAGGGTATTGATCATTTCAGATTAAATCTAGCTCTTAAACATGAATTGGTCCCTCTAGCTCTGCTGTCAGATTTATAGTAGCAATAAGAAAGATCCCTTCTCATCAGAACAGAGGTAAGAAATATTCAGGCAGGACTCTTCCCCCTTCCGACCGCCCCCCAAGCATAGCACTAAGTTAATCTTTCTGTGACTTGCACAGAATTAACTGAATGATGACCATGAAAAAGATGCAGTTAACGTGCCCACACCTCCTCCTTTCCATTACTGCACTGTGTGGGTGTCTTCCCTCCCACTGCTACACTAAGTGCTGACCCCCCTCCCTCCCAACCTCAATGCTGGATCATGGGCCTTCATTGCTACACTGTCCAGGTGCCCTCTCTAAGGACCACTGTACTATATGTCCATGCCCCCAACCTCTGTACTATGCTCACTCACACCCCACAACATGCACTGCATCCACAACTCTTCCCCTCCCTCACAGAATCATGCGTGCCCATGGTCCCAAACTCTCCCTCATCCCTCTACACTACATTGCCCTGTTCCTGGGACTAGGGAAGGAAGTAGAAAGTGGAAGACTTGGGGAGCCCAGAGACATTAGCTGCTGCTGTAACTGGAATGATGGAGGGAGGGTGGGGAGACAGTAGTTGAGCAGGAACCTGGGGTTGCAATTTAACTCCTCATGGACATGTGGACCATGGGCCATCAGTTAGCCCAATTTAGGCTGCTGTATGTCACCCAGGAGTCTTGGCTTCTATTCTTGCCTCTGCCATAAAGTCCCTGTATAATGCTAAGCAAGTCACTTAAAACCAAATGTTTCATATGGGCCTATTAACTGCATTCTCATATTCTAGGGCAGTAACTTGAGGCACCTGCAGTCTGATTTGCAGAAGTGCTAAGCACTCACAGCTATAAATGAAGTCAACATGCATTATGTTTTGTATACAGAGGGTGTATTAAAGGTTAAGTACTCCGTGAAATCAGACCTACTAGATGTGAAATTATTGTACTGTTTGCTATTCAGAGTCTCTCTCTCAGCTCTTTACCTGTACAATGGGAACAAGAATGTCATCCCACTACACTCAGTTGTGACAATGATACAGTTATTATTTGTAAAGTACTCAGATGTGGCAGCAATGAACACCAAAGAAGATCTCAGGTGAGAGGATTAATAATTGTGTATTCAGATCAGGGAGTGAATAGTGCACAGTAAATAAGTAAAAAAATACACAATGAATCACAAGGGTATATAATAATAAATAATAGTATATATAATAAATAATATTATATATTATTTGATAATATTATAATAATATATAATAATAAAATAATAAATAGCTTTACATTTGTTACGGATCACATTGTCCATTTCGGCAATTAAAGAGGCAGAGAGCCTAGGGCCAATAAGTCTAATGTGAAAGTATGTGATTCTTCCTTATACATCAATTCATTTTCATGTCAATCTTGATATCTTAAAGGGATAGATTGCCATATTGTACAAAGTATTCTAACCGGATTGAAATCAATGAAGCCATGATAAATTATACTAGTTGAAGGTTTAGTACTTATGTATATAATCAGATAAACTGTACAATGTTGAAAGGCCAATAAAGCATTAATATATAGATATATTGCATTCTAAATCTTTTAAATGAGATTCTATATTATTTATATAAATGGCCATATATTTTTATATTCCATATTCCTTGCTCCACTGCCTGAGAAATGCCCATTCATATAGTTTTTGAAGCAATATACCTAGATTTGTAGGCTGTTATACTTCTCTTCCTAGGAATACCAATTTCCAAAGAAACATGACATTTTGGAACCACAGTTGTGTTACATTGAACTCTTTGGTAGTTCAAATATTTATGGTTCTTATGGATTATAAGGCCACATGATGAGTCAAGTATGAAAACCTTCAAGTTTAATGCAATAGTGATAACAACAATTTTTAGAGCTGGTTAAAAAATCAAATGATAAAAAATAAAGAGAGACAAAGTTATTGTGAAACATTTTCACATTTTTTTAACTGGCTCTAGTACCAACAATTCTTGTGATCAGAGACAGTAGGATTTTAATGTTCTCCTGATGCTATAGGTTTATATATAATTTGATAAAAAGACAAATGATCTGATAATCATGGAAAACTGAACTGCAGTTGAATAGCAGTTGTATATTTTCATCTATTTCAAACACATCATATCCTATAAGATTTACTGCAGAAGGGTTTGAAAGATGCATCTGATTTCCCAGTTTAATACAGTAACTCCAGCTTGACAGTTGTGATGTATCAACACAGCATTACAAGCTTAAGATAAATTATAGTATTCCTTTTCATCAGGCAACAAACTGTGATGGTGTGTTCAGTCATTAGGCATTTGTGCCTGCTGCCTAAAATAGAATGTCTCGCTGTGATGGGTTAATCCTTCTTTGGCTCTGATCCTGGATAGAGTATTAGCTCTAGCATGCTATGAAAGACTGCTGTGTAAGGCAAGTATTTCACTTAAGTCACTTACCACATTCTCTGGCTAGTAAAAGTAACTTGTGTATGTGCCAGTCATTATGCACAATAATTTCAACTGCCTTTTGTAAAACTAATAATTCATAACTGTTGATGACATATAGGATGCATGCATTTAGTCCTCAGTTACACCTGTGCAACTGAGGAGCAGACTGGATCAAAAGTCTGAGGGAGAAAATTCCTCTTTACACATTTTTATCATTCTGTGGTACTTTAAAAATATTCTGAGAATTACAGTTTTATTAAGTGACTGCTGTATCAGCCACTTTAATGTTTGTTTTTGTTCCAAGTTTCTGCTGATGTTTATTCAGCTGAGTTTTACGGAAATGAATATTCACTGAAACCAAGGCCAAGTTTTTAAAAGGCTCTATATGCTTTAAGGCTAGGTACAGGCATTCAAAAAGCCTGAACTGATCTAAGTTATGCTGTTTTCTGTAAGCAGCATGGTTTAGATTGGTAGCGGACAGAACACGTTTGCACCTTGCGGGGAGGGGAGGGCGGCATACCTTAGACCAGGTTCCACAATTTTTAAACCAGTCATTGTGTGCCACACTTCTGTTCTGTTATGGGTATAGACCACTTTCCGATCACTTATATTGGTAAAAGTGTAATGTCTGTACCTGGCACAAGTTGCCTAAGTTTACTGAAGATGTGTCAGAAGAGCTTGGTTTTTAGACACTGCTGAACGCCTATTTTCTGAAAATTGGTCCATTTAAAGTGTATCAAATTGGGCAGCCAAGTCACTAGTCTCCTTTGAATATCCTGACATTATTTTGTTATTAACATAGGTCATGTGGTGGCATTTACATGTGTTATTGAAAAATGTTTATAAGCACCATTATAAAATGGAAGTGCTTGCATTGGAGCAGTGGTTTTTCAACCTGGGGGGAGAGTATCTGTGAAGCAGTACTATGATCAGTTAAAAGTATGTGAATACCAACACTTACAATTCAAAGTGGTTTGTACCTCCTATCCACATTTTTTAGGGGTCTGCAAATGAAGAAAGTTTGAAAACCACTGTATTAGAGAATGGAAATGACATTATTTAATAGTCTTAGCTAACCAATACATCCCGAATTTTGTATACTCAAATAAAAAATATTCAGGTTCCATTTATATAAAATGACAAATCCACAAACAAAATTGACTGATTAATTTTGATTTTCAGTTTTGGAGAAAACTGAAATCTGTTTGTGGATATTTTGTGTTAGCAAAAGCTGAATTTTACAGTGAATTGTTCATTCAGCTGTAATAAACAGAGAGTGGAACAAAAAGGGTCAAACATCTGACGTCAGAATAAAAAGAAGTATTTTATCTTACTCAAGATTTTAATGCAATGCTGTGTTACAGATTCATATCCTATTATAGGTTTTTTGGCATTAAGTTTTGCTTAATTTAGAGCAGAAATTGAAAAGTGCCTAAGTGACTTGGGAGCACATGCAGATTTAAAAAAAAATAGCATAGGCATGCAGTAGAGTAAGTTTTACTGAAAGTCAATGGATCATTTAGGCACTATTGACACTTTTACCTTTAGTCCATTGTCTACTCTTACTATCTTTTTGGGTAGGGAGACTTTTTGAGACTAAATTCAATATACAGAAAGTATTTTTTAGACTGAATTTCAGATTGCATTTCAGATTGTATATGAAATGGAAACCAGCAAAAGCTGTTGTCCTAACAGCAAATTCAGATTCCTATTGTAGAAAGAGTGTGTCAGGAATACCTTGGAAATCATCAAAATGTATTTGAAATGAAGTGGTGAAGTTAAATTTTTCAAGGGAAAATATGAGAGACTATCAGTGCTCCCTTAATCTTTGCTGACTTCAGCTTTTCCAAGGTCAGCAAGTGCAGACTTACTAGAGAGATTTGTCAAAGTTAACAAGCACAAGTCACACCTGTCAGAAACTACAATATAATCAACCTAGAATGAGTCACATTAACACCCATGTACTCAGCAAACTGAACAAATATAAATAGGACTGAGCTTTCCCAACCAAAACCCAAAATTGCTTGTGCACTTAAAGAGCTCTGATTCATTATTCTGACCAACATGACCTTACTTAGCATACTTACTATGTATTACAAGGACAAAGTACAGAGGAGACTGCTGATTAGCTAGGCAGTAAGCCAACTATAGTAACATAAGGAAGGGGCCATTTCCCCAGGAGTTGTAAGTTGTGAGGGAGTGCGTGTGAAGGAGGAGGAGGGGAAAGTAGTGCCTAAGAGGGACAGAAGCCAAAGGAAAAGAAATATAAAAAAACCAAATAAAACAAATAAAGGATTTTAAAAGAGCAGAGTTCTTTTTCAAGGGTACTGCAGTAAACATTTTTATACCTTCAGAGAGTTTTGACTTGGCTGATATCAAAATGGATCAGCTGTTTTTAGTTGGCATTGTCATAAGAGTAAGGAGAATTAAGTAAATTTCACTTGATGTCTTACATGAGAGATAAGACATATTACATTACATTGTATATGATATACGTGCATTACTTTAAACATCTGTCCAGAAGACTAGATAGCAGTAAATGAGATACATTTTACTGCAAGACATAATGTGACCTTGGAGACTTTCTTCCAAGATCCAGGTGAAACCTAAGAAACCTTCAGTAACAGATGCTCATAAATTAGAAGACACAGGGTAAGAAAGAGAGCTGTAGTGGATCAAATCCTGTAATCATGGCAATACAGATTACACAGCCACACTGTGAGCAGTCTATTCTTAAAAAGAGAAAGGATCATAGATAGCACCAGCAGACTCGAGAGCTGAAATGCTTGAAAAGATCTTTCCAGACTGCTATGGAATGCCATGTAGGAGTGCATGAAAACAGTAGCTGGCAAGACTGCCAGGCCTTCAGAAGTCACATTGTGCTTACAAAATAATTGTGACTACAAAAACAAAATAATTCATCAGCATCTGACTCTTTTGTTTTTGTAATATACAAAATGGATTTCCTTACACATTTTTGTTATTTTGTGGTACTTTGGTACACGCGCGTGCACACACACACACACACACACACACACACATCAACAATGTAAGACACAGTATGAACTTGTCTGCAAGGGCATTTGTTGATTTGTTGCCATTAGATGCCATTACACTAATGGAATAAGTGTACCTTGCCTTCCTACAAAATAATTACAATGTCAGTGAGAACCATTGCTGATAACAGAATTGCTTGAAAGAATGGAAGCAGGTAGCTGCTGACTTACTCCATTAGTGACTTATTTCATTCCTTGTGGACAAGTTCAAACCATTTCCCATATTGTTAACTGATGCCCATTTACTATGCCACTTGGTGTCCTTTAAGCTCTTCACACTGGTGATGACATAGCCTTATGATGGCTAAAACAATATGCCAAAACCGTATATGCTAAATAAATAAATGTCACCTACTATGAACAGCTATGTGTTCTTCTTAGGTGACTAATATTTACTTGTCTTCACTGACACAAATGACAAAGTGTACATGCAGCCATTTGCCACACTTTAAGCCCATGATCAGGAGTGGCTTGTATATATGTTCAGTGGTGTCATGGCAGAGTTTGGTGAGATTTGGGGGCAGCTGGATAGCTGAGGGGAGTGGGGTTGGTGGATCCACTGGGAGGGTTGGTCTGTCCAGGGGCAAGGAGATTAGGGAACTAAAAATAGTCCAGTCAGGGTTGGGGGAGTAAGAGCACAGCCCTATGGCTGGGCTGAGCAACTGGGTTCTCAGCCTCGTGATTGTGCTCTGAATGTGTGCAGATGTTTGGCAGATCAGGTTAACTCAGTTTTGATCTAACTTAGTTCACCTCCTCAGGTGAACAAATTTAGACCGGGTTGGTCATTTTTTGCCCAATTTAACCTTCCCAAGTGTCTGCATAGATCAGCACTTGGATTAACTTAGCCCTAGTCAGGTTGATTTAAATGTAATGTCTGCATGTATCCTAATAAATTTAAATAATATTTATCAGATGGGACACTCTTTAACCATTTTCACAAATAATAGCTGCTGTTCTGCACTTTTGCACACATACAACAGGAAGAACAGAGATTGTACCACTCTACAACAGCATACAGACTGTCGGTTAGAGCATTTTCCTAGCAGGTATGTGGGTTTTATATCCTCTAAGGCAGAGGAGAAAAATGAAATCAGCATGTCCACATTGTGGTTATATGCTCTCATCTTTTGGTTATTGGACCAAAGTGGGTACTTCCTCCTTTTTATAAATGAAAGCGGTGTATTCTAGTGCATCTTGTGAGGTTTGTGAACCTCTTCATACGTCCCAGGTGCACTCTAAGAATGCCTGCCAGACACAGCCATTCAGAAGCCTTGCCAGAGAGATACCGGTTTCCTGGATCTCAATGGGTACCTCAAAGTGCTCGGGGTAGCAGGGGGGGTGTTCTAATTAGAGCTGTTCCAGGAGAGACGCTCTAATTAAAATGCTGCAGCATCATGTACACAAAGCTCTGCACATTTAAAAACAGTAAAGCTCATTTGATGTGCTTTAGTTAAAGTGCTCCAGTGGCCATTTTTAAACCTGCAGGGGCTTATACACAAGATGCTGCAGCAATGCTGAAGCATTCTAATTAGACTCAATGAATTGAGTCTGCTTTAATGCGCTCTAATTAGGCAGCCAGTGGAGCTAATGTGTAAAGCTGGCACTGAGCTGCTCATCTTTGTCAAGACTGAGGCACAGTGGTAGAACTGTCAGGATCTGAGAAAGTTTAAGGTCATACAGTAAGATTTAAAGAGAGTTTAGGTTCCTTTAGAAACGGGTAGCAGGTGATTGGGGATTTTCAGGATTACTATTTTGGATTATTTTCCTAATTCTACCTAATTCTCACTGTAGGCACCTAAATCTATTATTTGATCTAAACTCTAGGTGACTAAAACACTTTGAAAATGGGACTCACTTAGGCACTTCTGAAAATGTTACCCTTACTGTATAAAGAGGATATGACCAGCCTGCTAGGGGTTAGTACAGTTCCTAGACTCCAAGAAAGGAAAGTGGATATAATGTCCAGATACTAGAGGCAGCTTCACAGACCATGAATATGAGGGTAATCCTCACCATAGACTAAATTGAATTTAGAATAGATTATCAGAACCTTCAAGAAGGCACCAGATTACCATGCATAGACCCTGAGATGGTGCTGAGTCTCTTGGAAGAACTGGATGCCTTTAAGATGGAAGGCCCTGATGAGCTCCATCTGAGGATAATGAAGGCACTGGCTGACATCACTGCACAGCCACTGGTGGGAATATTTGAACACTGGGGCAACTATAGGCCAGTCAGTCTTACCTCCATCCTTGGCAAAGTCTTTGAAAAAATTATCAAGGCTCACATATGCGAGAGCCCGGCAGGACAAATTATGTTGAGGGGAAACTAGCATGGGTTCGTAGCAGGCAGATCATGCCTGACTAATCTAGTGTGTTTTTATGACCAGGTTATGAAATGCTTGGACACAGGAGGAGGAGTGGATGTTGTATATTTAGACTTCAGGAAGGCCTTCGATACAGTATCCCACCCCATACTGGTGAACAAGTTAAGAGGCTATGACCTGGATGACTACACAGTTGGAGGGTGGCGAATTGGCTACAGGGTCACACCCAGAGAGTCGTGGTGGATGGGTTGGTTTTGACCTGGAAGGGTGTGGGCTGTGGGGTCCCGCAGGGCTCGGTCCTTGGACCGATACTCTTTAATGTCTTCATCAGTGATTTGGATGAGGAAGTGGAGTGTACTCTGTCCAAGTTTGTGGATGACACAAAGCTATGGGGAGAAGTGGACATGCCGGAGGGCAGGGAACAGCTGCAAGCAGCCCTGGACAGGTTGGACAAATGGGCAGAAAACAACACAATGCAGTTCAACAAGGAGAAATGCAAAGTGCTGCACCTAGGGAGGAAAATTGTCCAGCACACCTACTGTCTAGGAAATGACCTGCTGGGTGGCATGGAAACAGAAAGGGATCTTGGAGTCCTAGTGGACTCAAAGATGAACATGAGTCGTCAGTGTGACAAAGCCATCAGAAAAGCCAGTGGCACTTTATCATGCATCAGCAGATGCATGACGAATAGATTCAAAGAAGTGATACTTCCCCTCTATTGGGTGCTGGTCAGAATGCAGTTGGAGTACTGCATGCAGTTCTGGGCACCACACTTCAAGAGGGATGCGCATAACTTGGAGGGGGCCCAGAGAAGGACCACTCGTATGGTTAAGGGCTTGCAGACCAAGCCCTATGAGGAGAGACTGGGGCACCTGGACCTCTTCAGCCTCGGCAAGAGAAGGTTGAGAGGCAACCTTGTGGCTGCCAACAAGTTCATCATGGGAGCACAGAAGGGAATTGGTGAGTATTTACTCACCAAGGTGCCCCCGGGGGTTACAAGAAATAATGGCCACAAACTAGCAGAGAGCAGATTTAGATTGGACATTAGAAAGAACTTCTTCACAGTTAGAGTAGCCAATGTCTGGAACGGGCTCCCAAGGGAGGTGGTGCTCTCCCCTACCCTGGGGGTCTTCAAGAGGAGGTTGGTATGCATCTAGATGGGGTCATCTAGACCCAGCACTCTTTCCTGCCTATGCAGGGGGTCGGGCTTGATGATCTATTGAGGTCCCTTCTGACCCTAACATCTATGAATCTAAGAATGAACAACTACATCTCATTTGGCATTTTGATATTTTATGGTAGAAATTAAGTATATGTAGTCATGATTTGCAAACAGCACTTGTATAGGCAAATGGGGCATCACAGAACTAGTGTTGTGGGTCTCACCATACCCAGTACTGATGTTGATCCTTTGTTGGCACTTCTGAGAGGTTACTACTAATGCACATACCAGAGATATTTGGTATAAGTTTTCTCTCATCAAACGTTAAATTATATTGTCACAGCAATAACATCTGTATTGGAGCACTTAAGCCATTTAGCCATCCTATTGGAATGACTGTTATTAGCTATTAATTGTTAAGTATCAATAATGTGCTTGATCCTGAACAACACTCAAAAAAATGACTGCCGCCTCTGGAGACTTTCTGTTATACACAGGACAGCATAAAATATACTGGAAATCTCAGAGGAAGCCCTGGACAGCTTTTCTCTCCTTTTTTCAAATAGCACTGTTCCAAAGCAAATTAGAACCAGGGCACTTTCCTATTGCAATCTAGCTAATTAGAATTATTCATATTTCATCCTAAGACATTTCAGTCACTGCTATTTAGATAGTCCACTGAAGAACAGAGAACAATGTACATTGGCATCAGCAGCAGGCAGTAGAAAGTATAAATCTTCAGTCCTCATATTATCAATTTTTCCCCCTAGGAATCCAATTTGTTTAAAAAAGTTGGACTGTATCTATGAAATCTGGTCCCCTAGTGAAGGAAGAATGCTGCATAAACTGACGATCAGTGTGTCTGAGGAATTCAAATGTGGAGGTTAAAAATAACTGCTGTGTCAAACAAGGATCAGGTTTCAGCCTTCACTGGAGCATACATAGAAAAAAAGCTTGGGGCTGATAATCAAGGGATATTGATTTACTCTTCTATGCTCTTTTAGTGATGAGAAGTTAAGGTTTTCATTAAAACGGTCAATGATTTAAAGAATTATTATGCAACAAAATGCTTGAAAAAAAAAAGATAAAGAGCCTTTGATCCATCTGTAAAAACCTCATGTATGTCAAATATCAATTTTAGAGAACACGAAAATTTAAGATTCTTGCATGGTACTGTTCTGTTTTCACTAACTTCATTTTGTGAGTGAGTGAGTTGGAGCTCCTTGTTGCATCTTTTAAAAAGTATTACTTGAACTATTTGTATTTCCATCCTTTTCATAAAATATGAATACACACATTAATGTGCACAAACTAATACACATCTATTTGATTTAGCTCAATCCATTTAATACATTAACACAAAAAATACACATACAGTTTTGAAAATACAATAAATGTTTTATTAATTTTTAGTATTTCAATTTGTATTTTAATTAATAGGAAATTGCAAAAATGAGGAAAAATTACTAGTATTGGACATTTTCAATACACACACACACCTTTGTTTTTCTACATATACAATGAATATTGAGTAAACCAATAAAACGAAGAGTAAGAATTATAAATACTTTCTTTTTTCATGTTTATGCATTTTGGGCACTATTTAGTATGGCACTACAGAAGGGGCAAGCAAAATACAGCCTGTACCCGCCTCCACTCTAGTAGATGTTCCCGTGCTGCCTTTGCCCGAGCCCTAGATCTTGTGGGACCTGGGCTTACAGGTGGACCCCGGAGGCTACCACTGCTGATGTCAGGAGGACCCCTGAACCCGCCTGCCACAACTTTGAATGTAACTTCAGTGGGGGGTCCTTCCTTGGGGTAGCCACCAGAGTTGGCGTGGTCCCCAGTGGGTAGTCTTGGGGCTCCATCCTCTCCTACACCCCAGCCACTTGCCACCTTTAGCTCTACCTCTTCTTGGCTTCCACGGTGTCCTAGGCCTGCCACTGTCTTACCCCCAACCTGCCATCCATCTGTAAAGGTCCTCGGCTCAGTGGGCCATCCGACGGGGTTGCCAGCCCAGTCCTTCTGCCTCGGCTCCTTCCTTAATCCAGCTGCTGGTTTCTTCACCGGCTCTGCTGCTTACGAAGCGGTTCCTTCGCTGGTTCTGCTGCCTGGAATGCGGCTGGTTCCTTCGCTGGCCCTTCTGCCTGCAGCACAGCTGGTTCCTCCATGGGCTCTGCTGCTCAGGATGCCACCGGTTCCTTCCCCAGCTCTGCTGCTTGCAATGCAACCAGTTTCCTCACTAGCTCTGTTGCTCAGGAGGCCGCTGGTTCCTTCTTCAGCTCTGCTGCCTGCAACACTGCCAATTTCCTCCCTGGCTTTGCTGCTCCCCACACTGCCGTTTCCTCCACCAGCTCTGCTGCCTACAATGCAGCCGGCTTCCTCACTGGCATTGGTGACAGCATCAGAGCTGATCCCACCACCAGCACTGCTGCTGGTTGTGTTGCCAGCTTTCTTGGAGCCCGCCCTGGCTCCACCCCTTGCTCTCACTGCAGCTGAGTGCGGCGGCTGATCTCCTCCATGCTGTAGCTCACTCCCCTGGTCTCTCCTCATCAGCCACCCCATTGCCTTGGCGGGGCCGCTTTTTGTTTCTTCTGGGAGGCGTCCTCCGCCCCCGCTGCTCTGCCGCAGCTGGATAAACACCTGGCTGATCACCCGCACTGATGTCCTCAGTGTACGTGCCTCCCCTGGCTTTTCCAGCTCTGCGGGAGGCAAGTAGGACTCCACGCTGCCCAGGGGCTCCTTCGGTGTCCCAGCTCCCCTGGGACAAAGCCCATGGGATGAATCCAGCCTGCCAAGCAATTTAAACTCACCTGTGGGCACCCACCAACTAACTGTACCCCATTCAGCCTGTGTGCCTTGGGCAGAAGGGCTCAGCCCAGCCAGTACGCAGCTTCTGGGTGGGGACGTTGCTGCTACTGCTGCAGCTTTCTGGGGACCTGCTTGGCTTCCTTGGCTTTCTGTTTGCTCCAGGAACCACATAGGGAAGTGGCAGGATTAGGGGTGAGGCGGGGGAGCTGCAGCTAGGTGGGAGGATGGAGCATGGGGCTGGGGCTGGCAGCAGCATGAAGACTGCATCCAGGGGCGTGGCAGGGTATGGGTGTGAGGGAGTGTGGGGGGTGTAGGGACATTCCCTCCCATGGTGAACAGCTCCTGCTGCTGGGGGAGGCAGCAGCAGCAGGCAGCAGGCACTCAGGGAGCTCATGGCCTGCACAGGCACTGCTGCCTGGTGACATATGGCTCTGGCTAGCACTGTACATGATGGTAAGGAATGCAGCCAGGCTGGCCTGTCTCTATCACATGGGGCTCCATGCGGAGTATGTACAGCTACTGGCACTTGCGTGCCACTGGGGGAAACTCTGCATGATGGAGCTGGCTGACTTCACTATTCCCTGCCGTGCAGGTCCTAGGACTCCACCAGAAGTGGAGGGGACCCCGCTGCCTACTTCCTGGTGGAGTCTCGGGTGGAAGACTTTCCCTAGTGCACATGAGTGCCAGGAGCTGCACATGTGCTGTGTGGAGCCCCTTGCAATAGAGGCAGGCCATCCTGGTGGCACTCCCTGTCACCATATGTAGCACTGGCTGGAGCCACAAGGGAAGTTGGGTGGCTTTCAGAGAGCTGTTCACTATATTAACGTGGCTCTGAGAGCTCTTTCACTGGAGACTGGCAAATCTGGAGCAGACAACTTGTTTTACAGCTGTTGTTGTATGCTGTCCACTGCCCTCTACCCTCTGGCTACCATTGCCTGCCCATGAGTTGGGGAAACACTGTGGTACTAAAATCAATCAATCAATCAATCCAATGCTGCCAAAATAATGTATGTAAACTTCTCTCTAAATACAGCCATACAACTTACAATGTACAACATAAGAAATTGGATATATGTATACAGGCAGTCCTCAAACTTACGACACAATTGGTTCCTAAAAACAGCATCGTAAGTTAAAACGTAACTTGTGGAACCAATTTTCCCATAGGAACAATATTACAAATGGAGTATTGGTTCCTTTACGATGCTGGATATAGCTGCATCCAGCTGGTAAGTCTGGTGTGGTGGAAGGGGAAAGGGCAGATCAATGCCCCAGCAGCAAAGGAGGGATAGGGGCTGGGGCTGGGGCTGCCCAGCTGGGGGCAGGGGATGGCATGGAAGGTGTGGCTCATGTAGGGGGCCTGGGGAGGGGGTAGCTCCTGCAGCTGCTGGTCCAGGAGGGCATGGGGGGGTGTGCTCCCAGATCTGCACAGGGCAGGTAGGGCCAGTGCTGCATTGTGCTGTGCTCTGGGTGGGCATGGCAGCACTGGGAGTGGGGTCTATGCCTTGCTGCCACTGGCCCAGCTGGGGCAGGGGGGCATGGGATAAAGATGTGGCATGCTTTGGGTGGGTGTGACAGCACCAAGAGTGGGGGCTATGCCCTGCCACTGCTTGCCCAGCTGGGGTAGGGAGGGTGTGTAATGAGGCCACTGCGCTGCCTCCAGACGAGCAATGGCAGGAGCCGCCCCTCTTTCCTGAACCCCCCAGATAAGCCACTACTCTGTCCTGTGCCCCCACTCATTTTTCTTTAAAATATTATAATATAAGATACTATTTCTCTAGGACATGCAAAGATTCCTCAAAATCATAAATGGTTCTCTTCATAGAAGAAAAACTTCACTGTAACTGCTTTAGGGAATTTTTACATGTGCTCCTGGGGGTGGTGCAGGAGCACTTTAATTTGGGTGGCTCCAAGAGCTGCTTTAATTAAAGCACTTGCAGTGTCTCATGTATCAGCATCCCTATGCTTCAAAATGGTGGCAGGGGCACTTTAATTAGAGGCCTTTGAAGGAGCTTTAGTTAAAGTGCCCCCACTGACATTTTGAAGTACAGAGATCCTGCTACGAGACACCAAGGCTGCTGGAGTGTGCTAATTAGCTAATTAGCTCTGATGCACTATAATTACAGCATATTGGAGCAACCTCCCTGTGTGTCTACAGGTACCTTATGCCTTCCTTTAACAAAATGTGAGAAACAAAAGCTTCTTCCCTTTACAAAACATTTGTAGACTCATAGAAAAAGTAAGGCTGGAAGGGGCCTCAGCTAGTGGTCTAATCTGATTTCCAATCAAAGCAGGACTATCTCAGTTTAAACCATCCTAAAAACAAAGTATCTTTATATTAGGCCAATTCTATAGTTGGGAGCAATGTTAGACATGCCTTTGGGCACAAATTCTGTAAATCTTTGTTTATGAAAGCTTGTCTAATAGCTCATCCAAACATACAGCTGCTCCAATAAAAGATGTCACCAAAAGAACCTTGTATCTTGCATATTTCCTGGACTATAACAGCTATAACACTCCAACCCTACTAAATCATCCTATACAAGTGTTTGTTTAATCTGCTGTTAAAAAATTCCAAGGAGAGAGATTTCATAACCTCCCTAGATGATCTATATCAATGCTTAAGCACCCTCAAAACATAAAAAAAGTTCGTCCTATTATCCAATCTAAATTTCCTTTTCAGTAATATAAGACCATTACTCCTTTTCCCTGAAGCCACAAAGAATGGTATATCACCATCTTCTATATAACTACTCAACTGGTATTAAAAGAATATTATCAAATACTTTTCAGTCTTCTTTCTCCAGACTGAATAATTTCAGTTCATTTAGTAAGTCATGTTTCCCAGACCTCTGATATTTTTTTTTTCTCTCCAATGGACTCTTTTTAATTGATCCATGTCTTTTTTGAAGTGTGGTGCTCAAAGTTGGACACAGTACTCCAGGTCCTCTAGTGCCAAATAGAGTGAAAGAATTATTTCTCTTCACTTGCAAGCAATGCTTCTATTAATACAACTCAGTATGCTGTTGGCTCTTCCTGCAACAAGAGCATACTATTATAACATGTTAAGAGCACATATATTAAGCTTATTGTCCACAATAGCCTCCAAGTCCTTTCCTGAAGTGCTGCAACCTAGCCAAGTTGTTCCCCAGCCTGTATTTGTCCATACAATCATTCTGTCCTAAGTGCAAGACTTTGTACTTTATTAATTAACCAATTTATTTGATCTACATCCATTTCTCCCTCTCCAAAAGAGGCTGAGAATGGTTAAATAAAAAAACCAGGATGGAGGTACTACCAAAGCTGCAGAGTGACCACTAAGAATGACCTTCCATGTGTTTTTGGCAAATAGACTTCACACACAGATGTCATATGCAGGAGCTTGCTCTTGGCTGACTTGAGGAATTGTGATGGAACATAATGGAGAAGCCCCAAGTGTGTTAGTATGTCAAACCATTTAGGGCCTTATGGATTAAAATCAGGACTGTGAATTGCTCTCAGAAAGTACTAGAGCCAGTATAAGGTCAGGAGCACTGGAGTAATGTCAGCGTGTGGGCTATCATGTTCAATACTACCTGCAGCTTGCTCTTATTAAATTTAATTTGATTAATTGTAAACTATTTATCTAGCTTTATCACGGTCATTCTGAACCCTAATCTTACTTTCCAGAGAGTCTGCAACTCCACCTAGTTAGTGTCATTTACTAGTTTGCTAAATGTGTATTCAACCCCATCCTTCAAATCATTAATGAAGATATTAGACAGTACTGCACACAAGACAGACCCCTCAATGGAACCACACTTGATACTTCCCCTCCTCCTAATTAGATAACAAGCTATTGATGACCATTCTTTGAGCATGATGATCTAATCATTTATGTATCTACCTTTCATCCAGACTTTATTTCCTTAGCTTTCTAATGAAAATGTCATTGGACACAGTATCAAAAGCCTTGCTAGAGTCAAGGTATATCATACCTACTGCAAATCCCCCATCCTTGAATAAGGATGATCAACCACAACATGCTCCTGACAAATCCATGTTGGCTGCCCTGGATCACCTTGGTATCATCTAGGTGGTTAGAAACAGATTTTATACAGATATGTCCCATTATCTTTCTGGGTAACAAGGTTAGACTGACTGGTTTGTAATTCTCCACATTTTCCTTGTGTCCATTTTTTAAAAATGGGAACCATATTTGCCCTTTTTCAGTCATTCAGATTTCATCTTATCTCAAAGACAATAGCTAAAGATGCTGAACTTTCAATACCTAACCTCGAAAGTGTTGGCCTTCAATCCTTTTTTCCAGAGTTTATTCTGTAAAATGGAGTTATTTCTATACACCTAACTCACAATGATATATGAGTACTGAAATGGAGATGGTTACTAGAGCTAGAATCTCAAAATCTTAACCATTAATACCTATCTAAATAAAAGCAACATGAACAGGTCCATTTCAAAGATAAACTAGGGCCAAATGTTAGTTCTCTGTCACAATACAGCCCTATTGCAGCCAATTTAAAAGGTAATAAAGGGACTAGGAAAAGCTGATTCACTTAGCTATACAAAATCTGTTTCAGTGCAAAATAATTACTGAGTCATTTGGCCAGAATTAGGTGAGTTACATCCTTGCCTTGTATTCCAGCAGGAACAGATGTCTGTAAGCATTGTTAACCCTGAAATTTTGTTGTAAGAGTGAGAGCATCATTCAATATGTAGTTTGACCTTGCTTTTCAGCTTGCGTGTATGTCTGGAACAGTGTTGATCTCAGGCAGTTTATTTCAGCTGAAATGAATGTACTAGGCTCCCTGTCATGGAAGTCTGCTAGGCAAGACAGCTGGATGACATTTGGTTTAATTTGTTGATACTAAAAATCTTTGAGTTCACAAGTGATGAAAGGCAGAATGTGTAATGCCTCAGTGAAGGACTTGGAGCATTCTTAGCAGGGTGACTCCAGACTGGAATTCATTGCGCTAATGTTAAATGAACAGGAAGTCAGAAGGGTTTGGTAATTCTCATATCCATGGAAATCTGATTTATTCTGTATGTGATATTTGAAGCAACTTTTAAAGTATTGAACAAGAAGAGGAAGATGGGACAGAAAAAAAAGCTTCACCAAAAGAAGTGTAAATTTTATCTCGTGCTGTAATATTTCTTATATGCCCTGTCAAACTTTTGCACAAATTACCTAAACACAAACATTAATATTTTTATTCCAAGCAGATACTATAGTCAGTTGTATATCCAGCCAAAGAATTCTTACACACCTGCCTGCCTCAATGACACCAAATAATCTGCACTTCTTTCTGTGCTGCTAGGAGGCATTAAAATGCTAAGCAAATTAGAATCACACACTTTCTATTTTCCTATTTTCTAACATGCAGTATATGGCCATATTTAGGGAAAATGTTGGTCATATGTAGGTAATGTTGAACTGTGCTGTAGACTGAATTCCCCCAAAAGGTTTTGTTCCGTTGTTAATGCTTACAGCACCATGTTTTGAATGTGTTTGTATGCAGAGCCCTGGGAGAACAAACAGGTTAGAAGTATTACTGCATTCTACATTCTGATTTTTATATTAACTATGCCTTAAATCTTATTATTATTCATATCATAGCTCCATTATACTAGTTGCTGCAGAAGAAGATAATGGAATGACAGTCTCTACCTCAAAGATGTTACAAGGCATAATAGGTAAGAAAAACAAGCAGACAATCGAGGGGAGCAGGTTTGAAGAAGATGCAATAACAAAAATAATGTGTGGAAAATTCTTAGCTAATCAGGACTGGAAGCCCACGTTGCCACCTTATCAATCAGCGGCATCTCTCTTAGGCATTACAGAAATGAGACATTTTGAGAAGGGACTTGAAGGAAGAGAAGATGGTGACTTCAAAGATTTTTATTTTAAGCATTCATGTTGGCCATTATGCATGCTGGAAGATTAACTATAGACTGAGAACACATATGCAGTCATTTTATTATTTTTATGAAGTATACATGTATCCAGTTTCTTATATTGTACATTTTAACTTGTATGACTGCATTTCTGCATTTAGAGAGAAGTTTACACACGTTGTTTTCGTGGTATTGACTTTTTTAAAGTACTGCAGTGTTTCTCCAAGTCATGGGCAGGCAATGGTAGCCAGAGGGTGGAGGGCCGTGGGCAGCACACAACAACAGCTGTAAAACAAGTTGTCTGCCCCAGATCTGCCTATCTTCAGTGCAAATGGGCTCTCAGAACCATGTTAATACAGTGAACAGCTCTCTGAAAGCCACCCACCTTCTGTCCCTGCTGATGGCAGCCCTAATACAGTCAGCCATAGGAGGAATTCACATGTACAGTACAGGGCTGCAGGCTCTAAAAGCAGCTCACAGTCTGTTCCCATGACATTCATCTAAACTGTAATATTGTATGAGATTGGCTGCACAGAGCCACTGAAGAATGCCCACACATTGAGCGGCATGTAGCCTTTTAGTGGGTAAATGTGGAAAGGGGGAGCCGTGTGGAAAATAAGTGCAAAGCAAGAAAGGAATAAAAGAAAGCTATGTGGAAATTAAACAAAAGAGCAAAGACAAATCCAGATGTTTTACAAGAACATGACAGTATCAGGATTGAAACAGAACTGAAACATGATTACCATTAAAAATCCCAAACTGGTTACTCAGTTTGTAGTGATTAACACAAAACATGTAAGACGCTACTATCTTTATTATAATACTATCTAGAGACGACCAGTGCCAGTCAGGACCCTTAGAATCTACCGCAATTCAGTGTAGTAATTACACTACTACTGTAAATAGAATCTTAAGTAAAAGAAATGCGTACATTCATTCTGTAACATCAATGAAGAACAATAGAAATGCCTACAGATAAAGTAACACAGAAATGTACAATTAAAAGAAGACAATACCTTTACTAACTAATTGTGTTCTATATCAGCTAAGATGGCATTAAGATGCCATGTACATTTTACTATAAAATACATCCAGTTCCTCCTAAATAGTTCTTGGTCTGTGCTAGATTTACCTATATCACTTGCTAAACTATACCAGAAAGTGATCACATGTGAGAATACAGATCATCCATGAGGATTTCATTTGCCCAACAGTGAGGATACTGGATGGTCAGTGCTACCCATCCAATTTATCTAGGTATTTTACCCAGCCCTGAAGAATGTAGTATATGCACACCTGTTATTAAACAGTAATCCTTTCAAGCTAATTATTATTGTTATGTACTTGTATTTGTTTTACAATCAGCTGCATGGGTTTATTGTTTAATAACAGGGGAGTGCTTTTTTTTCTCTGGATGCTTGGCATCCAGAGAACATTTGCAAAATTAGATTTAGGAGCAATATAAGTGGGCTCTTATTCCTATAGGCTATCACCTATGAAATAAAACGTTGAAAGTGGGAAGGTAAAATAGGTCAGGGATTAGAACTAGTAACCAAGGGGAAAATCACTTTCCACTTTGGGAAAAAGATAAAAATATAATTATATTTAATAAGACTGAACTTGTTTTCTAGTGGAAGGTAGTGATGATCCCCACATTTAGGTTGCTCAACACTATGTATTATAAAAGATTATTACAATAATTTTTAAGGCATTCTATGAGATCTGAAGCCTACCTTGTTTCCAGCAAGGGGAAAGCTTTTGGGTGAAAAAAAGGCCTCTTTCCTCTTTCCCTGCATTTCCATTATGATTTTAATGATTTATAAACAATTTATCATTGCTGTTCTTCTGCCCTCACATGCATTCCTCAGGAAAATGCTAGTGTCCTAAAACAATAACTGAACGGGAATACTCTAGAAAGTAGTAGTCATATTACACTGAAGTAGCAATAGCACTACAAATCCTGGAAGCTGAGAATCCTTGTACTGTACCAAGGCTGTAAACAGATGTCTTATTCGATTTGGAATCAATTGTCCTGGGATTTAACCTGGATTAAAACTGGTGCAGTACAGTCCTGTACACGTATCATTCTTCTAAAATGCATTGCTGCTTCTATGCCAGTAGGTGGGCCAGGGAGAGCACAAAGCCTGGCAGGCTTGTCTTTGGAATGAACCTCAGTAACTGTCCAGACATAGAACAAAATATCCTTGGAAAAAGTATTAGTGCTTTTTATCTGACATACCTCAAAGGTACTTGAAGAGAGATAATAGACATGTATGTCTACATCCCTGGAAGAAATGCAATTTCTCCTGGGACAAACATAATATCTTTTTGTAGCCCAAGAGCTGGGCTCACCCTAACAGCAGTACTATTTGGATCTAGAAATTTTCCTACTGGCAGATTCCCCCATGCCAGAAGCTTTGCCTTCTTCCAGAATAGGAGAGGGACACATGGAGCGTAAGTCCCTTTCTTCTGGGAAGGGGAATGGATCGTATCAGCCCAGGCTGCCCCTAACCATTCCTCCAGAGACAAATGGTCCAGGGACCCTTCTTTGCTATGGGCTACAGCCAACTTCTGTTGTCAGTTAACATCAGTAATGCAGTACACTAATGAAGCATTCTGATTTCAAATCATACTGATAATACATAAGGCAGTATTGTTATACTATTTTACAAAACAATTTTAAATCTTTTTTTCTTTTCAAAAATGCCTAGGAAATTTTAAACTCCCTTCCCCGTCATTTATAAGCATGGTATGTAAGTGGCAAAGCCAAGCAAAAACTATTAAGGAAATGCCAAATTTAAGGTTGCCCAGGAAACCTTGATTTGCCCCTCCTTAGGTATATGTGCATGTGCACATGCATGCATGTGTGCATGCACATAAACACACATACACACCATTTTTTAAATCATAGGAACTAATAACTTATCTAAAGTAAACTAATCCAATTTGAAGATAAGTATATTTTTGCTTCATTTAAAAAAAAAAAAAGCAAGGAACAGACAAACCTGGATACTATTCCACATGCACATGAATTCTCCATTCTCTGAAGGCATATACCTGAAAGGGGACATGGCACTTCAACACCATGTCCTGAAAAAGATTAACAGAGATCTGTTGCGTCAGTAGCCAAAAAGAATTTCAGAGTCCCAGGCTTTCAAATGAGAATAGTTTTTTAAGGTAAGGAACAGTTCAGTATTAAGGTGGTTTGTGTGAGTAAGGACTCAAGCTATATAGAGCATTATGGATCAAAATCAAAACCCTGAACGGCACTGAAAAACAATAGAACGTTGGTACTTTTGTCAGAGAATTGGTATTATTCATTCCTTGTGGCTAATTTCACAAAATGGGTGGGCAGCTGAACGAGTTCTGACTTCTAAATACTTTTCAAATTCAGAAATTGTATTTGATCCATTTACAGTAGAGGTAAAATCTTTCATGGTAGAGTTTGGGCCCAGTAGGGAAGATCACAAACACCTTCTCACAAACAATGAAAGTCACTTTTGGTCTCTGATACCAGCACTCTTGGTCTCTTAAGAGCAGTTGGAGGTTCCAAGAGAAGCCCCAGACTGTGATCATCTTAGATACAGATGGTTACCCCACTCTTCACTGCAATATGGAGTGAAATGGTGAGAACTTGTTAAAAGGAAAATGCTGAAAGGCAACTGGCTACATGAAGTGTTGCTAATGACAAGATTAAAAGCATTATTCTACAAACTTTAGTTGTTGGACCAGGATAAAAGTGCTATATGAGAGGAGAGAATACATCCATGCAGTGGTCAGTGAATGTAGGAGAGGCAAAAACAGATCAAGCACTGAACCTTTGAGCCATAATAAAAATAGTTTCAAAAGCAGATTTAGTGTTCTCAGTAACAACCTTGCTGCTGATTTGACAGATATAATCTGTATCTGAACCTTAAGTGACTCGGTAACATACTCTATGCTGAACATTTCTCATGTTAAATGCCATGGTTGACTTAATTTTAAACTTGCCTTTGATCCTGAAATATCCCACTGATGTGTTAAGTTTCTCTGCAAGGGACATTTTCGAAGTCATTTCTGGTAAAGATTTTTATGATTGCAAAAGTTTCAGGACATAGAAGTGTTGAAAAAATAGATGGGCATTGTAATCTGAGGGGGCCTATGTTGCATCCATATAAACTACAATGCACTCTTAGGGCCAAAGTAATTTGTCTCAGGAAAATCTTTTATTGTAACTGAAAGCTATATAGATCACTGTGAAAGTAGTGTCCTAGGAGAAGCTGGATGGATAGGTTGTTTTAAAATATGCACTCTACCTTCTTCCTCATCACAACAATCTTTCATCTCTAGGAGAAAAATTTGTAATTCACTAGTCTCAAGTCACAAACTCTGACATGAATTATTCAGTTCATTGAACTAGAGGCACCACATAAACAACCTTTATCCCTTGGGGAGTCCATGCTATTCATCATTTCCTCCTTCAGGTTCTCCCCCATGCTGATTAATACATACTGAATGAATAAGGATCAAAAGCCAATGAAGAAAACCAGTTCCACTCAAAAAGTGAATATACTGCCATTTTTGACACTCACAATGTGAGGATACTTGTGTTTAATTATATATTACAGGCCTCTTTAACTACTATACTGTCTTTGTGTCCAAGGCCATTATCTTTAATCCATGGGGAAATACAGGGAACGAGAGATAGATGCTTAAAAAAAAGAATTAAAATCTGTTTTTTGCCTGAGGCATGCTTTAGTTCATTTTTCAACATGGTTCATTTCAGTGATCTACTTTTAAAGGTTCACTTAGTTGTTCTAGCTAAAAAGTTAAAAGTACAAAGTTAAAGTTATTTATATATATTTATTCTCTCTTTAAGCCCTCATTCCAAGATTTTTTTCACCATTCTGGTTGTATATATTCACACACACAAAATATACAGTATATAATATCATATTGATATAATATATTTCATATTATATATATGATATTATATATTGCATATATATGTATGTCTTTAGGTATAACCATAATTACATATTACCATAACAGGAAAAAATCCTGGTATAAGTCCTTAAAGTGATACGGGCATATAAGATACATACATCTCTCTCTCTCTCTAGCCACATATACACACATATGATATATATGATAATGTTTTTATTGCTTCTATAAAGCAAACTTGTTGAATCAAGACTTTGTACCATGCTAAGTATAAACTATAAATAACTAGAAAAATATTTGTTTTATTGCAAGTTTTTTTTGCAAAGAAATAAGCTGGCTTTTTACCCATGACCTTGCATACTTTAAGAACTAAAAAAAGGGGCAGTAATTTTTTTATTTGCAGCTGAACAACTTTTGTCGATTGGAATAACTTTTGCCACTTCACATACTACTGAAAAAATACCTTGACAAAATGATTCATTGAGAACAGATGCTGGAGATGTTAGTGGTTTGGTTAAGATGCCTGTAGCAGGCCTAAGCAAATTTACATCTGATCTAAGTCATTTGACTGGAGAAGTGGAAAGGGCTTCATAGTCTTTTATAGCTTACAGTAACTGGGGTAACATATGCTCTCTGATGGGGTTTTAGAGTGGTAGAAACTGCAAATCTGTTTGATCTGAGACAGATGAAGCAAGGAACACTGGGACAAACGAAACAGATGAAAAGATTGCAAGTTCCTTATCTCTTAAAGAATCAGATTTTTAAAGGCTAAATGAGGCAGTGTTTTAAACAAGGAGTATATGTTTTACCTTTACTTTTCAAGATCTGGATTAAGTTCTTAAACATACATAGTATCATCATAGTGCTTAGGGACAGAAGGAACCTAAACAGATCATCAGGTCATACATTTAAAAGGAGTTACATTTGGGGATTCTTCCCTTTCCTCATTTGTGTCCATCACATATTTTGACATAATTAGTTGTAAATGACTGGTAATAAGAAATATCCCAGTAGAAGAGATTCATAACTTGGGTGAGATGCCCTGAGGATCACCTGACTGGCCAAAGTGTGTGCTAAATTTTCCTTGCTTGAAGAGATAAGTACACACTTAAGGCTGAAAATGTGAATTTCTCATAACAACAATGAAAAGCCATAGTTCAATACTGAAAATGAAACCTGACTTTCCTTCTTTGTTCCCTAACTACCAATAGAATATTCTTAGAAGTGACCAAAAAAAAAAAAAAAAAGGAAAGATAATAACAGCTGAAGCACACAGTCTTTTAACTAATGAAGTCATGGGTTTAAAAAAATCCCTATTCATGCCCTTCTATTAGTCTGGGTACTTAAGGATTTCAACAATTTACAAAACATTATTTCCTAAGCTAGCTTTGTCACTGATCCAAAGTACAAAGCAGAACATATGTATTTAATTCCTATTGATGCTAGTAGAATTTGCACTTGTATTTAAAGGGAGAATTTGGCTCCAAATGTTTGCATATGGGATACTATTTTACATCTACTGCAATTACAGGTAAAGAGATGGTGGCCTGCTAGAGGGAGGATCAAAATGGAAGCTCTTATAGCAGAAGAGTATCTTTAATTCTATTTGCTCTTTCTGTTAGTATAGAACACCTCAAATGAAATTGATTTGGAAACAAGCCAATGCAGAAGGAGGTCACTCGCTTACTCAACTCCACTTACTAAGTGGAGCTTTTTGTCATAAGAAGCACATGACACCATTGCCCTTGGAAACCAACTGGCTGCCCTTGCATCTGAATTTTAAATGTTGGTAACAACATTTAATGCCTGCATGTCCTAAACAAATTGGAGGATTGGGCCAAAAGAAATTTCATGAGGTTCAACAAGGACAAGTGCAAAGTCTTGCACTTAGGATGGAGCAATCCCATGCACCTAGGGACTGACTGGCTAAGCAGCAGCTCTGCAGAAAAGGACTTAGGAGTTACAGGAGAAAATAAGATGGATACAAGGCAGCAGTGCGCTCTTGTTGCCAAGAAGGTTAACAGTGTACTGGGCTGGATTAGTAGGAGCATTGCCAGCAGATCAAGGGAAGTAATTATTCCGTTGTATTCTGCACTGGTGGAGTTATATTACATGACTTATGAGGAGAGGCTGAGGGAACTGCGTTTATTTTGTCTGCAGAAGGGAAGACTGAGGGGGGATTTGATAGCAGCCTTTAACTACTAGGAGGGCGGTTCCAAAGAGGATGGAGCTAGACTTTTCTTAGTGGTGACACGTGACAGAACAAGGAGCAATGGTCTCAAGTTGCAGCAAGGGAATTTTAAGTTGAATATTAGGAAAAACTCTCACTAGCAGGGTGATGAAGCACTGGAACAGCTTACCTAGAGAGTTGGTGGAATCTCCATCCTTGGAGGTTTTCAAGGCCTGGCTTGACAAAGCCCTGGATGGAATGATCTAATGGGGATGGTCCTGCTTTGAGCAGGGGGTTGGACTAGACCTCCTGAGGTCCCATCCAACCCTAAATTTCTATGATACTGTGGGCATTTTTATACATGTATGTGCCACAGTGCTGGGTGCTTTGAAAAGCACCTGGGGCTGTGACATTTGCAGTCATATAAGCAGCGAAATAAGTGTCAGCACTGAGAAAATGGCGGCAGTACACTTTTGAACTAAAACACATCAGAAGTGCTTTGGTTCAAAAGTGCACCACTGCCATTTTCTGCGTGCTTATGTTCATTTTGTTGCTTATAGAACTGCATGTGGTGCAGCGCAGTTTACCTCAGCTCGGCTGTGGAGCAAAATTAATTAGTCAAGTCTGCTCCAAAGTGGCTGATCTCTGGCCTGTTGCAGGACAGAAAAGTATGTGTATAAATGCCCTGTGATTCTATGTCCTGGTGAAGTAGAATGGCTACTCTTTTTGTGATACACTACCACAGATGTGGTTTGTGTCACACAGGTGCCAGAGCTGGTGTTCCTTTGACTGACTAGGGAAGGACCTTCTAGTAGGGCATGTTTTGTGAGGGATCAAACTCTAAGCCCCCTCCTGACTATCCTTCAGGCTCCTTATGACACACAGGCTTGGGAAACAAGGTGGAAGTGGCTGTTGCAGCTGTAATCGAGATGAGTTGGGTGGCGAGCATTAACAGTCAGCTTAGGAGGTTGCTTTCTCTCACCCTTTTCTTTAGAAATCGTTGAGAAAATTGCTGCTTCTGTTTTAAGTAGTTTAAACCCTAACAGATGTTGAATGTACCTTGGGCTTTTAAAAGGTGAGGTTTTTATTACAGTGCTAAAACTAAAAAAATAAAGTTACTGGAATTCAGATATATTTTTTGAGTCTCATTGGTGATTAACAGCTTCATCCCAAATGCCATGATCACACATCACACCAGTTAAAACGATGTCAATAATCTTTGCTGTACTAGAAATTTTGTGCCCAGCATGCAATTAACCTCTGTTATTTTGCATTGAATTGATTCATTCTGCCTGCATTCTGGAGGCCCTGCCAAGTTGTTTTTGTACAGTTTGTTTGCTTGCTCTCACTTTAGTTTAACTGTAGCAGCTGTGAGTAAAAGCTGCCCAAGCCCAGATGCAGGTTGACAGTTTGAATCATAGTTTTTGTTGCTGATGTTTTCAGAATACCTGCTGTGGTATTTTTTTTAAATGACAAATGCACTTAAAGCATATGAAGAATAAGATAAAATGATAAATAATATGCAGGAGACCCCAGTGATGACATTATTTGAGCAACCCCTTTCATAGGAGAGCCTGCTTTTTACTCAGATGTACTTATTAATACAAACAATAAAGACTATCTTATATTGCTAAGATAAAATGCACAGCATATTTTAACTCCAACAGTTAACTGAGGAAAATATATAGATAATTTAAATGTTCAAAAAAATTCTGAAAAAGGGAAATATATTTATTATGGATATGCAGAGGTATCATATCACGAAACTGCAGACAAAAGAATAGTGCCTTTTCCAATGATTCAGGCCAAACTACATATAAAATATGATGTTTGTTCCTGGGGATTTCTTTAGCAGCAGCATTTCATAATACCTCTTAATATACCTAAGAGTAAATTTCCTTTCACCTTGCTGTTAACATCTATTAAATACCTACAAATGCATGCAAGGCAAATGGTCAACCTTTTAAAATTACATTATCCTCCCCCCAGTGAAGCAGATTAAAAATGATTTTACAAATTAGGACAATCTCAATTTATCCTGGTTTTTTAGCTTAAACGTTATTAAAAATCCTCCCTTGTTTGAATCACCTTTTAGGGTGCTTCCTATCTCAGTGTCCTTCCTATCTCAGTGTCCTTGAGAGATTTATTAACATCTGTTTCTCAGTGACACTGTGCAAAATGTTAAAATAATCATTATATTACAATAAATCTGTAGGCTTCTGGCATTTACTATTTTTTTTTTAATCATTGAGTTTCACAGTCCTATCCTGCACTGGTGCAACAATGGTCCATGACAATAGATTAATACAAAACAAACTCAGTATCCATATTGCTGTATTTACCTGAATCCAAGATGACCCTGAATTTAAGATGTCCTCCCAAAGATTCAATTATATAAATGGGAAATTTATAAATGTGTTACAATTTTCAATTGGAGAGGTTTTTTTTAATTTCTGCCCCCTTACCGCTTCAGGTGGAAGGCAGTGTGGGGGGGAGGGTGTGAGAACAGATGATATAGGGAGGTCAAGCAACTTTTTCCCTGCATCTCTTTTTCAATTCACCTCTACCCCCTGCCTGCCTCCCCTGCAGCCCCAGGCCTCCATTTTCCCTTCCACCTCTGCTCTCCTTCTTTCCCTTCCCCACCCAGCTTCTGCTCCCTGCTTCCTCCTTTCTCCCAGTCTCTGCTTCATCACCAGCCTCTGATCCCCTCTCTGTCCCGCACTTACTCTTGCTCTGCACTAGCAGGCATTGTCCCTGTTCTAGCTTATGGCATGGAGCATGGTCCTAGCTCAGCCCTTGTAGCTGAACAGGCTGTGAGCCACTGCTATGGGGTCAGGCTTGGGCTATGCTCTGTGGCCCAGGCTGTAGCATGGTTGGAACCTGCTTTTGTGGAGCAAGAGTAAGGGATGGGGGAGGGGAAGATAGTAGTGCAGAGGCTGCCTGGAAGAGAGATATGGGAAAAGACTGCAGGAAGGAGATGGTGTGCTGCAGAGGGAATGGGGATGGGGGGCAGGGAGCAAGTGTAGCTATGGCCTCAGCTCTGGATAGCAGTTGGAGCTGCAGTAGCCACCTGTTCTCCTACCACTCCAAGGCAAGGGCCTTCCCTCTATATAAAATGGGGAAAAAACACCTCATCTTGGAATAAAGATGGTAAAAATGTACTGTGCCAATCTATTTCAAAACAGCTCTAAATTCCCCAGTTTTCAGACCCATTCCTGCAATAAATCATTAGGAGTTACATTACTGACTTCAGGATGGGTCCCTTTTTACCTTTTGAAATAAACCACATTTTCCTCTATGCAAGTGTATATCTTAGCTTGGATACTAGTATAAGTAGATTAAAACTAAAAAAGGCTGTAATCTAGACTCAAGCCCTCAGATACCACTGCATCTGCTCTGAGGAAAACATGTATAGTGCCCACCTGGCCAGCCTAAAATCTGCCTCTATACAACAAGGACGCCACTGCAGAAATAGACAGTACATTTTAACAAGCTATCCAAATACTCTCCAGTGACTTGATACAATACAAAAAGAAACCCCACTGTGACTACATACTAGGCCTGTGCAAAGCAACTAGTATGCACTTCTGAGTCGGCTGATTAGGGGGATAGAGATTCAATTTGGTGATTTGAATCACTGTTCCAAATTGATTTGGCCAAATCTCTGAATCACATAGGCCCACCCCGGCCTGTTGTCCCAGCCCCAGCAATGGCTGCCCTGCCTGCCCCAGCTCTCGGCACTTCGAAAAAAAAGCCCCACTCACCAGGTGCTGCCGGGTGGGAGCAATCCCTGCTGCCCCCCACTGCTCCCACTGCATGGGGGGGCTCTGCATGAGCCCGCTGCCCTTCCCCCAACCTGCCAGCCCTCCCCATGGCTGCCCTGCCCGCCCCAGCTCTGGCCCTTTAAGAAAAAAACCTGCAGGACTCAGCAGTTGCTGCCCAGCAGGGGATGATGCCCACTGCCCCCTGCTGCCCTGCACTCAGTGGGGGACTCTTCCACAAGCCCCCTGAAGCCCTGAGGCCACTGCAAGAGTCCAAGGTATTTTTTTCTTAAAGGGCTGGAGCTTGGGTGGGCGGAGCAGCCATGGGGGGCCGGGACAGTGGGGTGTTGGGGGCTTATGGCAGATTCCTCAATGTGGCATGGGGCAGTGGGGATTTCTCCCCTGCCCAGCAGCACCTGGTGAGTCAGGGCTTTCTTATAAAGCACCGGGAGCTGGTGCAGGCAGGGCAGCCATGGTGAGGATCAGGGGAGCCTGGGGGAACAGGCAGGGGATGAGAGCTGGCAGGTGTCCCCCATGGTCCCCTCCACCCCCTACTTACCAGCATGGAGTCTGGCTCCAGCTCCCTGCTGCAGCGGGTGGGACTGCCAAAGTCATGAAAACTCTCTGTATCTTTCCCTAAGATTCAGAGAGTTTTGAATTAATTTGAACCTTTTTATTGGTCCCCTGATTCAATTCAGATTTGGAGATTGGCCACCAAATTGGGCTGAAAGCTTCACACAGTTTTACCACATACCCCTGATGGTCATCTACCACTTTACAGTGGGACCAATCAGGAGAATTATCAAAAAACTGCAACCCATGCTTGACAAAGACCATGAGAGAAATATTTCCATCCCTTCTTCTCCTGGTTTTCAAACAAATCCCTGACTTTGACCAACTCATCGTCAGAAGCAACCTTCCCACTGTTCAACAGACATAAAGTGGGATAAGGTCTTGCATTGGCAAGAAATGCTTTATCTGTCAACACATCTCCATTGCAACTACAATTAACAAAAACCATCCAAATCTCTGGTTCCTAGAGATGGTTTCCCTAAATGTGACACACCTGGTCTAAAGAACTAAATGCCATTATAGTAACTAGGTGGGTGAAATGAAACAGGAACTACATACCAGAATAAACTCTCACAAAAAAACAATGAAGGACAGAGACATGTATTCACCATTAGGAGCACATTTCTCTCAGAACAAGCACTCCTCTGATCTCTCTATCCTCACACAAGGGAAATCTATCTAACATCTTTAAAAGGTGAACTTGGGAATTCACAAGCTGGCTGGACACTAAGAAACATGGACTTAACAATTATATTGTTTTTATAGCACATTATAATCTTCCAGACTCCTGAATTTTTTCCACATAGGAAAGGTGAGAATGACCCTTCTCTCTTTTGACAGGTGTTGATCTCTCAGTAATCAGCCTTTTTTCTGTTATCCCTGGCAATTTTTCTCACCCCCTCCTGCTACTGTATTTTGCTATACTGTGCTTGGCTTGTTTTAGTCAGATTTGAAGAATGCCTTACATTGTCTATCTCTATTCCAGCTATACAGCTGGTCCAATAAAAGGTATCATCCTAAGAAATTCTTTAAACATAAATGCATTCACCACTCAACACGCACTTCTGATTCCAAAATACAATACAGCATAACTGTCTAGGTCAATGCTGTTTATGAATCAGCTCCATGAAAATTGCCAATAATATATATTTTACTGTTATATCAACAAAAGCAGCAGGGTAGGGGGAATGTGTGGGGGACACTTGTTTTTGTTTTCTACATTAAGTTTTCCTAAAATCTTGAGGGGAGGTGGGATTTGTATTTGTTTGAAGTGTCTTTTTAATGAACTCCAAATCCAAAGTGCAGGCATATTAGCTTTATTATAGTAACTAGTACAATGTTCAAGACTGAAAATACCACATTAAAATAGACTTATGCAAGGAAGGCTCAGTTGCTTTTATGTGATTGTAGAACAGAACATTGAAGTGAGGATTTATGTTGTAACCCTTCTTTGAATACACTGTCTCAAATATCACATTTTTACCACTCTCTATGCAATCTTGAAAGGTAGTTCGTAGATTTCTGCAGTGCAGCATGAAGGCTAGTTATCCTAGGTGCTTACAGTCAACTTCAGGTTACACGTCCTTATAAATTAATGATTACATCCAACATTAACACAAGTCTTTTATTTTCAATTATGCATAAGGCAAAGCTTTTGCATGTTGGTGAAGGCTGAGGATCAGGTAAATACCATGAGATAGTCAAGATATAAAAAGTTTACTTATTTAATTTAAAATTAAGTTATAAGGCAGCATACGTGGCATGAGACACATACTTCACTTTGATAAGCATTTTTTCCAGAAGCATAGATTGTGTTTATTTTGACCTAGCCTAGGTAAAGGTGTTACACTTAATGCAATTTAAGCATGCAAAAAGTGCTTTATAGTCATAACAGAGCAGATATCCATGGCACATGAAGCACTTTAAAAATAGCAGATCCCACTCTAAATTAACTCTGGATAGATGTGTACTAACCGAAAGCACTTTCTGTTTAGTGCACTTTATTGAATGTCTGTGCAGGTCCCATCAATAGTTAACTTAGAGTGTGATTGCCGCCATCCCAGGTGGCATTATGCAGGGCTGTGCTCTAGATTCAGGCAGAGCTGGTTTACATTGCCTGAGTGCCAGGCCAGACCTACCCCTTGACTGTCACTGACCCAAGTCAGTGACAGTCTCTGATCCTGCACATAGCCTGATGGGGAACGGATAGTGGGGAAAGGGATGGCAGCTGCCCTGGACTCTTGGCATGCCACAGCTTTCAGGGGGTCCTGAAAGGAAGGGCTCTGGGGTTGGTGGCCCCGCAGGAGCCCTGGCCAAGCAGCAGCACATCCCTACCTGGCTGGGGCTGCTGTGAAGGAAGGGATCCACGGTCTGTGTCCCCACAGCAGCCCTGGCCAGGCTCCCTTCCTCCCCTGCCCTGCCTCAGCTTCTTGAAAGCTTTAGCCAGCACTTACAGTGCAGCATAGACCAGTCAGGGCTACTGCAGGGGAAGGTCTCTGAGGTCTGTGTCTGTGCAGCAGCCCCAACTAGGTGGTTCTGTGCTGTACTGTAGCTGCTGGCTGCAGGTGTGAAGAGGCTGGGGAAGGTGAACTGTGCCCCCTGTGTGGATCTAGCCTGCCCACAGCCTGCAGATCATCTTCCACCCCTCCAGAGAGCCCAGCCAGAAAGTTGTGGAGGTGCGGGGGGAGGCTCTCATGGCAGGGAGGCTCCGTTCCCCACTCTTCCCTGTCAGCTGCTGGTGAAAGTCACCAGCTGGTGGGAGCACAGGGCTGCGAAGAGGGTCCACTCTGGTTCTGGTAGTCTGCAGGAGCACCCCCAGTAGCCTGTGTAGGTAGGCTGCAAGATCCCACCCCTGAACATCTGCTCAGTTGTCTCCTGTTGTACCTTATAGCACTTAAGTAAAGCACTTCATGTTCGAGCACTTCTACCAGGAGCTTTCTGAACATCTGTACTTAGCTCTGATCAGCAATTACTATCACTGATTTCCCAAAGAAAACTTCAAAAGGCTTCATTCCTTTCTGCACATAAAGCAGATCCTCACTGTTTAGCTGAGACCCTTTGAGACTGAACATCTTTTTGCAATGTAAAACAATTAGCTGATGGCTTCATGTAGACAGGAGAAATCTAAACCAGTGGTTCTATCAATCCATGGGTGATGCTCACATGTAGAGTATGTCAGCCTTTAAAATGGCTCATTGAGAGCCAGCTTGGATATGTTTGTGATGTAGATATATGTAATAAACAAATACCATTAAAAAGTAATGCTATCACACCCCAAGAAATCCTTGCCTCTCTGTTAGAAAGAAATCAAGAGTAACTCATCACAGAATTGGCTTTGATCACTTGTAGCTGTAGTATAAGCTGTATGGGTTGTATTGGGGTATGTTCTTGCTTGCCAACTACAAGCGTTCTTTTGTTCTTACTTTACTGACTTTGAGATACCCTGACAGGTCTAACATGTGCAAATGAACCTGCGCTGAGGGAACCAGGACTGCTAACTTGGATACTTGACACAGAGCATGTCTACACATTCATTAATGTGCCATAGTTACTGTATACTGTTTAGTACTTTAACCAAGTACTAAAACAATGTGCAGTAACCAGTAAATCAACTGAGCAGTAGTGCTGGTATACACCTTTTCAGTGATGCTACTGAACAGTAGTCTAATAACACTGTGCAGTAGCATATTAGCATTGTTTCTGCAATGACACAGTACTGTGCAGTGTTATTAGAGTACTGTGCATTTAGCATCTAGTGTAGATATGCCCACAGAGAAGAGAAATCTTTGCATAAGCCTCATTGGTAAAGAGCACAGAATATTAAGGTCTATAGTATATTTCTACTATATTTATGATCAGTTTTCTCTAGATCTGTAAAAAACAATATCTATTGTTAATTTTTTTATGTTTATGTAGTTATTTATGTATTTTTGTGTTATGAAATTGTCTCCCTGTAAGCAAATATTTCACATTATTTTAAAGATATCCTCTGGTTTAACTAATTGGATTTATATTAAACACTGGCTGTTTCCCTCTGAAAAAGATATAGGGCCACATTCCCCATTACATATTTGCAACCTCTCTTTAGTTAGTGAAATTTTATATTAAAGAACAGCAGAATTTGGTCCAATGAATGTGCGTGGATGGAAAAAAATCTTGAAAAATCTTCAATTTCTTGAAGTCTAAACACCAGTCATGCATGCATTAAAAAAGGCATTACTGAAATCTGGAAGCTAAATTGACCATTCATCTAGAACAGACTGGAACAGTCGTTTGTGATACTGAGATAGACTTTAATTAGTGAATGTTTAGGATTTTCAAAATCCCAGAAAAAGATGACAAAGCCATGAGGGAAATACAGAGCGCCCGGGCGAGGGACTAACAAGAG
>JAGPOW010000304.1:53391162-53412915 GCA_030014935.1 Caiman crocodilus | reverse complement strand
CGCCGCCTGCCGGGGTCCCGACATCGTGGTGGTGCGTGGACACCGACTTGGGTTCGCTGGTCTACCCTCCTGGGAGGGTTTTCCGGAATCCTTCGTCGAAGGATCTACACTACACTTGATCTGAGCCTTCAAGAGGCCGAGAAGCGATTTTTTTTTTTTTGCTTTGCTTCAACAGGCAGAACCAGCTGCTGTGCTTCTGGCAGTGGTGATACATCCAGGTGTCAGGTATGGTGGTAGTTCTTGCATCTCCCTTCACCTCATGCTGCTGCCCTGGTTCCATCCCTTTCCTCCTCCCAGACTTACAGTGGTGACACTGCTAGTTTACGGCATCATTACATGTGCTCCAAGGTGGAGGGGATGCTTCAATTAAAGTGGCTCTGAAAGCACTCGCAGCATCATGTGTATTAAGCATCCCACACTTCTAAATGGTGGCGAGGGCGCTTTAACTAAAATTAGTTGGATAAGCTTTAGTTAAAGCACTGTCATTGCCATTTTGAAGCATGGGGACACGACGCAGAGGCTGCTGGAATGTGCTTATTATCACGTCAGAGCAGATGTCCAGCATGTATACAGGTGCCCTGACCATCTTGTACAGCAAAAAAGACATTTTTTTTTCCTATCACTTTTGAAGACATTTTGCCCTGATTTCTAGAATAGGCTAGCTATAACTCCTAATTTTACTTGTCTAATAGAGCTTATGTCTTTTGTCTGCTATATAACATGGAATCACAAACTGAATATTCTCTACTTTTCAACATTCATCACTTTTTGCTATCTCAGACATGCTTTGTTCCACCTATATGTTTCATTATCGTTTCTCTTTCCAAATTATTATTTTTTAAAAGACTTATGCTTATTCTTTGCACTATTCCTTCTACTTTTACTTTATCTTGTTATACCCTGTTGTCCCTTTCCACATTTGGATTCAGCAAGATACAGTTGAGAGGCTACATTTAAAATTTATCTTAGGCCTTTTCTATTTTTCCCCAAAGGAATAGGAGGTCAATAACAATCTTTGCCATATTACACATTTTCTCAGAATCCAGAAAAATCAAATTAGGTTTTCTATTTTCTCTAGGACCTAAATTTCTTCCTTACTTTCTACACATTTAATCATTTTGATATATCTAGATTTTAGATACGTCTTGAGTCAACAGATTACATTTAGCTCATTTTTTAGAATTAAGCCTATGAGACATTTAATAAACAACAGCACTTGAAAACATTAATATCAATTATATCTTCATGTATGGTTTGGAAAGTCTTGCTTTGGACAACAGTAAAGGAACAGCAAAGGAAATGGAGAGCAGGGGGAAAGAGGTGTGTTGCACTATAATCTGCAGAACAATCTTCATTTCTGATGGAAATTACATGTTGGTAATGAAGATGAATCTGAGCGATTCCAGAGGGCATAAATTAATGCAATCAACTTCTTGAGAGGTAGGTTGAAAGAATAGAAAAGCTTCATCTACTTAAACTGTTTCTATCTATGTACTAATTCATGTTCACTTCTCACTTTAGCTCATTTTGTCCAATGCATTATTTCATGTTTTCTTCTTTTGCACCGGTTCTCTATGCAGCCTATGTGGGATTAGGACAAAATGATTTTTTTTAAATTATGAACAGTTTGGCAGAAGTCATCATCTTTTTTGTTTATCCACAAGGGCAACAGAAATGGTGATACCACTTAGTTTCCCCTTAAGTATTACATAGCTCTCACTTCAGTTTGTGGCAAAGATGGAAATTATCCCCTATCAAAATTCAAGAAAGGATCCTATTTGACTATTTAGGTTCTATGAGATTTGGATCTTGAGAATGACAATGTTCTTCAAGAATACCAAAGATTCCTTGTATTTGAATTGAAATTTTTCTAAGATCTTGCTGTTTCATCATTTTTCCTGGTTTATGGTAGGTAACCCTGTATTCAGCACTGCTATGGTGAATTTTCAATTCTAGTTTTTATGACCCTTATACCCCCTCTATGGCTGCTTGCAGATCCTAAAAAACCAAAAATCCCACTCTTTACTGGAAGAAGCAGCACGCTATTTTGACCTAGCTCCACAGCATCTGTATAGATCGGACATTTCAGCAGGGCTCTTTGGCATTTTTCTCTAAAGTGGATTCAATCAGCAATTAGATAAAAGCACCAAAAAAATCCACACTACAGTGCCTGATTTATACAGATATTGGGTAAGCTGAGTCCAACTAATGCACTTCTGGGCATGCGCTGGACTCAGCAAAGGAGCATGCTGAATTTAAAGAAAAGCACCATAGTTTTTCTTTTAATGTTTGCAAGCAGCCTACACGTGTGGGTGGGTAAAGGCATAGTGGGATTTAACGTGCAATCCAAATAATCACACCTCCTGCCACGCCATACATGTATGGAAGGAGGTGCGATTGTGGGATTGCATATACATCCCATTACTCCTTATTGCTGGTGCAAGGGAGGCCAAATCCTGGCTCTGCCTGCACCAGCAAGATCACTGGTGCTGTGGTCCTCCATCCTCAAGGGTACGTGACACCCCCAGAGCTGGGAGATTATGGCTACCATGATCTTCCAGCCCTGTGGGTTTCATGCACCTCTGGTGCTGGGAGATCTAGCCCTGTGGGTTTCATGCACCTCTGGCTCTGGGAGATGTCCCAGCCCTGTGGGTTTCACAAGCTCCCTAGGGCTGGGAGATCTCCCTCAACACCCTGAAAGAGGAGCTCTCACCAATCCTCCTATCTTAGAAGTCTGGCATGCCATCAAGGAAATGAAGAACAACAAGGCTACTGGACTGGATGGCATACCTGTTGAAATCTACAAGGCTGGAGGCAAAGGACTGAGACTCCATGAATTTATTCAAATTTGGAACAACAAAGAGGTCCCTAGAAACTTAAGGAATGCCAACATCATGGCTACCTTCAAGAAAGGAAATAAGTCTGTGTGAGGTAACTATCAAAGTATCACTTTCCTTTCCATAGCAGGGAAAATGCTCACCTGCATCCTTCTAAACCATTTTCTACTTCTTGCTGAGGAAGTTGTAGCAGAATCTCAATGTGGTTTCAGACCACCCTATGGGGCAATTGGCATGTTCTTTGTTGTCTGTCAGGTTGAAGAAAAGTAACATTAGGACCTGTATATGGCCTTCAATGACCTTACTAAGGCTTTTGACTCCATGAGCCTCAAAGCCTTGTGGAAGTTTCTGGCCAGATTTGGATGTCCTGAAAAGTATAACAAAGACCTGAGGTTTCTCCATGACCAGTTGACCGTGCTTGTTCTTTGTAGCAGAGTGGAGAGAGATCCATTTGTGATCTGAACTGGGGTCAGGCAAGGATGCATCATTGCCCCAACGCTATTTTCCATTTTTTGACAGTCATTCTGATTTTTGCTAAGAACATCCCTTTCAGAATTGACACTAAATACTGAATAAATGGAGGGCTTTTCAATCTGGAACAGTTTTGCTCAAAGACCAAAGGATTCAAATTAACTGTCCTTGACCTTCAATACACTGACGACTGTGTCATCCTTATGCATACTGAAGAAAACCTCCAGACCATGCTGGTCCTTTTCACAGAAGCCTCCTGAACTTTGGACCTCTCTCTCAACGTCAAGAAGACTGATGTGCTCCATCAGCCTCCTACATGCTATGAATGGCACCCCACTCCTCAAATTACAATAAAGGGAAAGAACTTGGAGGTAGTTGAGGACTTCATTTACCTTGGCAGCCACCTCTTTCAGACAGTGAACACTGATGAGGAGATCCAGCACAGGATCCGGTGCTCAAGTGTCTTCTTCAGGAAATTGTTTAGTTTGTTTTTATTGATCACAATCTCTGGAAAGACAGCAGGACTCAGGTCTACAATGCAGTCATCATCCCCACTCTCCTCTACAGATGTGAAATATGGGTGACCTACTATTGTCATCTCAAGAGCCTGGACAGGTATCACAAAAAAGGGCTTCAGAAAATCCTCCACATCATATGGAAAGATCTCTATACACATGTCAGCATACTTGTGGAAGCCAATGTTACCAGTTGGTGATCAAGCACAAACTTCACTGGATAGGACATTGTTTGTGGATGTTCAACTCTCTACTCTGAAAAAAAGTACTTCCAACTTAGCTGTGGCTTGATATCTAATGGTGACTAGAGCAAATGTTACAGGGACACATTGAAAGTATACCTCAAGGAAACATATGTGACATCAAGAACTTGGAGGTGCTGGCTGCTAACCAACTCCAGTGGCACTGCAACTTCAAACAAAGGGCAACTCACTTCAAGGTAAAGTGTCTTGCCCTGGAAGCAGAGAAGAGAGAGCAGAGGAAGGAAAAGGAGAAGAATCCCACCCTATAGCCAACTCTCTTCCCTGTGGAGAGACCTGCAACTTCTGCAGGTGGATCTGTGGCTCAAGGATTGGACTCTTAAGTCACCTCAAGACTGATCAGTAAGCCATGGTAAAGATTATCCTCAAATTGAGGGGTTGCTGCCAATGATTAATAATTATTTGTATAAGGAGTCAACATTTTTCTTTTTGGTTTCATTTTCTGACACCTAAGATGCTAATATTATAGTTGTTAGTTGTTGTAACTTGAGTTAGTTTGGGGGAAAATGCTACCTTAATCTCTTTGGCTATGAAAACCCCTCAAACAGCCAGAAATGCAGCTGGACTGCAAAGAAAGAGTTGGATTTTAGGGCAGGAGATGCTAGGGTGGGGACTAGTTTGTAGTATGCTGGAAGATCTGCTAAGTGTGAGGAGTCCAGGGATTATCGCAACCTTAGAAGCATTGTTTTGGGAGGAACAAAACATTTCCATTGTTTTAGCTGTGTTCTTGCCCAGGTCAATAGTACCAGGCTATTATACTGGTCAAGTGTACGCAGAGCTGACACTCTTTAAAATAAGTGTAATTTTGACTAACTCTGTGCGATGATAGAACCACCTCTGTTACCATGTAGATGGAAATTATACTGATTGAATGGCTTTGGATCTTGACATTCTATAAATGATCTTCCATGTGTCCTTTCCTTGGTATTTTTTATTTTTACATTTCCTCAATAAAGGAGCTTGAAGTCTTTGATTAAACAATCAAAAGAAAAATCCCTTGGACAGGATTAGTAATATATTTTAAGGTTGTGTAAAGCAAGCTTACAGTAAAAGGATTTAGACATACCTTTCACTAGTGAAAGTGTTTAGCTAATACCCTTACTCATCATTAACTTGTTTTCCCCAGAATCTTCAGGTTAACCGAGTGAAGTTAGCATAATCACAAACAAATTCCTTATGTCAGGTTCTTAGTATGGATGATGTATAAATATAGTAGCTACACAGTATTATCCATCAACAATAATTACTATATAAGAGAATATGCCCTGCTGCTTTGGAGATAAACAAGCACTCAAGAGAATTCCTCTCCTTTCATTCTTACATATCAGCTAATACAGCAGTATCCAGGAACAACTACAGGGATGTGACCCATGCTTAGCTGAGTCACAACATCTGGGAGAAGACAAAGGTGTTCATAATCCTATCTCCCCATTACACACTACCTAGTAGATATGGCTGAATATGGCAGCCCTTTAAAGCATAGTGAAGCGGGCATTCTTCCCTTGAGCAGTCACAAAGAATTATATTCCCTTGAGGTACTTTTTCTCCTGGACTTTCCCCTATGGCAGTGTTACTCCACACTACCTGCAACCTATGCTTGTACCTCTTAGGCATGAATAAAGTCCAGTTCTTCATCAGGATGCCCGTTCGGTTCTCAACTAAACCATTCCAGCCAAGTGTCTGCCCAACCAGCTCTTGAAAATTCCAAGGATCGAGATTCCATGACTTCTTTAGATACCCTGATAGTCAGAAAGTCCTCTTTAATCTCAAACCTCAATTTCCTCTGCTGCATCTTGAGGCCATTTCTCCTTCAGCCGCAAAGAGAAGCCCATTTCCATCCTCTCTATAATTAAGCTTTAGGTATTTGAGGACTTTTATAAAATCCCCCTTAATTTTCTTCTCCAGACTAAATAACTGGTTCTTTCAACCTTGCCTTCTCATAAGTCTTGCCTCCCAGGCCCCTAATCGTTTTTATCACTTTTTACTAGACTTTCTAATTCGGGGCCCAAAACTGAACACAGTACATGAAGTGAGGCCTCAGCAGTGCTGAATAGAGTACAAGAATCACTTCCCTTGGTTTGCAGGTGACAACTCTTGTTAATACAAACCAGGAAACTGTTGGCTTTTTTTGCAACAAGAGAACACTGTTGGCTCATATTCAGCCTACTGTCCACTGTAACCCCCTGATCCTTCTCTTCAGTACTGCAGCCTGCATGTAACTAGCTAGTTATTCTCTAATTTGTGTTTGTATATGAAGTTATTTCAGCCCAGGTGCTGGACTTCGTGCTCGTTCTTGTTGAAGCTTACCTGATTAATTGGGGGACATTTTTTCAGTCTATCCAGGATTTTTGGATTTTCCAGAGTATCTGCACCTGCACCCAATTTAATGTCTTCCACAAATTTGCTAAGTGTGCATTCAATCCCATTGTCCAAATCCTTAACAAAGATGCAAAATCCAGGACAGACCCCTGGGGAATCCCACTTGATACCTCCCTCCCAGCATTAAGCCACTGATGACTACTCATATAGCATGATGATCTAACCAGTTTTATATCCACATTCCAGTACTTTCATCTAGTCTTGCTGTGTGGTTACCCATACCTGGAATATAATTTATTCCAAGTTCTACAAAAGGGTTGATGTTTTCTTCTTGAAACTACTTATCTCATTAGTTGACTTTACTGTGAAGAATTTAGAGGTCTAGGAACTTGTCAAGAAAAGGCAGAATTCATAAGAATGAATTGTCATATTTTCTCATATACAGCATGCATTCCCCCCACCCTCAAATCAGCGCCTCAAAATTGGATGCAAGTAATATACTGATTTTCTGATCAAGATAGAAGCATCTTCCTTTGAATCCTGCTGCACAGTCCAGCAACTGTTGTATTACTATTCAGGCAGCAGTGGGAATCAATTGACTTAATGGCTTCAGAATACTCTGCACTCCAGAGGAGTTAATGATTGTCTTTTTTTTCCAATGTGGTCTTGAGTTCCACTAATCAAACTAACCTTTCTTAGGGCAATTTTGCTATTTGCTAGCTGCTTCTGGTGTCTTCCTCAATACTTCTATAATGTTGTTAATCTCCTGTGATCATTCCCTTTCTTAAGGAAAGACCATTGTATTATTCTGACTGTATTTTTATTATTTCTAGATTGATTTAAATAATCAATTGCCATATCACTTCAATAAAGCTAAACAAAAGCAGATATTCTGGAATAGATTTAATTTCTGACAAATGTAAAGGATTTCTAAGATGCTAAACTAGACACATTTAGCCACTCAAGATTTTAACTTGCAAACATGTATATTTTTAGCTCAAAACACATGTATTATAGTTGATGAATGACATCATATCCAGGGATAATTGCTACCTGTCAAGGATGAGCCACCCATCACATGTGTGTAAAATTGATTTTTGAAAAGAGCCAACATCTGTTTGCAATGCCAGTCACTCTTAGTGAGCAGAGGGGAGGACTGAAAACATCAGGGGACTGATTACTATTAGTATGACAAACCTCATAATATTTGTCTTTTTTTGGTCTATTAAAAAAACCCCAAGAACCTTCTTTTTCCTCTTTTAAAATAATGTTTAGATGTTATTTTAGTATATGGAAATTGAGGTCCTGTTTGCTTTGTTTATCCTAGAAGATTCTTAGTACAACTAACAATTTATTTAATTAAATCTCTGACAAGCAATTTCTCAACGTCAGGACTGTAGATGGCTTTATAATGAAAGGGGTGCCATAACCTGAAGAACAGCACCATGTTTATGCTGGAATTGTTACATCCCAATGCCTTTTACTTCTGTCACTGTGCATGACTGTCATGTAAGAGGGTTCTCTGGTTTTGCTTAGCCACGTGTAGGAAGGATCTTTAGTTCTCAAACCCACCTCAAAACATTTGAATTAGTTGAAGTGGAATTTCAAAAAACAGCCTTAACAACTGTCAAGAAGAATTGGGGAGAGGGGACAGAGCCAAGACCCGAAAGTGCTTGTTACACATGATCAAAATAAATAAAGTCATCTGGAAGATGTGAATAGAGAATTGAAATTTGTGATAGAGTGAAAAAGAAAGCTACATTCCACAATAAGGATCAGTCCCTGCACAGCTCCTCTGCTGTCCACCCCTGGCACACCAACATCTTATAAGTCGAGGTTGTGGGTGTTTTTGACACTCTGCCTAAAAACATTGCCAACCCCTGCTCTAGAGTTTGCAGGTTAGGATGCTGTGGGCACATCTACATGTGTATTTAAGTGCAATTAAATTTAATGTGCATTAAGCTAATGCACATGAAGTGATATCAAGCAAGTGTCTACACATGCAGGGACTTGGGATTACTGTTAGTGCCAAGTCCCTGAATTCAGCATTAATGTTAGCTCCTGTTCCCTGTAGCTCTGCCATGTGCCCCTGTAACCACTGGGGGATGGAGGGCATGCTCCAGCTTCTGGCTACATGACTGCCAGTGCTTGGTAGCCATGCTGAAGCCAGAGCCATCTGCCAGCACCTGGCAGCCATCTGGGAAACTCTGATTCCTGGCTAGCCCCTTTCCTGCCCAGGAGCCAAGTGCCCATCACAGGGGCATCACATGGCAGCTCCCTCCTTGCCCACCCTGCCTTCCCATGCCAGGGCTGCTTCAGCCCCTGCTCCTGCCCCTGCTCCTGCCAGGAATTCCCAGCAGCTCGCTGCTCCAGCCTAGCCCCAGCCCATGTCAATCAGTGCCCTGCACTCCTGCTGGCCATGGGGCTGGCCCCAGCAGGCCTCCACTGCCCAGGTCCCAGGACAGCTGTGCATCTGCCAGCAGGGACCAGGGCACTGGCACTGGCTCTTCCTGACCCCCTTCTCTTGCACTCCCCACTCCAGCCCCCCTGCCCTACCACCCACACACCCCTTAGCCCCTGCCAACCCCCAGCACTACTTTCAGGACACGCACATGGGTGAAAGAAAAAAAAAATGTATTACCCACCCCCTTCCCTCCTCCCTTCCCTCTCAATAAACAGAACACCTCCACCAACCACCAAAAAGAAAAACAGCCTCCCCAACCACCAAAAATAAAAAACCCACTTACTAGTGGAAAACTATATATACAAGGGGAAAACTATATACAAGTATAAAACTATTTACAATATTTTGGGTCTTCAAGCCCAGAGTGGGGGGCTGTGGGGAAAGGGGGCTAAGAAGCAGGGTCCTGGGGCAGGTGCCTAGCGCCCTAATGCCTGGATGTTCCCTGGGGCTGGACTCCAGCTGGCCCCCTAGTGGCAGGGCAGACTTGGCACTAAAGTTAGTCCTGGGTTGTGTCTACATGTGTGTTAATGCATATTAACTAATCATGTCTAAATTTGATATCTGCATTTGCACATATATAGACGTGCACCCATAATGCACATTAACTTAGGCTAATGAACATGAATTCATTAAGACACACGCTGTTTGGAGGATGTGGAAATCTGGATTCAATTTCCAGTTCTAAAACAAGAAGTGTCCTCTAAGTACCTGGATCTTCTGGGGTCTTTTTATTTTTACTACCCTGGAGCTAAGAACATTGCCACAGAATACTTCTGTTTCAACAAAATTGACATTTTTCAAGAACAAATATTTTGTCAAAAAAGCCTTGTAGGTGTGAGCCTGGAACTTGATAAATGTAAATCCTTCCAGTCCTTGTACAGCTATTACTTGCAAATAGGTGAATTGCTTGTATGCTGCCTGTAACCCAGGGAAAGCTTCCTAGGATAATTAATAAATCCTAATGCCATTTAAATGTTTTATATTGTATATGAATTATTTCTTTCCAGGGATAAAATGTTATTTTTGCACTTAGAGGTACGTCTGAAAGCCAGGACACAAAGAGCAGTACTCTCTGGGTAAGTCACTCTCAGTACTTTATGGCTGGTCCATGTTACATCTATAATATCCCATGTTCTAAAGCAAGTGCTCAGACTACTCACTAGTTACAGCTATATAGCCTGTAGCCAGCCCTAGTGAGAATCACAGAACAAGAAGAGCTGTGTAATACCCAAAAGAAATCATTGTCCCTGGTGTAATCCTATAAACAAAAATAGAAATCTAAGTGTGGCCTTATGGTCAAATGATTTATTCATTGCTAGTAAATTATTTAGGTCACTGAGGAGTATGTTACATTAACCATTGAGAAATGGAAAAGCATTGTGAAATGTGTGAATGAAACATATTTTTAAATACCCTTCATGTCTAGGCCTATGACAGTGGCTGAGGTTCCCAGAATAAATTTATAGATGATATTACTGCAGTCTTTCAGATGCAACCCTTTCATGTATTCCTGGTGCAAAGCCAACCATTTGTTGCTTTAGTTTTGGATGCTAAAATATTTTCATGAGTGCTACTGGATGAGAAGAGATTTGACATGAACAGTATCATTCAGGAAAAGTTAATTTGTGAGCCTCAAGAATATAAGAGTCCAGGGAACAACATGGAGTTCTGAAGGTAGAAACACTATAAAATACAGTCATTACATTTGTTATGTATGGCTTTGATCCCAGACTAGACACAATTTTTTCTTTTCAGATTTATTTCATTTTGGACACTAAATGCAAAAAAAAAAACAAACTTAGGGAGGTGGTGGAAGCCCAAGTAAAGTAAATTGAGAAAAGTTCACGTGAAATCTAGTTTCACTGAGCTGTGTTGATAACCCTTTATCATGCTGACGCAAACAGGAACAAATCTGTCCACGTCAGAACAACAGTTTCAAGTGTCGGCATCAGTGATCTTCTCTAGTTACTTCAAGGGAACCCTGTTATTCACAGTAACACAGGCTACTGAGAGGTCTAAAGGAAGCCAACCTAATGCTGTGCCACAATCCACCTGAGAATTTCAATCCCTCATTAAGACAATGTCATTACCATGACCTCCTCTAAAGCTTGATCAAAATTTCTCTAACAGTGCACAACGCTGCAGACAGGATGACATTAACTCTGCCCACCTCAGCTTTATTCCAGCTTTTCTGAAATAGGGCAGAAACCTAAGAGAATGCCTAGAAAAAGTAAAAATCTTTCAACTATAGAGTAAATGCCTCATCAGTTACAGTGAGGCAGGAAAAAGTTGTCAGAAAAAGTGTGAACGATAAATGTTATTAAAGGTGATGTATTTCCCATTTGCTTATTGCATTGTACCTGATTTCAGCAGAAGGTATTTACTGGTGGACCTTGTAGAAATGTATACAATTGTGTAGTGGGATTCTATTTTGCATATACATACATGGAAGAACTGGGGAAATCCTGTCCAATTGTATTTCAGTTGCAACCAAAGTATGTATGAATTCATCTACTGGGTAGAGGTTAGTGTATCCAGGTATTGCTTCATGTAGACTGTCCTGGGATCCTAATTTGATGCACTCCCACAGAATGTGATTAGGGTCAGAGGACTTAAGCTATATTCTAACACTTATTAGATTTAATTAATCCTGTCTCATCTCTACTGGCTGGTATTCAATTTATTCTAATAATATGAGTGCTAAGTGAGTCCACTTTTGAAATTTGAGAAAGTTTTATTAACATATTTTGATATTAGCATACTTTGACAATAGAGAAAACCATCTGTTTAGCTTCAAAGACTATCTGTTTTCTATTTTCATAAGTACTCATACTAGACTGAATTTGCCTTTCATGTTTGTCATTCCGCTTTGAATGCCTGGGAGAGAGGGGATACCACCATTTGGATGAGGCTCCTGTTGCACTTGTAGTTGGATGATGACAGTGTAATGTTATGCTTTTTATGAAAAAAGGAAAACCAGGATAAATCTGGGGCATGATACATAATTGCCTTAAGACACCTGAGATCAGCAAATCTGAACAATATCATCTTAAGTTGTCACTTAAAAAAGGTGTGATTTTTAATATTTTCATGTTTTTAAAAGATAATACATTGTTCATAAGTGATTTTCTCTCACTCAGCTGTCCTAGATTGAAATAGCATACATAGTATATGTATGGGAACACTCTGGAAAAACACTCTGGAAATACATGGAATCTTTACTTTTATCAGATCTATGAATGACTGAGAATTTGTTTTCTCTCTTGAATAAAATTACATGTAATAAAAACAGCAGCAGTTGTATCGTATTTACTGGAATCTAAGACAAGGTTCCCTCCACAGTCAACATGGGGAAAAAAAGCCCAACATCTTAGATTTGAGTACAAATGAGAGGGAGAGAGAGAAAACAGAAGCTGCAGATCCAACCCCAAGCTTGAGCCCAGGTTTGGAGTTAGAGCCTCTGCTCCCCTCCAACTATGCTCACTATTGCTTTCCCCCCTACTCCCAACGCTTACCCCACCCCATTGTAGCTCCAGCTGCAGCTGGGGCTCAACTGTGACCCAAGCAGGGACCACAGAGCATATACTTCTCTGCTTCCAGCCTAGCTATATAGTTGTAGTGGCAATAGCTCTGGCTCTAGACCAAGGCAACAACCAGTGTGGCTGGGCTTGAGCTCACTACCCCAGTCCAGACCAGGGCCCCAGCTGGAACTGGAGTTGGAGCTATAAGAGGAAAGTACGTGGCAGTGGTTGGGGAAGGGGAGCAGTTGACAGCAGGAAGCAGAGGGGGACAGGGATGCAGGAAGGAGAGGAGGCAAGTGCTAAGGGGACAGGTGCCATGGGGTGTGGACACTGTGCAGAGGGCAGGTATCATGAGGTGCAGGTGGGAGGGCCAGGGGGAGGGCTGTCAGCAGAGGTGCAGGTGGTGATGGGGTGAGGGGGCAGGCAATAAGGGGTAAAAGCACTGTGGGGTCATTTTAAATTCAGAGGTGTCTTTGACAAATACAAATATTTTTTACAATCAAATAAAAAGCAGAAATTTCTCATTCATTTCAACAGGAAAACCACTTTGGCTTATATGGTGCAAGATCAAGCCCAAAATATTGTGACACCCAAGCTCCTGGGATGGTCTTTGTTAAGAAATCATAAAACCTCTGTGAAAAGTTTACTTACTCACTAGTGAATGCACAAACCCATTGACTTTAAAATACATGAGGCCTGAATGAATCCCCAGCAGGAAATATTACCTCTTGAGTTTGGAATGAGAATTTTTGGATAGGCTTTAATTAACTTCCGCATTTCCTCATTTAGGGTCCTACTTAACCCACTATTTAAGAACATCTAAGACCTCCTGGGGACCTTCACATACTTGTCAGAGACCCTCTGTGAGGCTTTTTAAAACACACCTCATTTGCAAATAAGGTACCAGTGAATTTTAAAATATTAGAAAATCAGATTAAAATCAGATTAAAGGAATAACAATAATAGTTTATTATGCTGTGTTGTGCATGAATGTTCAGTGTAGAAGTTAACAGAGAATTTATAAGACCTTCTCTAGTTGTAGAACAAAGTAGAAACAAAGCAGGATCCTTGCCACCTTATGTAATTTAGCTAATATTCTTACTCCACCGCTGCAAGGACATTCTAGTCTCCTTGAACTGTGTCTGCATACTGAAGACATTAGCTAGTTTTAATACAGCAATATTTTTAAAGGGATAGAGCAAGGAGGTGTTGTAGTACTTGTTTTCCTTATGCTCTTCAGCCCAAGCCAGTAGGATAGGTTCCTCATTGTGGCTGCCTGTACAGCTCAAAAGAGTCAGGGCATGATTTTTCTTCTCAAATCAAATGTTTGTGTGTGTGTGTGTGTGTGTATATATATTTATTAGATTATATTGCATGAGTCAAATCCAAAAACAATGTCTATTTTTTTGTTAATTAGGCTAGAAGATATAAAATAGGAAGCAAATATTTAAAGCTAAACTATACAGGCATAATAGGCTTCTAATGATCAGTTTAATGAAAGATATTTCAAACAGGCATGAAAACACTGCCAGGAAACATTTGAAAAGCTGCATTTTTCATGCTATTTCCTCAAACATGTTCCTGAGCCACTCTCTTTCACAATGTAAGCAGCAACTATAGAACACAGCATTTTTTTTCTTTAATCCCAATGTCCTGACCATTGCACTACAAACTGAGGTGCTCTTTGAAGAGGTGCCGAGCTCTTTTACTTCCCATGCAAGACAAATGGAAGGGAACCACAACCAGGATTGGGTCCTTACACACTAGATATGTTCCAAATTGTAATTGTCTCTGGGACTAATGGTGAGATAGACATCATTAGTGATTAGGATCACTGTCAGGTTTTTTTGTATATTGTTACAGCAACCATAGGAACCAGCGCTAGATGAATTAATTTATCACGTTACAAAATAAAAACCTTGCCCAGGGGAGAATTAGGATATCTATTTATCCCACTGGAAAATGAAAGGCAAAACGAAAATGTACACAATGCAAATGGAGGTGTGTACATTCTTGCTTGACAAGACACCTGACACAGTTAGAGTGATCTAGTTGTAACATCTGTACATACCCAGGGGTGGTTGCCTGTGTTGGTACAAGTGCTGATTTATTGGGCTGTGAACTCTGCCCACTTCTTTGTGGCACCCCAGTTTCACATACTGCAAACTAAGGGGATGCAAATCTTTAGTTTTGGACCCAAACAGGAGTATGTGCTCCCTGGAACCAGGTATAGACATTACACTTTTACCAGTTGATTGACAGCTGGTTTATATCCATAACAGAACAGAAGTTCAGCACACACAAACTGATTTAAAAATGGCAGAATCCAATCTAAAATTCGCCATCCCCCCACTCTCCCACCAAAGGATGAATGTGTGTTGTGTTCATTACTGATTTAAACTATGCTGCTGATAGAAAACTGTATAACTTACATTAATTCTGCCTTGGGTTTTTTGAATGTCTTTACCTTGTCTTGAAAGAAAAGAGTAGTGCCCCATCTACCTCACTCCTGAGTGCTTGGCATGAGGAGAGAAGGCATTTCCAGTGATTTTCTACTTACACTGCAGGCAGAGCAACAATGATAACAGCAGTGTTGCTGCTAAGGCTGCAGTTTACCTCATTTGGGCAGTGGCTTGTCTATGTTTCAGCCTCCAGACCATGATGCTGCCTCCCACCTCCTCCTGCAGCAGCTGTTCCAAAATAGCTGCCATTCCTGGCCCTCACAACTGCTGCTGCACTAAGCAGGTGCACAAAGTAGTGGCCTGCAGCCAAAAGCTGATGCAAAAAGAGCTCTTGACAAGGGGATAGGTTCAGACCCTTCCTTGCTTCTAGTTAGTAAACAGAACACAGGAACAAAGTGTCTCTTACAGGATGTGTCTACATGAGACTATTGTGGTGGTGCCTAATTAGTTTCACAGTAAACATCTCCGGGTCTACATGCATGGCCCTATGAGGCAACAGGAAACTATTAAACTCCACAGTAGCTTAGCACTGGTAAATACAAGTGCTAACCTGCTGCTGAGTTTTTTTCATGTGCAGCAGCGCACATGTAGACACTAACAGGCTGCGTGCAGCATGAGGGTGCTTCAGTGCAGGGGCTGCCTGCAGACTAGTCCCCGCATTGGAGTACCTTTGTGCCTCACCCAGCCCCTCCACAGCATGCTGAGCTGTGTCAGAAGAGCCCTGGGCTGGCAGGCTGAGCCCCAGAGCCCCCTGCCAGCTGGGGATGCTCCAACCTGGCTCAACATGCTGTGGTCCCAGGCACACATGTAAACTTGGCACCTGGGAGCAATAAAATTGAGTGCAATAAGCACTGGAATTTATTGCTGCTCATTAATATGCATGTGGAGATGCACCTAGGGCAGCTCGGACTTGGCAGTAGTAGGGGTTAGAAAGGTGGAAGAGTGGGGTTATGACTATCTGTGTCACATGGACTGGGGCTGAGGTGATGAAAAAGGCCATGTCAGAATGTTCAGCAATGGGAAAAAACATCTGATTACAAATTTCATTTCAGCTTTGCTTGGATCCTTTCATTGAAGACGCTATAGCTACCAGCACTGGGAGCCTTGGGGCTTCACATGTTAGACTTAGCATTTGTAAACAAGTAGCTGGTTAAAAAAATGTGGCCAATGTTTAAAAAATCCAGTACAAAGAAGAAAAAGAGCAGTGTAATGAGATACAAAAATGATTTATCCTGTGGCCAGTGCGCTTCAAATTGACCAGAGAAAGTAATCTAATCAGACTTTATTAAACAGATTCTGCAGTGCATCTCCTATGCCTGGAGGCATTGACTGAGCTGGTCTGCAGTCTAATCCTACTTTAGGAGCCTTTCCAGCTATTTAGTCTTTTCAAAACAGAAATACAGCTACATACAATTTAATTATGTTGAGAATTGCTTATATTTGGAAAATGTGAGGACTTGAATGATGCTCAACATCTGAAATGGGCCAAAGGATTGGTAGATAGAGCAAAAGTCTCAATTTTATTACATGCTTGCTAGAACTGCTATTGCAGAGATCCATACCAGCCTAAGGAACTACTGCCAGGTTGCGTAAGTTTAGAGCACTCATCCAAGTCACCCTAGAGAGGTGGCACAGAGGAAAATCTTCCTAAAGGGCTTCCCTTTGCTATTTCTGAAGAAGTGCAGCAATCACTCTCTGACAAGTTAGCAACACAGATAACAGCAATTTCAGACAGGAGAGAGGAACTTTTGTTCAACCGACAGATCTTCATTCTTCCTGAGAGTCAGAAATAGGTTCAAAACAGAGCTACATTAAAACCTTGGGATGTATCCTTAGTGAGCATTGCAGGGGATGCAATGGATCTTTCCCATCCTTTGTGGGTCTGGGCTGTGCACAATTAAAGTCCCCATGAGCAGCAGTTGCTAGATCCTGGCTCTTGGGAAAGGGATGGAAACAGCATCTCTTCTCCTCACCAGGATTGGTGCACCACACAGTGCCACTTGTACTATGCTAACAGGAGGCATAAAGGGTACAGACAGAAGTGACCAATCTGGTCAAGAAAACAGTCTATAGCCATGACCAAACACTAGGGTGACCACTTTTTTCCAATTCTAAGGTGAGACACATGCCCACCAGTTTGGGGTTTTTTCAGCCCTAGCGGAGGGTGGGGCAGGCGTATTGGAGCCCCCTCCCCAGAACGAGGTCCCTCTGCTCCCTTTCCCTTCTTCCATTCTGAAAACAGCATGAGCTGGCAGGGAGCTCTCAGGGAGGAGAGGCTGCTGCATGCTGTCAGTCAGCAGCTAGATTCCTTTTCCCTGGAACCAACAGTGAACTTCTGTTTGGTTGGGGGGATCCTTGTAACTCAGAACACTTCCTGCAAAGTATTCTCACTTGCAGCAGGGAGCTGCACTTCTGTCTTGGTCCAAAACGTATCTCTTCCCTTTCACATGACTCAGCTCTGGGAGAAACTCTAGGTTCTCAGAGGCACAATCTCTCTTCTGCTGAACTAAAGATACAGCAGATATGCTCTTTTACCTTCACATAGATTGTTGTCCATAATGCAGAATTACCTGGCCTTTTGCACAAATCCTAAGGATCCATTCAGTCCTTGCTTTCTAATGAATTAATGTTCACAACTATCAGAGCCATCTTCTTCACATTCCTCCCAGTCTTCAAATTTAACTGAGTTCTCTTCTCTTTGCTCTGCAAAGTCTACCTCTCTCCCACCATCTATCACCACCACCTTTTCTAAAAACTTCTGGGAAACATCCCTTCCTTCAGCCTTACCCTCTTCCTGGGCAAGCAGTTCTACCTGTGCACCTGTCTTCACAGACTCATCAGTGTGTTTTATTTAATAAATTGCTGATTTGTCTTGACCTTCTGTCTCCTTCTGCCAACAATGGTGCACTTTCTTTTTTAACCCACTGGCCCTGGTCCTGACTGTGTATGCTTTCAGTGCTATCACAATAGTTATTTAAATAAAATGTTTTAAATCATGTTTAGTCTAATAGCATGAGTTAATTGAGTTAATTGTGTAACATATTAGAGGGTTTTAAAACACAAATTTTCAAATTGTGCGTTTAGAACAATCCCTGTAACCACTAGTGCTAAGTACAGACATTAAACTTTTACCAATACAAGTGATCAAAAAGTGGCCTATACCTGTAACAGAACAGAAGTTTGGCACACAAAATAGATGTATACCATAACAGAGAAGAAATTTGGCTTAAATAGACTGGTTTAAAAATGAGGAACCTGGTCTAAGGTTTGCCCCTGCCATCAAAATGCAAATGCATATTCTGTTCACTGCTGACCTTAACTGCAATGCTTACATAAAACTGCATATCTTTGATTGATTCTGCCCAGACTTTCTTAATGTCTATGCCTAGTCTAAAGGTTCTTAATAGCCTTTAGGCTGCAACTATTTTTTCTGATCTTTTGAAGTGCAAAGACCTACACCTAACCTCAGTGTGACATTCTTGGTCCTTTAAGATGTCAAGGCATTTTGTGCCAACTGCTTATCAATTTTTTTTATTCTGTGCATGATGGCCTTGCATCTGGAAGGATGCCTGAAGAAAGATACCTAAAGAGAAAGAGAGAGGAAGGAAGGGAATAAAAAGAAAACTGAGATTTACTTCATAATAAAAATGCAAGCGTTTGATGAGACTCCTCATTTTAGTATCTCAGTTGAATATAATAGAGGAGTAAACATAACCACCTTTGTGGTGTAGGCATTTGCAATATGAAGGGTACTCTATTTACAGTATTGTGCTCTGTATTTAGGGGCTGATCTGCTAACAACAACAGAGCTATTATTGGCTTCGGAGAGTGGAATTCTGCCTACTCACTGTTTCTCCTCTCTGCATTGGCTTCCTCTTGGCATGCAAGTTGGATTTACATCTTTGATCCTAACTAGAAACCAGCCAAAAAAGACATTTGAGTCCAAACGTTTTCTGTGTGGGTTGCATTGGAATGCTCTGATTAGAAACAACCCTTCTGATATTGGTATCAGATTCTATCCAGAATCACATGGAATCTAATATTAAAATCTATTTCAGATGCAATCAACATTTCAAAAGCTCAGCCATTCTCATGAGGTTTTGGGTCAAGTTGACAGAAACTGCATGAGCAGGATATAGATACTGGATTTCCACCAAAGGGGTCAAATCCCCCTACTAAGCCTTACTGATTATATGACATTTCAGTCTTATGAGGCCTTATGAGATTTCAGAACAGTTTAATCTAAGTTCTAACTTTGATTTGGTCTTGAAACTGACTCTCACACCATAGTCCAAAATTAACTGAAATCAAAACTTCTTTTCTCTGGTCCATTTCTTGCTTTAAATTTAAACTAGATTTCATGTCATGCGAAGATTCTGAAATACTATATTCCATATTTGCTGTAGACATAGAGAAGATTGGAATTATTTGTCTTGGGGCCTGTGTGGCACATTTTTTTCCGCCCTTGGTTCCTTCAGGAGGTTGCAGTGGTTTTCTTCAGGTGTTGGGGATCCGGTCCTCCTCACCTAGGTGATATAGAGGAATTGATGGACCTTGCTTAGAAATCATTAAACAATGACATAATCAAGTGTTGTCTTACACACAGGTCTTAGAAAAAACACACAGTCTTTCCATTTTATAGTCCAAAATCAATGGCCAGTTCCTGGGGAGTAACTCCTCTCAAAATTGACTATAGTTGATTATGTGACACATCACCTTCTTGTGACTCCTCCCATAACAACAGGGAATTTCACTTCACATGTCCATGGCACCTTTTATGCAACAACCCTCTGCTCCACTTAGAAAAAACATGTCTTACCCATCTCAAAGGGATGTACAAATTAAGTGAGAATTACAAATTCAATTTTACAGTTGGGAAAGAAGAGATGAATGAGGAATAGAACCAAGTTCAACTGACACCTTGTCTTTGGCTTTAACTAACAGCTCATCATTCCTGACTTCTCATATTAATAAATTAACCTAGAATAACTCTTCCCAAAAGAAAAAAAAATATGCCTGGACTGCATTGAAACAAATATACTTCAGAGAGGATGGGGTGGCCTAATAATAAAGAACCGTTTAAGACAACGGAGGAAGCAGAAATTGCATCCCCAACTACATGAAAATAATCACAGAACAAGCAGAACCTTGAAGTCACCTGTCACAAAAACCATAGTTCCCATTAGACCATCTATTTCTGAAGACATGGTGCCACATATACAATAGAGGTATGCAGGCATAATAGTTAGCTCTAAGCTACTAGGAAGTTCCAGTGACTACATTCCTCCTTTTGCAAAAAGCATGAGGATGCAATTTATTTGTGGCAGAGTAATCTGAGCACTCCCTCCCTAAGTATCCATGAATCACTGAGCACATTGCTGCCCACACAGGACCAGCTCAGATACTGCACATACAGGACTGGAAAATGCTGAGATGCAATACTTCAGCCTCCATCAATATCATGTTGCAAGTAATTATGAACCAATAAGGTCCTTTTGTGGATTGTTAAACATTTTCTCTCTAGTCTATTTCAGTCTATACTCAAGGTGAGCAGTTGCTGCTTTGCTATCAGGGGGCATGTGCAGATAAAATGAGGGGCATTTGTGAATGACACACGCAGTGTTTTTAAAACCCACCACTTCAATTTAGGGCACAGTAAGCCCCTACTTCATCTACACATGCCCAGGATGTTTACAGTTCAGCTCTTCCACATCTCACAGACAAAGAAAATAAATAAATGTAATATCAATACGACACATAGCAAAGTTAGTCAGATGTGCAGCTGTCTTGCACAATTGGGGTCTGTGTGAAATGCGGTTTTATTTACTTTAGGTTTCAAAGAACCCATTTCCATCAATGTAGCATAATTTAAAGAGAAACTGCCAACTGAAAAGGAAGAGAAACAGTGAATACTTTACCTTTGTGAGGGATAAAGATAACCTCATTTTTATAAAAAGGTGATTTCTTTCTTTTAGCATCTGCTATAAATAAATATCAAATCCATCTTTCTCTTATCTTGCTTCAGGGCCTGCATAAGTCTGTGGAGAGCTTGAACAATGCTCAGATCTAGCCGGCAGTTCTGTCACTCCTGTGAAAAAATATGGTGAATTTTATTTTGTAATGTAAAACTTCAAATTGCTGTAAAATTGTATTTCAAAAATTATAGATTGCAGATTGTATAATAAGGATATAGGGGCCAACCATGTGTTACACTTTAATCTCTATTGTGTTCCATCGTGTACAAATGTATCCAAATAGATGGAGTTGCCTCTTAGGTGCTCCATAGATTCATAGATTGTAAGACTGGAAGGGACCTTGGAAGATCTTCAGATCCAGCTCCCTGCGTCAAGCCCAACAGACAACTGGGGGTCAGGTGACTCCAGAAAGGTGACTGTCTAGTCTCCTCTTGAAGATTTCCAGGGTAGGTGATTGCACCACCTCTGAAGGAGCTTATTCCATAGTCTGGACATCCTGACTGTGAAGAAGTTTTTCCTAATGTTGAGCCTGAAACAGTCTTCCAGGAGTTTGTGGCTGTTGCTCCTAGTTTTTCCCTTGGGTGCCCTGGTGAACAGTTGCTCACCGAGCTCTTGATGTACTCCCCTAGTGTAGCGGTAAACTGCTACCACGTCCCCTCTCAGCTGCATTTTCCTCAGGCTGAAGAGTCCCAGATCCCACAGCCTTTCCTTGTACGGCTTTCCTTTTTAGTCTCTGATCATACAGGCAACTCTTCTTTGGATTCTCTCAAGCTTGTCCATGTCCTTCATAGTATCATAGTATCATAGTAGCCAGAGTCGGAAGGGACCTAGGCAGATCATCTAGTCCGACCCCCTGCCTTGGCAGGAAAGAGCACCAGGGTCAGATGACCCCAGCAAGGTGCTCATCTAACTTCCTCTTAAAAATCCCC
>JAGPOW010000304.1:53376462-53391062 GCA_030014935.1 Caiman crocodilus | reverse complement strand
CATACTTCTTGCATTCGTGTAGAGGCAATTGAGACCTCCAACGGTTGTGCCCACTGACCCCCTAGCCTCTACAATGCCCCGGCCCCCATCACTTACCTGATTCTCCCTTTTGACCGATGTCCTTGTTAAAGTGCAGTGTCCAGAACTGGATGCAGTGCTCCAGCTGCAGTTTCACAGTGCTGAGCAAAGCAGAAGAATCACCTCCTTGGCTTTGCTGGTTTTGCTGGAAATGCCTCGATTGATGCATGCCAGAATATTATTTGCCCTACTGGCTACAGCATTGCACTGCCGGCTCAGATTCATATTGTGGTCTATTATTAGCTCCAGGTCCCTTTCATTTGTGGTGCCACCAAGCCTGTAGGTGTGTTGGGGGTTGATTGTCCAGAGGCAGAGCACTTTACATTTCTTGTTGTTGAACTTCATCAGGTTTTGATCTGCCCAACTTGCTAGACTATCTAGGTCTGCCTGTATCTGTAGTCTTTCTTCAAGAGTGACCATGCTCCCTTGTAACTTGGTGTCATCCGTGACCTTGGCCAGTGAGCTCTTCACCCCTACACCCAAATCATTAATAATGATGTTGAAAAGTACTGCACTGAGTACTGACCACTTCAGGACACTGCTGCACACTTCTTGCCAGGATGGCACAGATGTGTTCACTACGACCCTCTGGGTTCTATCCTGCAGCCAGTTTCTCACCCACCTGACTGTGTTGGAGTTAAGCCCACAATCCTCCAATTTTCATGAGGACATTGTAGGATACCAGATCAAAGGCTTTTTGGAATTCAAAGTATATAATGTCAACCTGCTCTCTTGTGTCCAGGTGGTGAGTTACCTGGTCACAGAAGCAGATGAGGTTGGTAAGGCAAGACCTGCCCACAATGAAGCCATGCTGGCTGTCATTCAGAATCTTACCCTCTGCAAGCTTATCACAGATAGACTCCTTGATGAACTTTTCTAGGATAAAAAGTCTTTAACATTACATTATCTTTTACATTGATCTTTTTCCTGATCATTTAATTTCTGATGTGGTCTTACCAGCAGATTGCAAATAACTATCTACACTATTTCAATTCACTCATAGGTTGCAAACACTAAAGTTGATTCAATATTACGGTTCCCATTTACCACTTCATGTTGTCTATTCTGAAACAGATGACACAGGTACAGTTTGGATAGTGATAGTCTTAAACTATACACTTTACATATCCTCTATTTGTGTATTTGCTTGTTTGTGTACACATTGGATTTTGTCTGGTTTTCTGAATGATGCTGGCTGCTTTTTTTAATATTTAGAAAATGCTAAAAAACATAGTAAGACGCCATTAATTTGAGGTTGACAAATTAAAAAAAACCCCAGCATCTGAAACTCTCCTTTACTGTTCCCCAAGAAACCTGAAAACCCATACTCAGCTTTTTCAAAATTCCATTAAGAATAGTCCTAGTATAAGACCTGGGCTTGCTACATTTCAAGTGGAAGAAGAATTTAAAGCAAGGTACAAACTCTGCAAAAAATTAATTCTCTTTTGGACAAATGCTAAGAGATATTTAATTAGAGGAGTATATGTGGAGAGGTGCAGGATGAGTGTTTGGTACAGAATAGAATGAGGTAGTGAGCCATATTAGCCTGAAGTTAGGCAGAAGGCAGGATGGTGTAGCACCTTGCAGGCAAACTCTATGGAATAGAAAAGATTAAGTCATTGATATCATAAATTGGTTATTATTTAAAACAAGACTATTTCTCAGTCTCCTGGAGTATATACATTTCATTATTCATTTCACATAAGATTACACAGCAATATTTAATGTCCCATTTAGACCTTGGGCAGATGTTATACTTAAGACATGACTAACTGGTTATAATACATATTATGTATAATAACTTTGTGGCTGGTTCTTATCACATCTTTAACTGAACATGTGGCCAGTGCCCAGCCTCTGGTACCCACAGGGGCCTTTCAAGACTTCCATGGGTTACAGAAGCTGGGAGGCTGTTCAGCTGATTGGCTCCCAGGTGGGTGCACACCAGCTAGGAGACCCATAACCTGATTTGATTTCCCAGTTGGGGGATACACCATGTGCTCCCACAGCCAGGAACTCGACGAGCTGACAGTGCTCCCCCGCCATGGAAGTGCATGGTGTGCTTCTGCAGTTAGGAACTCCAATCAGCTGAAGGTGCTTCTAGCTGTGGAAGTGAATGGTGTGCTCCCCCATCTGGGAACCAAGCTTGCTACTTGCCAGTGCAGGGGAAGCCTGTAATCAGGTTTCTCCTGTACGAGCAATATAGCACAATGGCATCTGATGCAGAATCCCACAATCATGCCTCCTGCCATGAATGTATGGCATGGTAGGAAGTGCAATTGTTGGGATCCCACATCACATCCCATCACTCTTTTACTTTAATGTCTGTTAGGAGCCTTAGTGAATCACAGGTTCCTCAGGACCTCTTTGATTTCTACACACTCTAAATAAATACCACATTCTAAATAAATACTAGGCATCTTAGTACTACACCGTGATTCTGTACTTCTGTATAGATTTGATTGATTAATAAATGATGCCTTTAATGGACAAGTATTTACCTACCGGCTATACAAGGGTTCTTCTGTTTCATGATAAACAAGGCAGTAAAGAACATACTGTATTTTGTTTCTGCTCTAGTTACTATAAAGTGTTACAAAAATTAATTGATATTGACTGTTGGATTCCTTGAACTAAAGTTTTTGAGGAATGTGGCATTGCCACGTGCCTTGTAACTGGTGATATATTTTTTTCCTCATGTACTTTGTTTCTAAATAAAGCAACAGATACTTCCCCCCTTTTTGTCTGTGCTCTCTAATACTGTGATATTAATAGGGAGTGACAGGTTTAAGGTCTTTATTTATAGTGATGGAATTTTTTTTTTGCAAGCTCTAAAGTATAGCGCTCTGTTACTGAAACATTTTAACATTTTACAGTTGTGCTTTTGAGAGAAGAGAAGTTTTCCCTGAAAAATAGTCAAACCAGTGGAGCATTTCAATAAATTCAGAGATGTATTATTTCATAGGCATTTCTGCCCTAATAATCCATGCAAATGCACTCCACTACAGTGGATACTAGCAAATATTTAATGTATTTTAGCTTACTCAGACTGGGGTTCCAGTGTGCAAATTGGTGAACAAATTTCAAATTTGAAGACACAAAGGGCAAGAACCCCTGATGAAATAAATCATTAAAATTCTATTGAAGTCCACCCTTTTTTTGCTTTGTCTCAGCCAGGAGCATCTCAGGTGTTCACTTTCATCACCCCTTAAAAGAAATTCTTGATTAATATGTGAGGAAGAGAAGAAAAAAGAAAAATCTCCAATCAGATAGTGTCAATTATTAAAGAGTAACTAAGTGCTGCAAGTCTGTCCCTTCCAATCCTCCATTGCCCATAGGAAAGGGATTATGTCTTGGGTCCGTATGGAAGTAGCTTTCCTAAGCATTCAGTGGCTTTTCAGTGCATCCCCCTGCATGTTACATGTTGTATGGCAAGGGGAGGGATACACAAACTCTCTGTAGTATTATTCTCCTCAAGTGTTCTTTTTTCCATTTCGACATATATGTAGAGGGCTAGGGAGGGGTTGCTTTTTGTAGCCTTCTTGTCTGTTTTTGTCCCCAGATGCTCATAATCATCAGATTTATGGTGCTGCTCCTCCTCCAACCCTACCAAAATTGCTGCTGCTCTGCAGGCATGGAACATTATAGAAGATCCTAGAAGCCTTGTCCTGCTAGGACCAGTTAAAAAAAATCTATTCAGCTTCACTTTCTGAGGAGGAGATATGATAATTTAATCTATTGTTTCATTCTATCAGAGTGTGCTCCCAGGCTATCACTCATCCTCACAGAGGTATGGCTCAGTTCACTTAGAATCACCCATGATGCAAATTGATCACCACTTCCTTTAGGGGGGTATTTCAGTTTCCCTAATGTTTCTTTTGCTAGGCATCTTTTCCATCTAACCAGCTGGTTTTTTCTTTTTCTTTTCTTTTCTCCTATCTATATATTGGATATATTCCCAGTATTACACTCTTCGATTGCTCAATTTATTATTATCCTTTTATAGAGAAAGATAGGCATACCTGGCACTTTACAAATACAAATGATGGGACTTTGTTTCAAGGAGCTTACAGTCCAAATTAGACTTACTCACGCTATACAAAGGTTACAAAGGTAGAGAAGCCAAACAGGGGGAAGGCCACACAATGAGTTGTCTGTTATATAATCATTGTGTTAGATTCCAATAGGATATTTTATTTAAAGACATTTGTTTAGTTCATTCAGATGTGTGAAGAGTGCCTCAAATGGAGTCTGGGTCAAAGTCAGTGATGGAAAGCTAACAGAAATGGGAACGTGCAGGGAGATTTGAAGGAAGAAAATTGAGGCTATATAGAACAATGAGGGTTTCAGACATGTACATATTTTTCTTTTTCCTTAGATGTTTTGCAGAAGTAAGATGAAAGAGCAAGCTATCTGGTGATTGGTTAGATCAATGATTGTCAACAACAGTGGTACAGCAACTTGGAGTGCAGTGAGATCTTTACAACGGTGTCACAGGGTGCCACACATGATTAGGTATACAAACACCTGCGCGTGATTCACAAAAAACAATACACACCGATTTCCAAGAAGAATCCACAATGTACAAAACAATTCTGGCTTTTTGTTGTCTTTGAGTTCTTTGCAACAGAAGAATCCCTTTATCATTTTTCCATAGCCAGAAAACAAGTGAAAGCTAAGAACTAATACTGGCGGCTAGAAAATGATATTTTGAGGTTTCTTTAGGAATTGGCTTTTAGGTAAACTAAATATGCATTAGAATGCCAAGGGTTACTTGGTTTCTAAAAGCTTATTTGTGACAAAGTTTCCTTCAAGGCCCACTGTGTCTGAAGCCAGCAGACACTCAGGCTGGGAAATTGAAAATGTGTACCACACTGTTCCATAACATGAACAGTGTGCCCAAACAGAGATAAGGGACTCTGCAGCATTAATGCCAGGTCACAATGCCCAACTGCAGAGCCCTTGGGATTTCCAGTTTTGGTGAACAGACCAAATTAAGAAATTGGTAAATAAGCAAATTAAGATGTGTGCATGTGATGGGTTTGTTAGAACAAAGAAATATGCCAACAGAACAGAACATGGAAAGTATGATGACCACAGGGAGAACAATCAACAATGCCTGGGAACGGAGAGTCATCAAAGGGAAGAAAGAATACAAAAGGTGGGATTGCAGAGCAGCAAAGGGTCCCTGAGAGGGGAACCCGAGTCCACCATGCAAAGAAGGCATATTACTAGCCCATCTCACCCACCCCTTTGGGGGTGGGGGGGAGGCGGAGAGAATGGGCTTTGGCCTGCCCTCGACCCCTAGGCTACTGACATCTGGGAGAAGCTTGCATACTGGTTGGATATACCTTTGCCCTGTAACAGCCCCCGGACTGGTAGATATAGAATCTGTTTGCCTTGCCTGAATTACTCTTATCTGCTATCACTGTGTATCAATACAATTTGCCTATTATAAAATGGAGAAATCACAGTCAGCCTGAGGGTTTGAGTCTGCCCAAAACAAGGTCTCTGGGTCATAAATCCAGTGCCATTAATACTTTGTGAAAACTGCCTTGCATCTAAAAAGATCCAAAACCACTGGGTTAGATCAGTTCTTATATTCTTTAAACCCGGCTCTTATCTTCTGAAGCTCTTGTGCACAAAAGTTATTTTACATTGTATATTGATGATCAACTGTATTTGCTGTACCTAGTTTATATAAAAGGCTCAGCCGCATAATGCAAAATAGCAGAGGGTTAGATGAATGTTCAATTTATTAATTTCATAATCAGAACAGGGTGAGGGACATACCTTTTTACCATTTTGCTAGATTCAGGTATGGACTAGGTCAATGCAATCCAGAGCTTCTGACCCTGGTAGCCTAAAGTCTACCTGGTTTGCTGAATAAGAAAGGTAGGACTTGGCCAGAGCTGCAACGAAGAATGGAAGGGAAAAACTGAGTCAAGATGTGACGAAGAAAGTCAAAAGGTAGTCTTTGTCAAAACTTCAGTTGTCTTTTCAAGGTAGAAATCTCTATAGAATGTAGTTGAGAAATCATGTAGCAAAGCTATTTTCATCAATTGTCCATGCTGATAGATAGGTTAAATACTGTTTTAGCACATACTGTCCTATCACAAATCTAATGATGAAATGCCCTAACCTGGAAAGACAGGGAATGCAGAAGGATCTGTCTTCTTCATTTCTTGAATATACGCTAAGGGCAAGAAACAACTCATAAATTCTGGTTCTTTGGTTAGTACACAGAATGGACAACACATCCATGGGCCTGCCCTGGGGAAGCAATGTGGGGAGGAGATTAACCTATATCCTAGATCTCAAATGAATCCTGATTTAATCCCAGCCTGTGTCCTGGACACTTGACCATTACCAATACCCATATTCCAAGAATGCCAGAGCTGCATGGTGCCCAAACACAAGGGTCCTCACCTTCTAATATCAAGAGCTATGCCTTAAAATCATGACATACACTTCAGACTAAAAGGAAAAAATGGAACACTGGCCATATTATCTACTAATCTAGAGGTAAAAGTCGACTTTTCAAAGAGAAAAATATATTCTGTCACAGTAAAAAATAAAGATGTAGTTAGCTGGTCTGAAGTCAAGTCTGCTTTCTACATTCTGAAGGGGGATATAAATATCCTCCACTGACATCTTCAGCTTTCCTGTTCTCTTTTCTTTTATACCTTTTTAAACATTCCAAATCCTTTCTGTGAAACTGAATTGAAAATATTTTATTTTCATTTTATTTTTAAACTTTGACAAGGGAAGCTATCACTAACAGAGAAATCTCTTTATTTAAATATGCAGTTACTTAAAGTGGAGTTTAAAAAAATCATGATCTGAAAAAACTGCTTACATTTTTCTAGTGGTTAACTGAAATTGTAAGGCTGCCGAATATCATGCTTAAATTTACTACATAGTGGGCATGTTTAAACATGCTATTAATGCACAGCAATAAATTCTGGCATAGGTCATACCAGAGTTTATTGGTCCCAGAAGCTGTGTTTGAACATGTGCCCAGTCCCCTGCCAGCTCAGTGCTATTCTGACCCAGCTCTATGTGCTGCAGAGGGGCTGGCTAGGGCACAAAGGTGCTATAGTGTTGGGCTAGTTGTCAGATAGCTCCCACACTGAAGCACCCTCATACCCCAGACAGCTCCGCCAGTATCTACACTTGTGTTGCAGTAAATAATGCCTGTCACAGGCCAGCTGGGCACTGTGAGTGTATCAATTTTATCACAGGCCAACTGGGCTGTTTAATTCAGTTTTGGATCAAGGAGGCAAAGTTAGGAGTGAAGTAAAGGTAAATTTATTATAGCTTACACACACATAACAGTTAACAGAAAGATCAATGCAATACACAGATAATGTGGTATTAAAGAGCTATTTGTTTAATATATAAATAATAAATTATATTATTAATATAATTTAATATATAAATTAATATATAATAATAACAACAGATAATAACAACAGACAGATAGATCAATTCTGTCACAGGCCAACTGGGCACTGCGAGGGTATTAGCCACTGGGCTGTTTAAAACAACAGATAGATAGACATGGGTTGGCAACTTATCAATAGTCCTTTGATGCCAGCTACACATCAAGTGATTCCAGAGAAGTCAGGCATCCCCAGTTGAGGCTGTCAGAGGGATTACCGGGGAAGTTCCCTTGATCAGGATCTGATCCTCACTCACACCAGAAGTTCAGGTTCCAGGCATGGAATAGCAGTGACCGTTCTGTTCCCTCCTTCCTGCTGGTCGCCTGATGCACGTGCTTTTTTATACTTAGACTTATGCTAATCTGTTTGCTTTAGAGCCACTCACAATGTTACCCTATAGCTATTAACCTATGGAATTGAAAGACGTTAAAAATGATCATAAAAGGTTACTAATTAGACTCGGGTTTATCCAATAGGCAAATTACAATGCAGCACGTTTAAGTTTGAAATTAACATTGCTCTGCCTGAACCCCAACCCCTTTTAGGTTTCATTTGAATATGCTTTCTTGGGACATGCTTTCCTGGAATGTGTTGTGTGTGCCAGGCAGTTGGATCCAGTTTTTTATCACTAAAGCTGAACCCTGAGCAGAATCCGATAGGTCAGCTAATCTTGCATCTACAGCTTTGCCTATGGGGCCCAGTCAGTTCCATGAACAGATAATTTATCAGTTTGGTTAAACTTATGACAGACAAGTTACATTTGTGGTTTACAAACTTAAAAGCTTTATATTAACTAATATTACCTGTTTAGGCAAAATACCAAATGCCTCTAAGAAGCACATATTTGTTGCTTACTAATCCCTCTGGTTCTGGCTGTTACAAATGCCACAGCAGAACAGTACTTATATTTACTAGTTTCCTATGGCCTAATAGGACTGCATGTGTAGATGTGGAGACTTTACTATGGAGCTCCTTAGGAAATTCTGTTGTAAATGTCTTGTGTAGATGCACCCATTGGGTGCATTTACAAGTGGCATTTATTGTGCGGTAACCAAAATTACTGTGGAGTACAGGCATGCATCTACACATGCACACACATTCTTCACAGTAAATATGGTGATTTATGCTGATTTGAGCATAAATTTGATATCTGTATCATGCAGGTATCAAATTTACATCCAATTAGTTAATGCACAGTAACGCACATGTAGATGCCCTACTTTGCAGCAACACTGTGTGTGTAGACTGCCTTGGGACTAACTTTAAACCCAAGCCAGTCCACATACAGTGTTAATGCACTTCAACGCCTGCACATGTAGATCTTTGCCTATTCCCACTTACTATGAAGTAAATTTCTATGCAGTAAATTTAAACTGGCATAAATGCACATGTAGATACATCCAATGTGTTGGAAGTTTTAGCTTTTTCCACCTTTGGGTGAACACTACTGGGCATTTCTAAACAAAGTCCAGGAATTTCTAAACACAGCTGTGGAGGAACATAAAAGAGTTTGTTGAGGCATCTGACTTCAGGTGACTTCCTGCTCTTTGGGCAGGGGGCTGGACCCAATGATCTCATGAAGTCTCTTCTAGCCCAAATGTCTATGAAATCTATGATCTCATTTCTAGGTCTGTTCTTAAAGAATTCAAACATGGAATTTACTTTTCAGGGAGACCATTTTCTTTTTCAGCTTGAAGGTATAGCTTCCATGGACTATGAGTTATGAAGAAAGGCTGAAGGAACACAAATTATTTAGTCTGAAGAAGAGAAAACTGAGCAGGGATTTGATAACAGACTTCAAATACCTGAACTTTGGTTATAAAGCAGATGGTGACAGACTACTCCTTGTGGATGCAGTGGATATAACAAGGAGTAATTATCTTAAATTGCAGCAAGGGGAATTTAATTAGCTAGTAGGCAGAATTTAGTCATTATGAGAGTGGTTAAACATTGGAAGATATTGCCTAGAGAAGCTATGGAATCTCTCTCCCTGAGAGTTTTTAAAAGCAGGTTAGACAAAAATATGTTTGGAATAGTTTAGACAGGGATGATCGTGCTTGGATCAGGGGGTTGCACTAGATAACCTCCTCACATCCCTATTTATCCGTGATTCTGTGATATTTTAAAATCACTCATGCTACCTATTAACATGCCTATTATAGCATTTTTGGAACAAATTTTTAGTATTTATTTAACATTGATAAGAAGCACCATTTGGGATTAGTTCTCTGTCAGATTGGTAGCAGAGAGTTACACATTATGCCATATTTTTCAGTGTCTAAGGCACTGCTTCTCTCAAAATAGTTTGCATAAATGCCCTCTGGTGTACATTTGAGTGAAGCAGAGCTCCTGTACAAAAAAAAAAATCTGACTTTCTGCTTTTTAGTATAGTAATGAGAAGTGCCTTAACAGTCAAGCACTTCTGAACCCTCTTTAGGATAAATTTGCTGCTTTAGGATAAATGGGCTGCTCACTGGGCGAAGTCATCTCCATATTATTGTCTTATATTGTATTTGTCACTAACATAGACTAATGGCATTTAAACTTTTCAACCTAAGCATTTACAGTGCTTTTTGAACATCACTTGTCTTTTTCCACTCAGTGAACTCATAAAACTCACTGAATAAAGCGTCTTTCAAGGTACCATGAAGATCCACCCTGTATATTTTTTAAATATAATTTTTTACTACACAAAATTTAACACCTGATCAGGGAGCTACCATCCACTTCTCCTGAATCCTCAAAGAATATATGCATGAGATTGTTAGCTTTCTTTAAAGAATAGAGGGACAATATAATATATATTGTCTTACCTTCTTGTTCATTCCCTGCCTTCTGTTATTCCAAAGTTATAAGCTAAGACTTTCAAAAGAGACTAGGGGATTGTACTACACAACCTGAGATACCTTAAAGGGATCCAGTTTTCAGGAAGTATTGAGTATGTATCTTCTCCAAGGTGGGCACCTTTGAGATGTCTCAATGAATCACTCAAAACTGAGGGCCAAACAAAATCATTAATCACTTGTGAAAATCATGACCATAGAAACTGCAACTTCAAATGCTGTAAGGATCCTCCACTCAAAAAGTAATTGACATCATCTGTAACTGCAGCTACAGTGTGAAGAGGATTTCTCCAGTGGGAACATACTTAAATCTAGGCTTACCATCATATAGTGACATAGGATAAAACAAATGAACAAAAAAGCAATTGAGCCTGTTTAGAATGCTTCCTATCCACAATTTATGTTAAAAGGGACTTGCAAAGAAAAGATGGAGATGTGCTACTTTTTGTGGGCTTCTTTATGAAATGCTAAATCCTTAATAGATTTTTTCTCTTCCAAATATTTCAGAACACCTGCTAATACAAAATGGAAATTGAAATAGTCTGAACAAAAGATTGCTTTCTTTTTGTTGGCTATTTCTTACATCATTGCTCTATCAAGTCTCCAGTGTTTCATAGCATCTTACAGGGTAGGCAAGGCATGCATTTGTAAGTTATATTTCTTTTGTATCAAATGGATGGATCAACTTCAAATCTGAAAATCAGTTAATATCACCACAGATATTTTTTCCTCTCAGCATGCTTCCTTGCGTTAAGGGGAAAACTTCTAGTGCAGGCTTATTGTTCTGTGTTGTAAAGGTTCAACTGACATGAATTACTCTGTTAGAAAATTACATTGTGCACATAAAGATGAACACAAGCAGAAAAAGGCACATCCTGCTGCTTTTCTATAGCCTCTCCCACATTGTTGCAACCCTTATTACTCAGGTTTTATGAAAATCAAGAGCTGCTGTTAAAGAACTCAGCTTTCTTAATGCATTTTTAGAAGCTCATATTCAATTCACAGTCAGTGCTCTGTAACCCAGCTTCGCATTTTTAATTTACCTACTTACTGTTTAAATTAATTTCCACTGCACATCAGCTGACAAGTTGAAGAAAGGAATACCTTAGGTATCTTAGCCTTTAAATTAATTAATGCCATTGGATTGACAGCTAATAACTGAATGGAAGGATTTTGTGATTTTGGCTGTAGCTAATCCCAAATTTCCTGAAGCAAATAGTGTCTGATTGCTTTCCCTGAATACATTATCGAATGTAATATTTACTGCCTGTCTTTATCAGTTTCTCTTTTTCTCTAACCTATTCACTAGCTAGCTCATCATTATCAGACTCTTTGCAGGTTTGCTTCTTTAAGGTTTCTCTATGCTAACTAAAGCCTTCAAATCATGTGAAACATGCAATGTAATCTTCCCTATCAATGTAGGTCTGGATAGAATTGTCTCCGTAAATGGCGATCAATGCCAGTCTGAAAATTTATCACGTGTGTAGGTATTTATGCCAATGTAAAAAGGGTGTATATAACTAGCATTCTCACTTGTAAGCATTTTACATCTATTTTCCATTAGTGTAAGTGATTATACAAAGGTAAACCTGGTCCACAGTGCTCCTTTTTCTTAGGGACGAAGTGCTTGGTGCTTTAAGATGTGGCCTTTCTGAAATCAATTTACAGGATATAAAGATCAATGCGGCAAATCTAAATAAAAAATGAGGACATTCTCTTCTCAGAGGAGGTAGCTTAAAAGTATATGGAGGCCTTTTGTGGTCTTGCTTGGCAAATACTACCTCAAATCTTCTGCTAACCTTTTTCTTTAAAAAAAAGAAAATGATAATTCATTTATACAGATGTACTAATATCCCCCTCCTCTTCCTCCAGTTCCCCCTCCTGAACCTACTCCTGGGCTGGCAAGGAACACCTGGGGAACCAGGCAGGGGGGATAAGGTTGTCTGCTGGCAGTGTTGCCTCTGGCTGAGCCTGGCTCCCTGTGGAGTCTGGCTGGAGCACAGCAGGAGAGGGTCTGGAGCCATCCTGTCCCCAAGGTAGCCAGGACAGTAGCTGTGGCAGGTGAGGGTGTAGGGAGTGGAAGGGTAGGGGATGTGCCACTGAGCATGAAAGGGAAGGGAGGGGGGGCAGGATTCTTACTTACTTTGGGTCTTTAAAAAGCCCTCACTTGCCAGTTCTGTGGCATTGACTAAAAGTAGGGGAAGTGCATGCTCATCTCTGGGTCTAGATCCAACCTGCTGTACATACAAAAAACACCTCAATAAGCCTCTACTTAGTCAAGGCATACTAAGCCTCAAAGTGCAACCTATCTTGTTCAAGTCTTACTTGCACTGAAAGAAATAAGGTGAAATGAGTTATTATCCCACTCAGCTATGTTCCAGGCATACATGACTTCTTTTAAGACATTCTTTTAAGACACTTTTCCCAAACTCCTTTACATGAAGTATTGAAAACAAAAAAATCTTGATAAAACACATGCCTTCCCATACCTTTAATTTATTCTAAACTTTTTCCTTTTCACATAAATCACCACTACAGTAATTCCCACTCAGATAGCTACATGTCACTTGGTCAACAACCATAACTTACCCTTTTATATTTTCACAGAACGAAAAAAATACAGGAAAAAGGAGCAGTAAAATATTTAAAAGTTTTGGTTGCATCATATATTTGTGTATATACAAATCACTGCTTTTATCCTCCAGATTATATACAGTAATGTAAGGAACTTTACCAACTATTCTCAACTAAGCTATTAAAAGACATTTATGAGCAGTACAATGACTGAACTTCAAAACATATCCTAGAGAGGAAAATAAAGGGGATCATTGGAAAACCAGGTAATAAGTATTAGGCCACTTTGGCTAACTGGATAGGGATACCCTAATCTATCTTGGATTAGATGTATAGAAGATACACAGTGTGCTCTTGTTGCAAAGAGGGGTAACAGCATACTGGGCTGCATTAGTAGAAGCACTGCCAGCAGATCAAGGAAAACAATTCTTCTCCTCTGTTCAGCACTGGTAAGGCCACATCTGGAGTACTGTGTCCAGGTCTGCCCCCTGCCCCGAAAGGAAACTGGAGAGAGTCCAGTGGACAGCAACAAAAATGGTTAGTGGGCTGAGGCACATAATTTTCTATGATTCTAAGATGTTTCTATGATGCCTTCTCTACAATGCTAGATGAACTTATGACCCCTTTTTATATTTCACTGTTACTAATAATATCTCAAAACCCTGGTGAAACTGTAATTCAGACAAGATTTAATACCCTGGCTTAAACAACAGGTAGTTCTAAACCATGTCCTAGAAAAGATAAAAGAACCTGATAATCTGCAATATTTCCAGGAATAGACCATGGCATAATTCTTCCCTGCTAACCAGAATCGTCTTGGGTGTTCAACCTTCTTTGAAAGTGTTAATCCAATGACTGATAAATTCAAAAAAAGCCTGGCTTTTAGAACATCTGGAAAACATTGTTTTCCTTTGTCAGTAACTAGTACATTAAAATACTGTGGCATATTGTAGGTGAATATTTTGTGAATTGGCACAATTTCACATGTAATGTTCTGTCAGCTGAAATCTGTTTGAAATTCCCATTTAAGAGAAGATTAAAATGGGCAAATGCATGAATATGGGCTGCCTCAAATCTGAGGTTGAAGATTGACACACTGTCCCCACCAAATTGCTACTGGGTTTCACATACGGAATGAGGAGGTTGGGGTGCAGATTGTGGCTCTAGTTTACATTTTGTTTCCCTGGTGGCTTCAGGGAGGTTATTCATATACACCTGCTGGGACTCATTGCAAAACTAACTACTGAGTCTTTTGTGCCTCTGGGAACACTTTGTGTCAGATTCCATTTAATGTTATGGGCACCAACTCAGCTGCATTAGCGCTGCTTTTGGCATTTGCCCAGTTTGTGATTCTGGGTACAGCAAAGCCGAGGTGAGCTCCGAGCCTGCTATCTGATTTGTCTTGTTTGCGATGGACCATAAACAATGGTTTCATGGTCACTATCGCCCAGGCTGCCCTCTATATTTAAGTCAGTCACCAGGTCATCTCCTTTAGCCAGGAACAAGTCTAGAAGAGCATTACTCTCTGGTTGGCCCATGCACCACCTGAGCTAGGAAAAGCATTTTGAAGCAAAGAAATTGGATGTATATAAGTCAGGACCATATGAACTTCATCCAAGAGTGCTGAAGGAACTGGCGGACCTTTTCCAAAACTCGTGGT
>JAGPOW010000304.1:53352261-53367613 GCA_030014935.1 Caiman crocodilus | reverse complement strand
ACTAGATTTTAGCTTGTCATTGGTGTTGCATTCATTTTGTTTATGATGACCTTATTTTGTCCACTGAGTAATCTTTGGAAGGCTGGGCCGGGAGGATACCATCATTTCTCTGACATACTTACACAAAACCATGCTTGCTTAATATTAGTCTGTTGCCTTCTATTGTGCCAAGTTTCAGCAAGCCTATAAACTACCTCTGGAAAGGCTATTTTTAGATATCCCCCAAAATTCTGTCACCTAAAACTCCACGCACTTTTTCATGCCGCAGTGTTGACAGTGGCCAGTGGGGATCATGGACTGCCCAAAGATGCTGCCGGTGGTGTTGGCAACAAGCGGGGGGGGTGGTGAGTGGCAACTGCCTACAGGCGCCGCCGAATAGTGTCTATTAGGGTGACAACATTTGGATTTGGGGAGCACTGGATTTGCAGCTGAATAAAGAAAGGCTTTACCTGTGGCCTAGCAAAAGCTGCTAACCACAAGACAGAATGATATCTAAGCCAGCCATCTGCTTATGCTAAGTAACCATCTTAACTGTGTTAACCATTTTTCTGAAAAAGCAGCAAGTGAGTCTGTGTGAGTCAGCATGCTGTGAATGAGGTGAAGCCTTAGAAATGTGGAAGATGGTACCACATGGAACAGAAAAACAGACTCGAATGTGAAAAATAACAAGTAATTAGTAACAGAATCTGAGATGAACATTGATGAAGAAGCCTCCAGAAGCTTCCAGGTTTTGGTCAAAGTCTGCCCATTGACTGGAGAAGTGGGGTGAAGGTCTTAGACATGCACTCATAGCAAAAAGGCATGTAAATGAATGAAATGTACAGGCAATTCCATGTTAATGAAACAAACAATAAACAGAGGAGGAGCATGAGATAGGAGATATAGGTGGAACCAAAGGAGGAGTGAGGGTGGAATAAATGTTAATGAGTATGAACCAAAGTGCATAAAATGTGGAAAAAACTATTGTCCAGTGCTGCTCCCCTGGTTCATGGGCTGTGTGTCTGTGAGGGAGCTTCCCTGAAGCTGTCTCCATTCTGAATAAAGCTGTTGCAAGCAATGTGTGCAAGTAGCGTTTGCTCCCTGCTTGCTCTGGCTAATGAGTAACAGGATCCATGAACAATTGGATCGTCATCTCCCTAGTCATTGAGCGCCGCATGCAGTCAGGGTCTAACAGTGTTGGTAGCACCTTTTTGTAGGGGGTGCACCACCATGCTTATGGGGTGCATGTACACCCGTGTGCACCCCGATGCGTTGAGCATAGGCAAGTAAATCCCTCTTCTTCTCTAAGTCATATAAAAAATCATAGCTTTTTGCCATCTTTCCCCTACTAACCATGGACCCCTGTTTTTGCATCTTACCTTGTCATCAAAAGATTTCATTTTTTGTGATTATAATACAAATGAAAAAAAAACATACTCCCTAAACCAAAAGCAAATAAAATAAACCTTGGAAACAACAAGACAAATGAAAGATTAATTCAAATCATATTTCTTCTACTGGTACTCTCATGGTCTGCTTTTGTTTAATCTATTCTATAAGATCTCTGATCTGTGTTTTGTCTTCTTACATTGCTTTAAATCAACATTCACATTAGTAATGCTATAAAAGCAACACACAAAGGTCATTAAATGTATACATGGGCAATTGCAAATTTGGACCTTAATCCTTCTGATCCTCTTTGAACACTATCTGACAAAAAAAATATTCTATTTAACTACTTCATAGGATATTTGAGGCCTAACAAATGTATAGGCAATAGAATGACACCCATCTGCATATTTCAGTGGAAAAAATATGGCTCAATATTCATAAAGGAGACTATATTTTGCCAAGTAAAAATGTCAGTCAGAAAAAGGGGTCAGATTAGACCACAGTGGTTCTGAAGAACATGCATTGTGCTCTTACTTTTAGATTGGGAGTGTCAAACTCATCTCACCCTGGAGGTCAGGAGAGTGCCATGGGGGCAGACCAAAGGTCAGATTAGGCCCACAGAACCCTCCCACTCTTGTGCTGGATCCAGTGCACAAGGTGCCCACTCCAGGATCTGCATTATATGCAGTGCCTGCCCCAGCTAGTCCAGGATCCATGCCACACATGGTGCTATCCTCACCCTACTCCCTACTGGTCCAGGACCTGTGCTACACATGGTACCCACTCTAGGTAGTCCACAACCTGCACTGCACATGGCACCCACACTTCTGGTCCAGAGGAAGGCATTAAGTGTGGCACAGTCCCAGAACATGCAGGCTCAGTCCCAGAACAGTGTCATGCAGGTCCCAAAGCATGCACTATGTGTCCTAGGCCTCACATGCAGAGCTAGTCTGTCACGTGTTGCATAAGACAACTCAGACTGAGAAGCAGCATTGGGGGCTGAGTGATGGAGCTCTGCAGGCTGAATCTGGTGTGTGGGCCATATCTTTGACACCACTGTTTTAGATCGTATGGCCTCCAAAATGGGAAACCTTCAAATCGGTATGGATATGACAAAATACACTGCAGACCTCCTAAAGCTTGGCAATGATTTAGTAGACTTGGAGCATACTGAATATGGTTAGGGTCAGCCCTCCCCTCATTGTTTTAAATCATTTTGTTTTTCAATATATAAAACAAAAACCACAAAAAAAAGCAGAAACAAACCAACCAAATTCTATAACATACAGCTGGGAAGAAACAAAATAACACTGTCAATACTCAAATTTGCACTACAAACAATTTTTTCCTATATGGCTTATTTATTATATTTAAATTAGATCTGCAAAACATACACACTAAGTACAGACAGTCAAAGAGCCGGAGGCTGAATCAATTCAGTCTTCACAGGTTAGTCTAAGATACACAGATTGAATGGATAAGCAAGCTAACAGACATTCACTTTTGAGTCTACAAATGTAGTCACATGCCTGCAGTGGCCCAGGTCAGAAACTGGCAACACTAAAGCACACCTCCCTGCTTGGCTGGAGTAGACAGCTTGGACCAAGCCTAGCCCACCCAACCCTGCAAGCAGGGGGAATCTGAGGTGGTGCAAAGTATCCTGGGATGCTTAGGGACTGTGAGTCATCTTCAGTCTGGAGGGGCTCTGGGACAGAAGTTCAATAAACCAATTTAACCTAAATCAGTTAAGTCTTATGCTACATCCATCCAGGTTTACTGTAAATCAGTTTTGGCCATTTTGAAAGTGGTTTATGTGCACTGAACTTCAGTTGTGTTACAGATTTGAACTGGTTTCTTATTACTTATACCAGTTCATGTGCAATTTCTGTCCCTAGCCATAAAGTACAAGTTAAAAGCAAACCTGTTTATAAATGAACAGGATAATCTCTGACTCAGAGCCAAAGTATACACCTAGTTTATTTGAGAAAGGATATAGTTCATAATTTCCATAAGCAAATTATATCTTAGCAGTGGATGCTATAATAAGCAATATATAATTCTGATATATTTTTTACTGCTACCTTAAAACATTACTTTAAAATAATCCCTTGCTAAATTTTTGTTATTTTTCCCTCAAGTATATTTTTTGGTAATAGCTACAACTGAAAAATGATCCTTCATTTGAAATTATTGGCCAATTTTTTAAACTGCCTTAAGGCAGTATTAGATTTTTCATGCTAAACTGCATGCTTCTCAATTTATATCCTAACTAGATATATCAGGTCTAAAAAATTTGTGAAGGTGATTATTTTCTGATTTTTTTACACTTTGCCTGCTTTCACAGATGTGGAAATAAAGAATGCGCACTCTACCTGGAACAAACTGAAACCTATTTCTAAAACATACCATGTAACCCTCACTACCTAAAATGACATTCAAAAGTAGAAAATAAGTGCTCCCAGTACTGAATTTGGTCTTATATCATGCATTACTGGATCTCAAGTTGTTTTGGGATATGACCTCTTTACATCACTATCAGGTTAAAATCTCAGATAAGGCTAATCCTTGATTTGACATTTTTACAGAGGTTATAGAGTGGAGTTGACTTAAAATGGATGCCAATTGTCTAGACAATCCTGACAAAAGCTGATTTCCTAGGCTAAGTCCATTTTCTGTGTGGCATGTTAAGCCAAAAAAATTTTTTTAATTCACTTTCTATGGCTCCTTCTAACCAATTCCCTTTGTCTTCTAATAGCTTTCTACATTCTCTTTTGTTTACAATTTTATGGCACCACAGGTACCATAAAAATACCCTGTACGGGTATTTTAATGGCAGAGAAGACAAAAATAAAAAACCAAAAATAAAGCCTGCCCCTGGGAGCTTATAACCTGAGACTCCAATTCCGCAGGCAATTAATCTCACCATGAAAATGCTTGACTGGTGGATCCTGTACCATTTAATCGACAGGACTTGGAGCACTGGAATCTGCAGTCAAGACCCTCACACTTGGTGCTGAGATTGCAGAATGGCAAACAAGGCCAGGCTTGTGCATTTGCAGAATGTGGACCTATAACACAGTACAAAACCCAAGAATAACCTTAGTAGTGAATAAAAGAGGGTGGACATGGGGGAGACAAAACAATGAAGTAAATATACAAGTGGGACTTAGGCTCAGTCTTGCAAAGGCTAAGTCTTAGGAAGCCTCCTTCCTAGTGAAATTCTCAGCCCAGAGGAATCATAGAAAGTTAGGGTCGGAAAGGATCTCAGGAGGTCATGTAATCTAATCCCTTACTCAAGGCAGGACCATCCCCAACTAGATCATCTCAGCTTTATCTAACCAAGACTTAAAAACCTCCAAGGATAGAGATTCCACACTCTCTCTGGGTAACTTGTTCCAGGGTTTTACTACCTTCTTACTGTGAAAATTCTTCCTAATATGTAACCTAAACTTCCCTTGCTGCAACTTGAAACCATTGCTCCTTGTTCTGTCATCTGCCACCACTGATAACTGGTGACAGTCTAGCTCCATCCCCTTTTACTACCCCCTTCAGGTAGTTGAAGGCTGCTATTAAGTCCCCTATCAATCTCCTCTTCCCTAGATTAAATAAACCCGGTTCCCTCAGTCTTTCCTCATAAGTCATGTCCCCCAGCTTGCTCACCATTTTTGTTGCCTTCCACAAGACTCTCTCCAATTTGTCCACATCCTTTCAGTAGGAGGGGGCCCAAAACTGAACACAGTACTCCAGATGTGGCCTCATCACTGCTGAATACAGGGGAATAATCACTTCCCTTGACCTGCTGGCAACACACCTACCAATCTACCAATGCAGCCTACTATGCCATTAGTCTTCTTGGCAACAGGGCACACTGCTGGCTCATATTCAGCTCCTCATCCACTGTAACCCCCAGATCCTTTTCTGCAGAGCTGCTGCCCAGCCAGTCAGCCCCCAGCCTATACTGCTGCATGGGATTGTTCTTTCCTAAGTGCAGGACTTTACACTTGTTGAACCTCAAGATATTACTTTTGGCCCAATCCTCAAAATTGTCTAGGTCACTCTGAATCTTAGCCCTACCTTCCAGCATATATATTACTCCACCCCAACTTGGTGTCATCTACAAACTCTCTGAGGATGTACTCCATGCCATTTTCCAGGTCGTTGCTGAAGACATTGAATAAAACTGGTACCAGGACCGACCCTTGGGGCACTCCATTTGATACTGGCTGCCATCTAGGCATTCAGCCATTAATTACTACGCTCTGATCCCAATGCTCCAGCCAGTTTTCTACCCACTTTACAGTCCATTCATCCAGCCCATAGTTCCTTAGCTTGCCTATGAGAATGTTGTGGGAGATGATATCAAAAGCATTGATAAAATCAAGGTACACCACATCCACCGGTCTCCTGGAATCCACAGAGGCAGTCATCTGATTATAAAAGGCATTCAGGTTGGTCAGGCATAACTTGCCCTTGGTGAATCCATGATGACTGTTACTAAATCACCTTCTCCTCCAGTTTTCTAGAAATAGATCCCTTGAGGATCTGCTCTATGATTTTTCCAGGGACTGAGGTGAGGCTAACTGGTCTGTAGTCCCTTGGATCCACTTTTTTCCCTTTCTTAAATATGGGCACTATGTTTGCACTTTTCCAATCATCTGGGATCTCTTTTGATTGTCATGAGTTTTCAGAGATGATGACCAATAGCTCTGTAATCACATCAGCCAACTCCCTCAGCACCCTTGGGTGCATCCCATCCTGCTCCATGGACTTGTACATGTCTAACTTTTCTAAATAGTCCCTAACCTATTATTTTACCACTGAGGGCTGCTGACCACCTCCCCAAACTATGCTGCCAGGTGCAGTAGTCTGGAAACCTATGAAGACTGAGGCAAAGAAGGCATTGAGCACTTCAGCCTTTTGTGCATCCTCTGTCACAAGGTTGCCATTCAGTAAGGGATCCACACTTCCCCTGATTTTCCTCTGTCTACCAACATACTTGTAGAAACCCTTTTTGCTACCCTTCACGCATCTTGCTAGCTGCAACTCCAATTGTGCTTTGGCCTTCCTAACTTCATCCCTGTATGCCCAAGAAATGCTCTTATATTCTTACCTACTTATTTGTCCATGTTTCCATTTCTTATAAAATTCCTTTTTGTGATTTAGTTTACTAAAGAGCTCCCTGCTAAGCCAAGCTGGTCTTCTGCCATACTTGCTCATCTTTCTGTGCATCAGGATGGTTTGTTCCTGAGTTTCCTGAGTGAGTCAAAGTCTGCTTTTCTGAAGTCCAGGGCCCTTACTCTGCTGTTCTCCACCTTTCCTTTCCTCAGGATCCTGAACTGAATCACCTTGTGGTCACTGCTGCCAAGTTGCCACCCACTACTACTTTCCTCACCAATTCATCCCTGTTTATGAGCAGCATGTCAAGAAGAGTATGGCCCCTAGTTGGCTACTTCAACACTTGCACCAGAAAGTTGTTCCCACTGCTCTCCAAAAACTTACCAAAATACTTGTGCACTGCTATTGTATTGCCCTCCCAGCAAATGTCAGGGTGTTTGAAGTTCCCCAGGAGAACCAGGGCCTGTGACAAGGAAACCTCTGCTAGCTGTTTGAAGAAAGCCTCATCCACCATTTCCTCCTGGTATGGTGGTCTATAGCAGACCCCCCAGGACAACATCACCCCTGATGCTCTCCCTTCTGAAAGGAACCCTAAAAATGAGTATAAAAATATACAGAGTGTAGCATACAATCAGGGAACTATGTAAGTTCCCCAGTAGGGAATGCTACCTCTGAATAAGGAGGAATGATTCTAACTCATTGCTAGAATTCATGTTCAGAATTCATTCTCACCCCTGAAGTAGGCTTGTAAGCCATATTAGTCCTTTCACAGCTGAAGGTGGTGGTAGTGAACACTTTTTAGTTTTGTAACCAATCGCTGAGCTGGGATGTAGGGAACTTATTTAAAAACATCTTTGCTAGATTTGGAGCAAGGAATAAAATTCAAGTCTCCACCTTGTGTCTGGAAAGCTGCTGTGCTACGAACTCTTCCAGTCTATTTTGTCTGTAGCCCAGTCTATTAGGTATATTCTGAAAATGCCTTCCAGATCAGGCCCAGCAGTTGGATAGGTGGTGTAATGGCTAATTTGAGAACACAGTTCCAGTGTTTAGGGATTGAACTGCCAGGCAACACATGCCCAGAAACAAAATAATAATCCTTTAAGGACTTTTTAGGTATCTTCCAAGCCAGAAGACAGCCAAGTCAGGAATTTTGGGGATCAAAATATCAACTCAGACATCTGAGGAGCCACTTAGGTGCCTACATTCCTTTGTAGCTCTTGATATGCAAGAGGACTCGACTGCTAAGCTTCTATTAGAGGAGAATAATTATTTCCAGTTATTCCCCAAGGAAATAAACTATAAGTAGGACTATTCACATGCTTAAGATAGTGTACTTGCTTTATGCCTTGCTGGACTGGCAGCACAGTGAACAAATCATTTTAACTCATTAGCTTTTTATCTTTATTTTTGGTTATAAAGGTTTTTAGGTTTAGTTATTTTTAGATTTTGTACAGTTTTTTCTTCCAGACTAGTAAATTGTTGTTATGTTTTGTAATTCCTCTCTCTCCTCCCCAAATAAAAGTGCCCAATAAACTAATGATTAATCTGCTAATTCTGTACATATGCAACCAGTTCAATAAAAAAAATCTTAATTCTAATATATATTTGCATAAGTTGGCTTGCATTGTGGGTTACCTCACTTGCTAAAATATGTTTTAATATTCTATTCTATCATAAGGAAGGTGCACAATTAGGAGGGTGAATAACACATTTCTTTCAAAATAGTCAAAGCACTTTTCCCTTGAAACAATTAAGAAAATGCATTCTTGGCCTTTGAAATTCTGTGTTAAATTTTACAATAGAAGGAACTTTATAAAACATAAAGTTATAACTATTAAAATTAGATTGTAATTAAATCATCCATGGAACATTAACTACAATGCTATGACGTTATTATGTTACTGGATAAATAGCAACGTGACTATGACTGATAAATGTTATTTACTATCAATTGTGTTTTTGGTGTGGAGTGTTTTGTCCAAATCTGTATTACTATTTCTATCATTCCAGGATGCTAGAAATTCTACTAATTATAATGGTTTTTTCTGCTGCGTCATTTATTACTAAGTGTGCTACTCTCATGGCTGTATCGAGTTTGTTAACCTACATATACTGAATTTCATAAGAAAAAAATGAAGCAGCAAACAGAAATCCATATACAAAAGAAACAAAGTATTTGCATATGAGGCAATTGGTACAGTATGTATGGCATGTAATAAACTTATTTCAGAGGCTTGTATTGAAAAAGAATGACAACCAACTATGGAACATCTACATGCAGACAGGAGAACAAAAGGCCAGGAAGACTTTCTGCATTCACACACCTCTATTTTCTATTCCTCGAATACTGTATAAATGTCATTGCAGTTCAACATATTGATCCAGCGTGCATGCATACAGGTAAAAATGTGCCATTTGAACACTCAGAAAGTAGAGTTTAGATATATATTTTTCTTCTAGATTTGTTCCCCAGACAAATATTCTGCTTTGATTCAAAAAGTAGTTCCTCAGTTTCATTTCTCAGAATGTCACTGTATTCTATTTAATTGATAAATAAATTAAATTCACAAGTCAAGTAAATCCAATTTAATGCTAGTTTTTTAAATTTACTTTTATATTTAAGTGTTTATTACCATTTGTCACCTTTTTTGAGAATACATCACAAAGATATCTAGTAAAAAACTTTAGCACGAATTATATTAAGATTTTTTGATAATGTACAGCATGATGATGTCTTCAATGCTTTATTACAATGCTACCCAATATAGTTAGGCTGTATTTCCAATATACATTACTATATTTAGGGACTTATAAATAACAGAAATTTTTCCAGAGTAAAATTTGCTGCATACATGGGCTAAGTACGGACATTAAAAAGCCGAAGTCTGACTTGATTCAATCTTTACAGGTTAGTCTAACATGAATAGATTGAACTGGCAAGCAAGTGAATAGACATTCACTTCTGATTCTGGAAATGCAGCCACATGCCTGTAGTGGCTCAGGCCAGAAGCCAGGGGGCACTAGAGCAAGCCCTCCCTTCCCTTTAGCAGTGGCCAGAAGACTGGGGGGGAAGCTGAGCTGGGGGGCAGGGGTCTTGGCCAGGCCCCAGCAGCCTGAGTATAATTGGGAATGGGTTTCAACCCCAACCCTTGCCTGCATGGACCCCAGTTGTGGTGTGTCTGGAGAGGGAGGGGGAAAGCAGCCCTTGCCATGATTTTGGGGGTGGGAGTGTGTGGGACAGAGGGAGTGTAACCAGACCCTGGCCCCCAGCTGTCATGGAAGGGTTAAGCAGTGAGAGTAGGGGCATGGCCAGACCCTGGGAACCAGACCTGAGGGGCAGTGGGGGAGAAAGGGGGGAATCACAGAGAAGTAGGACTGGCAGGGACCTCCAGAGGTCCTCTCGTGTCTACTCCAGCCCCTTCCTGAGCCCTGGCCAGACCCTCCCCTGAGAAGGCTCTGTACTGCTGGAGAAAAAACTCACCAAGGGTTTCCTGTGGCTGTTTTCCTCCGTGCCCCACAGTGGGGCCCAATGCTATGCCCCTCCAGCCCTGAGCCATGAGACATGACTGGTCTGTGACAGCCTGGCCCAGCCTGAGCATGGGGAGCCAGGAGCAAACCAGATGCACAGCTCCTGTGGTCCCTGCCCAAGCTATTGTTGGCTGGGAAGGGTCCTGCCCCCGTGGCCTTGGGCAAGGCAGGCAGATGGTGAGGCCGGGCCATGGAGGCAGGGCCCTTCCCAGCCAGTTGCAGCTCCTGTGGGTCCAGCCTGGACCAGAGGGAGAGACACCTGGCCACTGCAGCAGCTCCATGACAGCCTGGCCTAGGTGCAAGGAGCTGGGAGCAAACTGGGTGCACAGCTCCTGCAGTCCTAGCCCAAACCACGGCCAGTTGGGAAGGGCCCTGCTCACATGGGCTGGCCCCTCTGTGCCTACCCCTGGCAGCACCCACAGGTCAGTCTGTCTCAGCCCTGCAGCTCAAGCCCCAGGTGAGGCAGGTGGATGGTGGGGCCATGCTAGATCTCAAGGGTAGGGCCCTTCCCAGCTGGCTGTGGTTTTGGCTGGGGCTACAGGAGCTGTGCACATGGTTTGCTCCCGACTCCCCACAGCCTGGCTGTCATGGAGCTGCTGCAGTGGGCAGGGCTCTCCCCCTCTTCTTCTTCCTCCCCCATCATTGGGCCAGGGGGTGGGGGTTGCATAGCACCATCTCAGGGCTCAAGGATGGAGGGGCACAGTGCTGGGCCCCTCTGTGGGGCAGGGGTTGGGGAGGCAGCAGCAGGAACCCTTGGTGGCTTTTCTCCCCAGCATTAGAGACCTCTTGGGGAGGGTCTGGCCAGGGCTCAAACAAAAACTAGACTAGACACTAGAGGACCTCTGGAGGTCCCTGCCAGTCCTGTTGCTCTGATTTTCCCCTCCATCCCCACCCTCCTTCACCTCAGGCCTGGGGGCTGGCCATGCTCCCTGCTCTTGCTGCTTGAGTGCCAAGTGGGGGCAAAGCCAGGCGGACCCTGGCTTTGTGCTCTTAATACAGCCAAATCTGCAGCACCCAGTACAAATGCCCCAGTTAACATCTAATACAGTTTAACCATGTCCTCAAACTGATTTCCCAATTCAGTTCCTTAACACAGCAACCAGATGTTTGAGTGTCTTCCTCATATCTCTACATGTGATTATGTAGCTCATCATCATATCTAAGAGCTTCCCAAATATTTTAAATTAGAAATACCAGGGACTTTAGATCTCCACTCTTCAGACATGAGAATCCCTGGATCACAAGGTCAGAAGTTTATAGTAATCTTTGTCCTCCCTTCCCCTCATCCCCTATGCTTTAGTTTTCAAGGATGCGAATGGAGACATGACCCCAGGTGCATGTCAGTCCCTTAAATGAAAGTTCAAAGAACCTGTGAGAGGACTTCAAAGAAGGGTATGACAGGATCAAAGATTGGTATGTCTGAGCAGTCATCTTAGAGCAGTAGCACCCAATTTTTTTTGCTTGGCCTGCCAAAAAAGCAAAAAAAGCAAAAAAGCATAGCTTTTTTTTTGTCAAAAAGCATAGATTATCAGAGTTTTTGTAATGTGAACACCTTTCTCTCAGGCATGACTTATATATGATTCTTGCATTAAATTAAGTCATAATTTAAATGCTATAAAATGTAATGTCCTACATTTAGAAGAAGCCAATTGAGTAAACACCAGTAAAATACTACCATCCATTATATTTTTCTAGGCCAGTTGCCAGATATTTCAAAAGTAACAATGGATATGAGACAGGACTACTATGTAATTTGAAATTTTTTCTCTTGATTACTGCACATAGAACTAATTCTTCCTGACTCAAAAGCTAATATTTGATTTGCACCTCTTTCAATTTTTTTTTTAAGTAGGCACCTTTAATTCTCCTTAAGTGAAATATATAGGAATGCCAGAGATGGCACTTCTCCTAAACCTTCTGTTGATGTGCTTTCATAGTATTTGATGGTCCTTTAATAGTAATTGCTTCAGTGGTGGTTCATTGCCAGCCATTAACAACCCCCTTCTGGCATGTAATGAATTACCTTGCTTTTGAATCTTATTGAAGGGAAATGATTGTCAAGGGCATTGTTTGCTCAATTGCCTAGAAGTAAGATATCTATGTCTAATAATGAATGCAGAGATGGAAAGACCTCAAAACTCTATTCAATTTCATTATATTTTCAATGCGGGCAGTGAAGTGTGAAATTCTTCATTTGCTTTCTTTCAGAGAATTATTAAATTTCAAACATCAAAGCAAGAATATTTAAAGTTTATACTCTAAACATGCACTTACATAAGACTCCTAGGAGAATTCAAAGCACTATTATTATAGTGATATATAAGCATTCAGAGTTTTGTCCTATAGTGTGCTTGAAGTTATTTGAAAGGTACAGAAAACCTTTTAAACGCACCTAAAATTAGAGCTGAGCAAATTCAGAGAAATGTATATTCATGAATAAGTATTAACAGTTATTTCTCCTAGCCCTGACAGAAACATGCATAAATATTGTATGCTTAGTAGAGATTATAATGAACTTTATTATGTCCAACTGTTTACAGTCAAAGGGAACTTCCAAATTCTCAAGTTCTTGTGTTGTATTACAGTATTGGGAACTCAGGAAATGGCATTTAAATAAAACAGTGGTTTGCAATTTTTTTAGATTCAAGGTGTCCCCCATTAGATTGAAGTCATACCTCCATAGCTTTTGTGAATTTAGTTTTTAAACCAGGGTGCTGCTAACTTATTTATTCTAGTGCTTACCTCCTGGTAGTGGCGCAGGGCAGCGAGAATGGGGAATGGGCAGACATGACTAAGCCTGAGCTTATGCATATTTCTTTACCTCCTCACACCTCTAGCCATGGCACCTTGGATGAAAAGCAGAGCTGAGCAGCATCAGAAGTAAGGAAACAAAGAGCACAGGATCAAGGGAGGCTTACCACAACAGACCTTCAGGCAGAACTATTGGCTGGCCTCAGCGGCCTGCAGTCTGCTTCTACAGATGGACTTAAATGGACAGGCTTATATCCCCAGGCACTAGTGATGGCCAGATCATTCATTAGCTCAGCTCTGCTTCTGGACTCTTTCTGTTTCTCCTCTGTGTAATATGGACTAGCTCTTTTCTGACTTTTTCCCTTCCTAGACCTAGAAAGGTAAAAAAAAATGAAGAAGGAGTGAACTCCCCTTCACCCCCCCCCACATCCACAGGACAGGGAAAAGTACTTTTGGTTTCTAGAAACAGTGGCAGGATGCTGAGGGACTCAGGGTAGCAAGATGGTATGGGGGGCAATGATTAGTTGTGAAGTTGGTGCAATACAAGCTAAATTAAAATGGTGGGACTTGGGTAAAAGGTAGGAATCTCTTTACTATCATGGAACCAGCAAGAGACCTTGCAGCAGCAACCACAATCACTTCACTCTAAAAACTGGGGTTGGGTAGAAGGAGATTAAAGAAATCAAAAAACGGAACAAAAAATTAAAACAATGTCATTTTTAAAAATCTTATGACTTTTTGGGCCACTCCCAAGTGTTTTTGGAGTCAGACTCATTATTTTAACTCCTGGGGCACGTTTAATGTCCCAGGTGGCTATGGCCCAGTTTATCTAGCTGTTCTCCATAGACTGAATATACTGCTCACTGAAGTTAACGCAAGGACTCACAATGACTTATGAATACTGAATCAAATGCCAAGTTCTAATGATCACAAGCCAAGATCTGTGTTCTTCCATTCACCTCTGCAGAAGCCAAGGCTCAATTTTTTCTCCCAATAAGTACATTTTGATATTGAGTACATATTGATATTGAGATTTTGAGTTTCACATCAAGCCAGCAGGGGCCTGGAGGGCTAAAAGGTAAGACTCCTCCCCAGTCCTCCCAGTCTCTCATTCTGGGCTTCTCCCAGGACATCCCCAAGTTTACCTCCACCTTCAGGGCTCTCCCCTTGTATCCAGGTTCTCTGCTCTCCTGCCTACTTGTGGCTGCCCCTGCTATCTGTCCCAGCCCCTGCCATCACCGCTGCTAAGCTCATGCTCTTCTGAAGGCTGAACCTGGCCCAAAGAGAAGCAGTGGCAGCTGTGCAGGCAAATAGGTTAACCCTTCTCTGCCTGCTTCTCAGGATAGACTACAAGGGCAGCACAAATAAGGTGGGGGAGCAGTGAGGAGGGATCTTGGGTGCTAGGGAGGGGTAGTGGGCCCAATCCAAGCCAGTGGGGGGGGAGGGGGCAGGAGGAACTACACTAAGGTGTAACCTAGAGTGACTACATCTTAGTGTAACATAAAATGAGTAACATGGATCAGAAATAATTTGACCCCAGAGTGAGTGGCATAACTTTGAGCTGTATAATGAAAGCTTAAAACTAGTTTCAGGTGTTAATGTGCTGACAAGTCAGGGGTTAACAGCTCCAGGTACTGGCCAAAATTACTGTGCAACAAGGCCCTTAGTTATTTTCTAACTCTCTGCTTCCTAAGGGTAGTCATCAGCATTATTATAAAACAAGTATACTGAAACAGTTCCCTGAGACTTCAACAAGCTCAGGGGCTCATAATGCAGGCTTTACACAAATAGAGTAATTTCCAGTTACTGTTCCAATCTAAAGACAAGGGAAGAGGTCAACAAATAGATAATAGTGAAACAAACCAGGATTCAAGGGGAAGGAAACGGGGTAATGAAAATAGCTGCTGTTGGCCCACTTTATGTAGAATTCATAGCCAAACAAGATAATCACAGATAACGTCAGCAATAAGGAATATTTAATTGTGGACAAAGAAGTCAATTCTTGTCAAAAGGTCTTACAGTGAGTTTCGTCTGTACCATTAAAGTGGAATCTTGCCATGCTCTGGCAATGTTTTCATTTTTGTTGCACCTCTCATGAGATGGTTATATTGGAAAGCCAGCTTTATTTGTTGGCTCTAGATCCACAGTACTTTTCAGGTACTAAGCACTAGAGGAAAAATCTATTAGGTATGGTTTTTATTAAATGATAAACAATTAAAGTTGCTTATGATCTACAATAGAGTTGAGCAGTAACCAAGCCTCCAATTCTTGGTTTCTATGGGCTTCTATACATGTGTAGGGAGCCTGCTCTGAGACACTGTAATTCCAGTGTGTCTCCATCTCCAGGGATTAGCTGAGTCTGCTGGAGTGTGGAAATTAACATGCTCCAGCAGCCTCCATCTTCACGTGTATCAGTGTTCCTGCGTTGAAAAATGGCAGCAGGATGTTTTAAACTAAAACTCATTTGACAGCTTTAGTTCAAAGTACCCTGCCACCATTTTTCAGCATGGGGATGCTGATGCAAGTGATGCTCAGGAACTTTTAATTAGCGTGGTTCTCAGAGTTGCGCTATTTAAAGTGCCCCCCC
>JAGPOW010000304.1:53306031-53352161 GCA_030014935.1 Caiman crocodilus | reverse complement strand
CCCCCCCACACCTCCCAAAGCATGTGCATAAGTGCCCTATTGTAGACTCTTATGAATGCTTAATATGATGAGAGAAAGGAGTTTATAGTGTTTTTCAGAAGACCATCCAGAATAGTAGAATTCAGACTATAAAAAATGGCTGTTTTCTATGATAAACAATAAAGCATTTGCATTGCATAATAGCTGCAGGGCTTGTTTCATTTGCATTATTTCATATAGGGATGACTGAGGAGATTGCAAATTGTGTTAGGGTAAGAAGCATAGTACATTTCTTAAACTAGAAACATATCAACAATATCAGTGCTTTACATCTTGATAAGAATTTGGTTTAAAAACCATTAGAAAAATCTTTAATACAATAAAGCAGTATTCTCTCTCTCAGAAGTACCCACGTTCTTGTCATACGCATTTTAAGTTATCATTTAAATATAAAAGTGATTCTCAATAAAATCCTGCAACATTTTCTATATCAGCTTATGATGTCTATGAACATACAAAATCTCTAGAATTTCAATTTCTGGAATATTTGTCAATTTCATGACTCTGGCATGAGGCTTTCAAATTGTCATGACACACTTTGTCTGAGTAGCCAGAGGTTTGAAGTTAATAAAGAGTGACTGAGCTTATAACTAGGACTATGTTAAATCAGGCTAGGTCAACTTGTTTTAAGTGACTATACTATTTATAGATAATCCTGGTTTTAAAATTAAATATTTTTCCCTCAAAGACGCTTATGTTAACTCCTCTGTTTGTTTCATATTTGCCTTCAACTCAAGGAAAAGTAATTGCAGGCAGTCATTTTCAGTTAGAAAGACTGTTTCTGCTATCTATCCATTTTTCCTTTTTAGCTACTGAGAAATAAGGAAACATGAAGCACCAAATTTGTAGTAATTGATATGGTTGTATCAGATACTTGCATGCCTTTGCTTAATACTTCTGACTGTCCAAAAAAAAAGTTTTACGTATACTAACACTGCAGAATCTTTTAGTGCTGGATTATAATGTATGCAATGCAGACATGTAATGCAGATATCCTGCATAACTTGCTTATAACGTTTATTACTTCTTTTATTAAAAATGGGTTCATTTTGCCAGTATGAATGAGTACGTATCTATCTATCTATCTATCTATCTATCTGAATACTAGCAAACTGACCGTCAAGAATGACAAGGGGGTTGGGCAGGGACAGAGCCAAATGTCTGCCCCCCTCCTCATTTGGGCCTGTTCCTGCCCTCCCCCACTCCTGCCCCTACCATTTTGGGGTTGGCCCTGCTCCTCCCCTCCTCTGCTATGTTGGGCCTGGGCCTACCTCTCCCCTCCCCCTCCCTGCCTCCACAGTATCAGGCCCAGGCCCAGGCCCGCTCCTCTGTCTCCAACACCCCCCCCCCAGGTGTTGGGCCAGGGCCTGCTTCACCCTTCCCCTCCCCCCACCGTGTAGGGCCTAGGGATACTCTTCCCCTCCCTCCATCCCCACTTGAGGTCCGGGCCCACTCCATCCACTAAGGAGCGAAGGGGTGGGAGGTGAGGCCAGCCAGCACTGCTCTGTTCCTGCCAGCATGGCAGTGCTCCACCACTGCCTCCTGTCCAGACTGCTCTTGGAACACTCTGATTGGTTGTTTCAGACAACCAATCAAATTGCGAATAAAGCATTATGGACAGGCAGACTAAGGCTTTTATCATACTAGAATATATGTGTGTGTGTATACACGTACACACACATATATATACACATACACACATACACACACACAGATATATATATGAAACCAACACAGATAGACACACGCATGCATGTGAACACACACACACACACTCCCCCACACATTAAACTTCAGTAAAGTCAGACTTTCTAGGTTATTTCCCTTGTGGCATCCAAGGTGCAGATGTCCTCAACTTCAATTTATGACAAACAAGTTACTGGCAGTGCCAGGGGAAAAAAGCAATGATGCCTATGTGTTCAATCAAAACTAAGCAAGGCAGCTTAAATGTTAAATAATGAGTTCTCAGACAAAACCAAAAAACAATTATTACTTGTTATATAATTCTGCACCACAAGCTAATTCAAAGAAATTATAAAATGCTTCAACAAGTGTTTAACAAATGCAGCAGTTAGTCATATCATTTGTTCAGTTTTGTTAATATGCAAGTTGCATTCCTAGAAGTGATGTTATTGCAATAATGAACAGGGCAGGGTTTCTACATCAGGAATATCAGACTTCACTAAGTGGTTCCATGAAAACTGTGACTAAAATGTAGTAGCCTCTTATTGTTAGCCTACTGGCAAGAAAGGTGTGTGCAGGTGCATGGGGATTTCTTGTAGGCAGTTAACACTCACTTTGTGACAGGTTATGAGGGGGTTATGCATATATAGATTTGCAGCTGGCAATTCCTCAATATTGAGTTGAAGAAAGAAAAGAGAAAGAACAGTGAATAACAAGTTGGCCAGTGCAGGTTTAGTCTATTTTCTGCTTTGGTTTTCACAGAATGCACAATGAGCATACAGAAGTGTTACATCCCATGCTTCCTTCTATTTTTCTGACATTGGTTCTGAGATGTGCTTTCAAACTTTGGGAGCTGCTAATTCTGATAAGAAGCATGCCCCTCACAGAGCAGATTTTCAGGGATGACTAGGCAGGATTAAGACTTAATAACAGCACTTAGAATCATAGAATCTTGAAAAGTTGGACAGTAATGAAACTCAGGAGGTCTAATCCAAATCACTGCTCAAGGCAGGATCATTCTTTTTTAAACAAACCTACACAAATGTTGGTCTAACTTATTCTTAAAACATCACAAATAACCACACACAACTACAAAGCATAATGTCTGAAACATTCAAAACATCATAGCTTGCCATAGGCCACACTGGGAGACAAGAGCTATGTTCATATCCTGACGCTGTAAGGACAGGAGTTGTTAAATATACTCAGGAGATCCAAGGCAGAGGCCATGCCCCCTGCTATAGAGGAAGGCAAAAAAAGAAAAAAAAACTCCTTCACAGTTCATGCATATCATATTCTGAGGTAAAATTCCTTCCTTATTCCTAATGTTGTAGACAGTCTGTCCCTGAGCAGAGGAATAAAACCCAGGAATAAAAGCCAGGAATCTGCAAGGAGATTGTCCCAGTAAAAGTACCAGCACACTGCAGTCAAAATCCCCAGATTTGACTGCAAAAAAGTCCAAAGTGACCAAGTTTTTGCTCTGGTCTTTGTATCCCTTGACAGTGGCACACAATACATTGGGTATACTGGCCTACTAGTAAAGATAGCAAGTAGTAATAGCTATGAAAATAATGCTAGACAGTCAATTCCAAGCAAAGCTAGGGAACAAGCTGAACACATATAAGATTCACAAGAAGAGATTCCCCTGGCATCTGCTTTTGCTCCAGTTCTTTTCAATATAATCACAAATGATCTGGTTCCAACAACCTAAGGCTTTTCAAGTAAGCAATTGACATCTGCCTATGTTCAAGACAGATTTTTACTGATCATTAAAGCATCATATAAAAAAATGACATTAAGCTAATGCACAGTAAAATAATCTACTATGCACTGAGTCACTAAAAAGGGATGCAAATGTGCTACGTGCATTAGCACAGCCTAATGCACATTAATTTAGTATCTCACATTGGAGGACTAAATTTAATGCACATTAAAAAAGGTGCATTAATGCACATCTAGATGTGTCTAGTGAGTATTGCAAAAAGGTAAACCTTAAGCCCAGCATATCAAAGACAGCATCTTAGCCATGCCAATACTTCATGAAAACTGCATTTTCTAGAACGGAGAATAAAAAACAAATTATCCAAAGGCAACACATCTTGGATTATCTCTGCCATACTTACATACAAGTACTACCTCAGCAAGACAGCTTAGAAGAACAAAAAATGGTCTCCAACATGTAAGCTTGCTGGCTTAACCTGGAAAGCAAATGCACAAGCCCTGCACACAAATCTTCACTAGTTAGTCACTGTCTGCTACTTAGTTGGAAAATAATGAGCTCTACTGCTTTTAAATTCTTCTATCACAAATTTAGGAGATAAGCAATTGAATCAAACTATGAGAATAACAACAATGATTATGCACCCAGAAAATGCCAAGTGGTTGCTAATCCTCTCTAACATTCAACTTTCTAACTTCAGGTGTCATATTGCAGAAAAAAACCTCCCTTCTAACATACTGGAGTTACTAAGTCTGACAATTTTTGGAGATTTGGGGGATACCTCATTACCAACGCACTGGACTGAGTTACTCAACATCTGTATAGTGGATGGTGTGATGTTGTGGCAGGCAGAATGGTAATACGTGGTTCACTCTCTAAACAACTCTATCCTCATCACCTACCTTCATGAACCATAGATACAGTCTGGCTCTAGTTCAACCATTTCAGATATAGGGTGGTGTAGTATGTGGTAAATGACTATACCTGGGGCCTCAGAAACAGTCTGTGGTGTAGTTCCAATGTAATTAAAGAAACCACATCTATATTCTGCTGTGCCTGCAGCACCAGAATGGCTAAAATGTGTGTGATGCCTATCTAAGCCATCTTTGACAGGTTTCTTTGGCTTATAAACTGTTTTTTCCTTCATTTTTAGACTAAGTGTCTCAAGGTCTTGTCACACAGTACACCCAACATACGTTTACTAAATTTAAAACACTAGTCTCTGAGCATTCAAGCTGTATAACATGTGCTAAGTGCCATTGTAGAGTAGTGAAGTTAGGAGTTTTCGAACAAAGAGCATCTCCAGATTGCATTATATAATGTGTTCAGCTAATGTCCAACTGCTCCATGGAGGTAATACTATCAGGAGACTCTACTGAGGTGCTGGGGCTGAGAGCAACAAAAGCTGGTTGTCAGCCCCAGTCCTTCCATCTCATAGGAGTCTTGAACTGGCACAGGTGCGGGGGGGGGGCGGGAGCCACCAAACAGTCTCAGCTATCCTACCACACTGGAGGGGATTTAAGATTACAGTGAGGTAGTGGGGTTGGGTCTGTTGGTCACAGCCTTTCTACCATGCTAGGATCTTGAACTAGCTCTGGTGCAGTGGGGAGACTGGGATGAAAAATCAGCTAGTGATGATCTTAGCCAATCCACTGCACCAAAGCAGCTTCTGCAGGATGTGAGAGTTGGAACTGAAACTGCTGTTTTTTTGTCCCAACCTTCCCACTGTACTGGAGTCTTGAAATGGCTCTGGTGTGGTACATTGCTGTGTGACTGTTCAGAAAACTTTCTAAGTCACAATAATACTTACTGCTTACTATAATTTAAGTAAGACATATTCTAAGTGTAACATGCGACAAAGTCTTCTCCATTCTTACAGTACTACCTTGTGTATTTGCCAAAGAAATAATAGAATTTTTCCCTCTTATAAAGTGTTCTACTGTGTAAAAGAGAAGGCACCCTTCAAAGGGACAAGAGGATCCAGGAGGAGATAAGAACAAGATGGAAAAGAAAGACATGTTAGTTATGGCTAGTCACAACCAGTTAAATCTATCATGTCCCCAATTTAAATCCATCATCTCCTTCCAGGTGTGTCCAGGGCTTTTCTTATTCTTCCTCCAGGTACTAGAGTGCAATACTGAGGGAGCATTATTACATTCCAGTGACCCACCTGGAAGCTGATGAGAACATCCTTGAAAAAAAAGGTTTTCCATTGAAGTGAAGTGGAGAAGAATGCTCAAAGGAAATGAAACAGGATATTTTATGCTGAAGCCTATCTTATAAAGCTAATTACTGCTGTTGCCACTGCTAAAAGAAGAATAATTAAATATATTAAAGGCATAACTACACATTTTGGTGCTCTGATCAGGCATACTGGATACAGAGAACTGGGAAATGCTGCTGGTGCCCCATCTAAATCAATGCCTGGGGCTAGTGCCTGGTTCACTCTGCCCTAGTTATGCTACTGAAATACATTCTCTGAGCAATGTTATTATATATCAAAATACTTTCAACTCATGTCATCACTGGGAACAAGACCAATAGCTGAGGTTGTTCAGTGCTTTGCATTATAAGCTCCTGTATTCAGTTGCTGACTTCTCCATACACTACAAGAATAATGCATTTAGTGAAAATCCTTACGTCTAAATCACCTGGAAACACTAGTTTATATATGATATGGTTGCCAGGCAACCATCACAATCTTTCAGTTACTAAAAATGATTTGACTGGAATTGACCTTACTTTTATGTTCAGGTTATCCCTGCAGCCTTTCCCAAAATAACACAATTCTGTCAAACTGCCAGAAACAAAATTCTGTCATTACACTGACATTTTGCAGCCCATTAGCCCATAATATGAACTAGTGCCTTTAGGTTTTCTAGAGGGACAAAGCACAAAAATGGCTGATTCATTTCATTTAGAAGCAAGGGGTTCATTTTTCAGCATGTGCACTCATTTCTCTTTAATGGACATTTGTAAAGATTTAAAGCATGTAGACTTTAGGCCTCATTTTGTAGTCCTGATGCAAAAAACCTCCTATCTTTAAGACAAATCCTGCCTTATTTAAAGCAGCTGCATCAGGCCTTGCTACACATGCACATCACCAGTATTACCCAGCAGATTGTCCAAAGAGGTTGCCAATTTGCTAATGTCAATACACAGACCAATCACACTGTGCAATCACCTAACATCTGAGTAGTCACAATGAAATTAAATTAAAAGAAAATAACAGTTACATTATTCAGCATTTATTGCATATATTACCAATCAGCCTTAGTACAAATCTTAGTATTTCTTTAAGGTATTTAAATATCATTCCTATTTTGCATTAAGAAAAGCTAAAAGACTTCCCTAAAGCTTTGGGTGACCATGTGTCCCAATTTAGCTAGGAAGTCCAAGATTTCAGAGGCTGGTCCCAGATGGCTGTTTGGAATTATAATGGGAATTGTGGAAATGCAGGGGTATGGAGCACAGTTTGGCCTGGAGTCGGAGCGGTGCAAAGCATCTTGTAAGTAGGCAGGCAGGCAGGCACCCTGCCAACTTATGAGAGTGCAGGGGATAGGGCCAGCATCCCAGATTTCCTGGACAATGTTCCCAATTTCCAGGATTTCCATACAGTCAGCCTACTAAAGCTACACTGCAATCTAATGGCAGAGTCAGCACTTCTTTGACCTCCCATTTCCCAGTCCTGAGTCCTAACCACTGAACTGCACTGCTATTTTAGACCCTGTCATATACCACAGAGAAAGGATTATACAGAAGATGACCTTTTTCCTACTGCTGAACAAGGATACTACTGGGCTTGCCTTCCTGCTTCCCCAGCCATTCTAGTGGCTGAAGGGCTGCGCTAGCCTAGCTCCTTTGGCTGGGCAGCACAAAGCTATTCCTGGTGTGAAAAAGATTCCTGGAATGGGGGTGGGAGATACCGGGTGCAATTCTGGTGCCCCTTCTAAGAAGTAAGTTTGTAGATGACACCAAGCCTGGGGGAGTAGAAGATATGCTGAAAGGTAGGGCTAGAATTCAGAGAGACCTAGATAAATTGGATGCTTGGGCCAAAAGAAACCTCATGTGGTTCACCAAGGACAAGTGCAAAGTCCTGCATTTAGCATGAAACAATCCCATGTAGGCTGCAGACTGACTGACTAGGCAGCAGCTGTACAGAAAAGGACCTGGGGGTGACAGTGGACAATAAGCTGAATATGAGCCAGCAGTTTGCCCTTGTTGCAAAGAAAGCTACTGGCATATTGGGCTGCAATAGTAGGTGTGTTGCCAGCAGGTCAAGAGAAGTGATTATTCCCCTCTATTCAGCACTGGTGAGGCCACATCTGGAGTACTGTGTCCAGTTTTGGGCCCCCTACTACAGAAAGGATCTAGACAAATTGGAGACAGTTCAGTGAAGGGCAACAAAGATGGTTAGGGGGTTGGGTCACATGACTGCTGAGGCGAGGCTGAGGGAATTGGTCTTATTTAGTCTAGAGAAGAAAAGACTGAGAGGGGATTTTAATAGAGCCTTCAACTACCTGAAGAGGGTACCAAAGAGGATTGAGCTAGACTGTTCTCATTGGTGGCAGATGATAGAGCAAGGAGCAATTGTTTCAAGTTGCAGTAAGGGAAGTTTAGTTTAGATATTAGGAAAACATGTCTCACTAGGAGAGTAGTAAAACACTGGAACAAATTACCCAGAAAGAGTGTGGAATCTCCACACTTGGAGGTTTTTAAGACTTGGCCCCGGCTTAAGGATGGTTCTGCTTTGAGCAGCAGACTGGAGTAGATGACCTCCTGAGGTCCCTTCCCTAATTTTCTCTGATTCTATGGTGCCTGGGGCTGGTGCTTTACCCATTTCCGTCCCCACCCCCCAAACCAATACGCTACTTCTGCAGTGTGTTATCATCTTTTTTAATGTTCTGTCAACCCTGGTAGCAGCAGGTATTCTTGTCCTGAATAAAAGCATCTTGTTACAAAAAAGATGATATTTACTTCATACATTTGAATTCAGGATAGTTTGGAGTAACTGGTCTCTTTCAGGAATTCTCTGAACCTCATTCTATTTTATCTACAGACTACTGTGCACCGCTTTGTTAGTGGAAAGAGCTGTTAGATAATCATAACTGTAATTCTCCCTTTTGGTGTGGCATGGGACACTTTACTGAAGGTTAACTCCTCACTCCTCACCCAGGGCAGGGAGTGGGACCTGGGTCCTGGGAGCTAGGGCCTGGAGGATGGGGCCTGGGGGCTTGAGGGCTGGGGCAGGCTCCACTGGGGAGCTGGGGCCTGGGAGCTGGAGCCTGGGACTGGCTTCACTGATTCTGAGGAATTGTTTTGCTCCCCTACATCACCTCAGGGAGAGAGGAGGCATGTGGCGTCAGGACTGGGGAGGGGATCAGTTCCCCAGAGCCAGCAGAACCTCACTTGGAGCAGGCAGCTGCTCCTCCCCAAGGTGAGGCAAGGTAGGGATGGAGGCTGGGGCGGGGGGCTGCTGCGGGTTCCACTGCCTCCAGGGAGCAGCTTCACAGGCTCCACCAGCTCGGGGGAAGTGCCCCACTCCCCAGGCCTGACGCCACATGCCTCCTCTCTCCCTGAGGTGATGTAGGGGAGTGGAGCAGTTCCCCAGAGCCAGCAGAGCCCGCCTCCGCCTTGCCTTAGAGAGGAGCTTACCTTCAGTAAGTGTCCCATGTTGCAGCCCTACTCCTCTCCTGGTGGGTGCACAGCCTTAAAAAGTTGGTGTGCAGCCAGACTTTTACTTGTGTGCGGCTGAGCAAGTGCACACCTTAGAGGGAACCTTGGTTACTAGGAAAACCTGAGATATGGTAAGCCATAGTGACCATGACACTGGCTTGAATATATTGTTATGTACATACCATTCAGCTGAGACCTGCAAAGACCCGGTTAGTTTCACATATATTTTTGCACATAAAATCTTGGAAATTCTGGAGAGATTTTGCTGATTGCTCATTAAGGGGAAGAATAACTTTAACCAGTTATATATTACTAAATTTACAAGCAATCACATACTTACTACTATTATGGAAATGATGCTGTATCTTTTAGGGTTGAAGCCTAAAGCCCTAACTGAGATACATTTCTGCTGAACTCAATGGGAATATTGAGTACCTTGCTTATCTGTTAAACATGCCACTTTTAATTTACTGAATAACCCTAACTTTAAACATATAGTTTGAAAAAAAAATGTTACCAGATGTAAAATCCATTTTATAAATTGAGAATTTGGTCTATAACTCTTAAACATGAGCTGCAAAAATAATGGAAACCAATTTCTGTTCAATAATATGAAAAGCAATTTAACAAATCTCATCCTTGTTGGGGTAAAACCAATATGGAATATTTTTCAGCAGGATAACCTCTGAGGTAATTGGAATTATTGAAGCAGATTTGAAAAGTTTATTTCCATTACATCAATTCTGTTCACTTCAACTTCATATACTCAGCATAAAAGTATTAGAAATACAGTATAACCTCATAAATCTGGCATGCTCGTGACCAAGCACCTGCCAGAAATTTGAAAATTTTGCTTTTTTTAAACTGGAGTGGCATGCAATTGCAGAACAGGAGAGGGTGGTGGGGGCAGGTAGTTGCAGCCGGTCCCAGATCAGTGGCTGCATGTGGAGCGAGTAGTGGATGGCAGTGACAGCCTCCACATGCAAGCTTCCCCCTCCACATCCGGGTGGGGGCAGGGGAAACAGTGGCCGGTCTCAGAGCAGCAGCCTCACATGGAGCAGCAGCACAAGGTGGTGGGGCAAGCTCCCCCCACTCTGTGTCTGTGGGAGCAGAGGAGGAAGCTTAAAAAGTGCCGGATTTTTCAGAATTCCAGATTTTCAAGAACTGAATTCATGAGATTATACTGAATTGTAAAATAAGAGTATGATGTTGATGTAGAATAAATCAATTTTAAGTTTCAATACTGGTACTGCATGAAGAATATATAGGTCACAGAGGGTATTTCTTCTTTTCTAGTTAGGGTTTACTTTAAGGTCATTCTCGTCTGTAAGTGCCCAGAAGTGGAATTCTACCAGTGTGCTGTAAACCCTTTATACTCAACCCCCAGCTGAAGCCCACTGTAAATCTAGAAATTCTGTTGAACTTGTGTATGAGGTCAGCCCCACTCCCACTTCTAAGACCTCTCTGACTTTCAAGAACAGGGTGTCTACTGCTTGCAACCTCACAATCCCTTGTTCCTGTGCCCCACTTCTTTTGCACCTGTCTTCTCATTCCTGCCTGTGGATAAAGACATGTCCAGAAGGAAATAGAAATAGTCCAGAGAACAGTTTCTAAGTGGTGCAAGGTAGTCAGCACTGTGTGGACTACAAGGATGGATGAAATAGGAAAGGGTAGCTACTTGAAACTAACCTTATGATTGTCAGTGGGCACATCTATACATGCATTTACTCTGGCCTAGATTTACTCAGGTGTAAACTAAGCTGGAGTAAGGGGTTTTGGGTAGGTGTCTACACATGTGGAAATTAGGGAGCAGATCTGCACCCAGTTCCCTGCAGGGGCCCCCTGCCACCAGTGGGGGAGCTCCAGGCTCCCCTGGGGTGCTATCCCAGAGGCTGGCAGGGAGCACTGGGACAGGAGATAGCTGTCTCCTGGATCTGGGGTTGCCTGATGCTGTGGCAGGGACAATGTTCCCTTGCCCTGGCAGCAGGGAGCTCTTGACCTGGGTTCCCCAATCAGGCGAATGGGGCTTCGAAGGATCTGTAGAGGAGGGGCTGCTAGCAGCTAGCTCACTGCTAGTGGCCCCACCAGTGGATCAGGGCAGAGGGCTTGGACCTACCCCACCCCTGCAGCTGTTTTCAAGCCCTGTGCCTCCATCACTCAATTGGGACATGGAGCCGGGACCATTCCTAGCTAACTCCAACCTGCACAGGGAGGTCTGCATGTGCAGCCCAGAGCTAGCTGGGGACTGCCCCAAACAGGACAGTCCCTAGACACCTCCAGGCTACACATGCTTCCCTGTGCAACGTGGGGCTGACTGGGAACTGTCCTGGTCAGGGAAAGGTCCTAGCCAGTTCCCAGCCCATTCCCAGCTCCCACTCCACCATCATGACCAGGGATCAGGGGCTAGAAGCTCCCTGCTGCCTGGGCAGGGGGACGTTATCCCCACCTGGGCATGCAAGGTGGGTGCGGACCTGAGTGGAAGGGAACAAGGTCCCCAGGTCCCATCAGCAGGGAGCTCCCAGTTTCAGCCCCATGACAATGGAGCTCAGGCTGGGATATAAGGGTCTCCCAGACCCCCTGCTCTCTGATCATGATGGTGGAGTGGGGGCTAGGAAATAAGGATTTCCCAGCCCCTGATTGCAATCCGGGAACAGGGGTCTTGGAGCTTCCTGATGCTGGGGCAGAAGGATATAGTCCTCACCCAGGTTCCTGTGATACAGCCTGTTGCAGCAGCAGCAGGTAGCTCCTGGGGGAAGGGAGTTATCTCCTGTCCTGTTATGAATGGCTTGATGGGGAGCAAATTTTGCTTCTGGTCAGGCATCTACACAAGTGCTATGCCAGTACACCATTACTAATGCCAGTAAAATTTCTACTTGCTTTTGCACGTAGCAAATTTACTTGAGACTGGGGAGGTGTCTAGGGTTACCATATTTCCAGGTCCAAAAAAGAGGACACCTGTTATGTGGGTGGGCAGTGGACAGTGACATGTCAGTGCCCTGCCCCTGCTTATTCTGTTGCCCCTCACTGACAAGCCACAACTCCCCCAGCTCTGATGCTGCCCCTCACTCCAGACCCACTGACCTCAGCCCTGTCAGTGCTCTCACTCCCAAACAGCAGTACCCTGCCCCCCACCCCTTGCTTGTGCCCTTCACTCCCAACCTGCAGCCCCCTGGTGCTGCTAGTGCCCTGCACACCCAACCCACAGTTACCCATTCTATCCCCTATGCACCTTACTCCCTACCCATATCCCCTGCTGCCCTGCCAGCTCTGCTGGTGCTCCTCATTCCAGACCCACAGCCCCCTTTGCCCCTCCCTGCCTTGCCAGTGCCCCCCACTCCTGAACTGCAGACCCCTGCCCCCACCAGCCCTGATGCCCAAGCAGATCCCACATTTCTCTCTCTCTCTCTTGCTCTTTCTCTTCCCCCCTGGCTTGCCAGAGCCGGCACGGGAAACACATGACTCCCAACAGCCAATCACTTCACCCATTGCTCCCAGCCCCAAGCAGGCAGCCCGGGAGAGCAGAGAACCTGGACATTTGCTCTTATTTTAAAAAATACCTGGACACAGCACAGGGGTCCAAAAAAAGGATATTTCTGGGAAAACCCAGACATATAGTAACCCTCAAGTGTATTGTGAAGTAAATGTGCACTTTTAGACATGCTTGTAGACACATGCTTACTTCACAGTAAACTATGCTAATACCAAGTTAAGCATCTAGATGTGCCTAGTATAAATATACTCTTAAAGGCTCTATACCCAGTTTGCACATAGACCTTGAACCGTTAATCACTAGGTTCAGTAAACACAAGTATATATGAATGAGAAGAACAATACAATAAGCTTTTTTTATGGAGCAGGAGACAAGCCTGTCTGCATATCCTTTGTCTAACTCTAACAGACTATCAGCTACTTAACTAAGGACCATTTCCCAATTACCAGCTTCCTCTAAATTAGGGAAAATTTTAACATTATTAATTATAGCATCCATGTTAAGGTAGTATAAGAATAATAGTGTAGTCACGATGGTCCAGAAAGTATGTGAGAGGCCAGTATTTATTAGGTGATATCTTTTATTGGACCAACTATGAAATTGGGATATACTTAGACAGTCAATGCAAGACATTCCTCCTCAGGTCTGACCACAAGAAGCCAGGCACAGCATAGTAAAAAACAACAATGGGATGGAGCAAGAAAAATAGCCAGAAACAATTAGCATAAGAAGAGCATCTCATTACTGGGCTATCAAAAGGGAGGAGGGCCATTCTCATCTGAAGAAGAATGTCTTGCATTCAAAAGCTTGTCTGACTTATTCCAATTACATAGTTGGTCCAATAAAAGATTTCATAGATTTCATAGACATTAGGGCAGGAAGGGACCTCGGAAGATCATCAAGTCCAGCCCCCTGCCTCTGGGGCAGGAAGTCAGCAGGGGTCATAGGATCCCAGCAAGATAAACATCCACATTTTTTTTGAAGGCGTTCAAAGTAAGTGCTTGAATCACCTCTGGTGGCAGGCTATTCCAGACCTTGGGGACTTGGACAGTAAAGCAGTTCTTCCTTATGTCCAGCCTGAACTGGTCTTGGAGGAGTTTGTGACCATTCAACCTTGTCATCCCTTCGGGTGCTCTGGTAAACAAATGTTCCCCCAGATCCTGGTGAGCACCCTTGATAAACTTATAGGTAGCCACCAAATCACTCCTAAGCCTGCTGAAGAGTCCCATGGCTCTCAGCCTCTCATCACAAGGTCTGTTTTCCTGACCTCTGATCATGCACATGGCTCTTCTCTGGATTATCTCAAGCTTCTTCACATCCTTTTTGAATTGTGGAGCCCAAAACTGGATGCAGTACTCCAGCTGCAGCCTCACCAAGGCTGAGTAAAGTGGGAGAATGACATCCTGGGATTTGCTTGAGAAGCATCTATGGATGCAAGCCAGTGTTTTGCTCACTTTACTAGCAGCAGCATCACACTGATGGCTTACGTTCATCTTGCGGTCAATCATGACCCCCAAGTGCCTTTCATCTGTAGCACTAGCCAGCGTAGCACTGCCAAGCCTATAAGTATGTTGTAGGTTTTTCTTCCGAAGGTGGAGAACCTTGCATTTTTCAGTGTGAAACACCATCAGGTTCTTGTCATCCATTTCCTGAACCTGTCAAGGTCAGCCTGGATCACTCTCCTGTCCTCAGGTGTGGATGCTTTACCCCAAAGTTTGGTGTTATTAGTGAACTTGACCAGTCTGCTTCTGACTCCAATGTCCACATCATTAATGAAGATGTTGAATAATATAGGTCCAAGGACAGAGACTTGAGGGACCTTACTGGTCACAGGACACCAGGACTTCCATCAACCACCACCCTCTGGGTCTGACCACGGAGCCAATTCCGTAGTGGACCCAAGGCCACAGTTGGCCAGTTTTGGCCAGGATAGAGATCAGGCTGATGGGCCTGTAGTTTGCTGGATCCACTTTCCTCCCTTTTTTGAAGATAGGTACCACACTGGCCTTCTTCCAATCTTTGGGCACTTCACCAGAGTGCCAGGAGCTCTTGAAGATTTGTGCCAGGGGCTGAGCTATGATGCTAGCCAGCTTCTTGAGTCCCCTGGGGTGTAGACTGTCCAGTCCAGCTGACTTGAAAGTGTCCAGCCTCTCAAGGTGTTCTTTCACGAGGTCAGCACTGATGGAGGGTAAGGAATATCCCTCACCCGGGCCTCCCGATCCCATAATGGGCAGGGGCATCCCATGGGACTGGTGAAAGACTGATGCAAAATACCCATTTAGCAAGTTGGCTTTTGCCTAGGTGTTGTTTGTCAGCTGTCCCATCTGATATAGCAGGGATTCAATGGTGCCCTTGCTCTTCCTCCAGATCCATACAGATCTAAAAAAGGATTTTTTATTGTCCTTGATACTTGGAGCTAGTTGGAGCTCAGTTGCAGCCTTGGCTTTCCTGGCTCACTCCCTGGAGGTCTGGACCAGTGCAGAATATTTCTCCTTGGAGGTGGATCCTGTCCTCCATCCTTTGTAGGTCTTTCTTTTTAGACACAGGAGGTCTGCTAGTTCCCTGCTGAGCCAAAGGGGCTGCTGTGCCCTTTTGTTGCCTTTCCTCCAAGATGGAATAGACTTAGCTTGTGTATCCAGGATCACTCCCTTAAGGAGCAACCACTCTTCTTGAACTCCCCTCCCCTTTGGGTCGTGGTCCCTTAGGGCCTCACTGACAAACATCCCGAGCCTCCTGACATTGCACATTTTAAGAAATCCTTGCTTCTTACCACTTTTGTCATACATTAACCATGATACAATGAAAAGTGAATTAGTAAGATCTCACTAAATAACACACAAAAAATTTAAAAAGCAACTTTTATGATTAGCAAATTGAACAGGCAGTGAATAAAATCTCAGGAATATATTTGGGTTAAGCAGAAAGTTTCAATGAATGACAGAAAACAGGGAAAGGATTTAGAAAGATTAGAGGGAATTAAAAATATTTTAAAATATGCTTTTAATAACTTCTGTTGTTCTCAGTATCTAAGAATATTCATTGAAAACATCAACAAGACAGGCAACAATGCATATACATATTGAATATATTCTCACTGATTTATTATATTTGAAAGTAGGACAAAGTCAGAATGTAAGCAGATATGCTTGTGGGTATGGTGATACTGGTTAGGATTTATCTGGATAGTGAATGTTCTGAGTTTTATGAATGACTGTAAGGAATCAAGTGTAGAAAACAAGCCGTTTTAAGATGCAGCAAAAATTGGAAATACATTATAAATAGTGTAAGTAGCCTTATCGATTATCTGATATTCAAAAAGATTATCTAAAAAGTGTGAAATTATTTCTACTACCCTTTAATTTCACATAATTTTGAACTAGGAAGGAAAGGGTCAAATATGAATTGCCTGGCTTCCATATTTCCTAGAACTACCACAAACTTCTCCCTCCTTCCTCTCCAAATGCTCCCTGAAGTTTCTTGACTATCTTCATCATTGGTAATCCCTCATAGTTGAGGATGATAGTCTTCCATGATTGCTTTATGTGTAGGTCCAAAGATGGCTAAGGAGACTAATCTGGGATTGAGATACTCTGTTGCAATTTGGGCATATGTTTCTGTGTAGGGTGGCTGGCTCTGGATTCTTGATTTGATCTGTGATGTGCTGTTTCAGCCCCTCCCACCTTTTTGCCTCCTGTTTTCATAAGGTTTCAAAGTACAGAGATCCTTGCAGCAGGCTCTTCCTCCATTTGGGGTGGCCTGGGGTGATAGCCTTTCATGAGTTTATGTTGACGATATTATATATTTTGAAGTTGGCCTTGAGGACATCCTGGAAGTGCTTTCTCTGCCCTTCTCTTGAGCATATACCTTGGCTGAGCTTGGAGAATAAAACTTCAGGAGTCTGCTTCAGGAATCTGGAGTTCAACATCCAGGAGATGTGGACAGCTCAATGAAATTATTTTCAGATGATTATCATTTTGATGCCCATGGTGTTTACTTGTGATAGGATGCTAATGTTTGTGTATCTGTCTTCCCATTGAATTCAAAGGATCTTCCTCAGGTAGCATTGACGGTACTTCTCCAGCAACTTGAGGTGTCTCTCCTGTACATTATCCATGTCTCAGCTCTGTACAATAAAGTGGAGATTATGACTGATAAACCATGAACTTGCTTTTGGATCTGATGTCATGGTCTTCAAAAACCCATTTACTCAAGTGTCCAAAGGCTGCACTTCTACTTTTAAGGTGATGTTGGATTTCTTTGTTGATTGGAAGCCAGACTGAGGGGGAGAGGAGTACAGGAGAGCTGGCTACACTTTAAAGAAGCCTTACTGAGAGAGCAACAAACCATCCTGATGCACAGGAAGACTAGCAAGTATGGCAGAAGACCAGCTTGGCACTGTTCCATAAATTAAATCACAAAAAAGGAAGCTTATAAGAAGTGGAAACTTGAACAAATCATTAGGTAAGAATATAAGAGCATTGCTTGGGTATACAAGGATGAAGTCAGGAAGGCCAAAGTGCAACTGGAATTATAGCTAGCAAGGGATATGAAGGGTAACAGGAAGGGTTTCTACAAGTATGTCAGTAGGAAAAGAAGGATCAGGGAAGGTATCAGTCCCTTCCTGAATGGGGGAGGCAACCTTGTGACAGAGGATTCAGAAAAGGCTGAAGTGCTCAATGCCTTCTTTGCCTCAGTCTTCACAGGCAAAGTTAGCTCCCAGACTATTGAACCTGGAAGCACAGCTTTGGGAGGAGGTGAGCAGCCAACAGTTTTGAAAGAACAGATTAGGGACTATTTAGAAAAGCTGGATATATACAAGTCCATGGGGCTGGAGGGAATGCATCCGAGGGTGCTGAGGGAGTTGGCTGACATGATTGCAGAGCCACTGGTCATTGTATTTGAAAACTCATGGAGATCAGGAGTGGTCCAGGAGGATTAGAAAAGGGCTTTTTTAAGAAAGGGAAGAAGAAGGATCCAGGGAACTGCAGACCAGTCAGCCTCAACTCAGTCCCTGGAAAAATCATGGAGCAGATGCTGAAGGAATCCATTTCTAAGCATTTGGAGGAGAAAAAGGTGGTTAGGGACAATCAGCATGGAGTCACCAAGGGTTAGTCATGCATGACCAACCTGATTGCTTTCTTTGATGAGATGACTGACTCTTTCAGTACAGGGAGACCAGTGATGTGGTATAGCTTGATTTTAGCAAGGCTTTTGATATGGTCCCCCACAACACTGGCTGGAAAATTGGCTCCGTGGTTGGATCCAGAGGGTAGTAATTGATGGCAGTCACTCATCATGGTGTCTTGTGACCAGTGGGGTTCCCCAAGGCTCTGTCCTTGGACCCATATCGTTCAACATCTTTATTAATGATGTTGACATTGGACTCAGAAGCGGACTGGCCAAGTTCGCCGATGACACCAAACTTTGGGGCAAAGCATCCACATCAGAAGACAGGCGGGCGATCCAGGCTGACCTGGACAGGCTCAGCAAGTGGGTGGATGAGAATCTGATGGTGTTCAACACCCCATACCTGGCTGGCTGGCCAGAAATTCAGAAATTCCAGTTGCTAGAAATGCCATTTGGTAAAATGCTGGATAACAGGGATTTTACTGTATTTATTCTCTACCCTTAACATGATCTAAAATCAGCCTAATAACATTAACCACATTAACTGGAGAAATTACTGTCCCTCCAAAATTTTTTCTTCTGTAAAATGTCCTGTACCCAAGAATTACAATTTTTTTTTCCAAGAATTACAAAAGGCCTTTTATCCAGGAATCACAAATCACTCATGCCCAATTTACAAGCATAGAGAAATTAAGTCACATGCCTAAGGCTGAAGTGTTCGTCATTGGCAGATCTGAAAATAGCAACAATTTGTCTGTTTGAATATACGTCACAGTATGTATCAAGTGTATTCTAAAGCATACATTTTCTATTAAAACATAATCTTACTAATTTTTTAAATCTTAGGCATTCAAGCATTAGAACAGTGATTTGATACATGGACCACCCGTTCATGAAGACAATGGTATCTGAAGCTGTCAGATGCCTGACAAAGATACATTATGGCTTGATAATGAACTGTTCTCTTTGCCATTATTTAAAATAAAATGCATCTTTCCCTTCATAATATTCTTTTAATAAGTTTGAAACAGAACGTTCATAGCATGAGATGGCTTTAATCCCAAATACATTTTGAAAGGGTATTTGGTCAGGTAGCATTGTTGAAACAAGCCCTTAGCCACAACAGACCAAATTGCTCTGACATTAATGAGTGAATAAACATATACTTGAGGACATACATTGTCCTATTTACACACAGCTGAAGTCCTGGGTACTCTCAAAAGCTGTTCACCTGCACCATTAGTGCCCTCTGCAGTATTTATAATAGAGTTGCATTAGAATAAGAGGTAGAGAGCAGTAAAACTGTGACTATAAAAAACTAAAGAAAAAATGATACTGCTGCATATTGCCAAGTTAACATACAATGCAGTATTGCAATGCGAATGTCATTTGAATAAAAAAAATAAATTTCTAAGCAAACACTTATTCACAAGGAAGTTCACCCAGGCAAGTTGTTGAATCGACTTTGTGGCACAATTTTTATGAGTCGAGTTATTTCCAGATGAGGTTGCTATTTTGCTAGACTAAGCCCTTTGTGTGTGTGGGTACATGCATGAGTTAAAGTATGTGTGCATATGATATTAAACGAATTCAATGCTTTCTGGTTACTCAGAATATGTCCAGAAAAGCAGCACCTCTATGACCTTAGACTGTTTTCATAGAAAACTGTATTTTCACATCTGACACAGGCTTTGCTGCTGCTTCCTCACATGATGACCAATCCTTGAAAAAAGCATATGAAAGAATTACTGCTTTCATTCTTCTCTCATTCCTCCTCTGAAAAATCATTCCATCCACATCTTCTATGCTGACTTTTCTCATGACTCACCCCTATTTACCTTTCTATTTGCTTTTGACACATATTTTTTCCTTTTACTGACAATATTGTTCTCTATGGGTGCATCTACATGTGATGCTACATCGCTATAGCAATGTGCTACAGCAACCTAGCATCTGCAGTTGTCTACACATGACCAGCAACTACTTCGCTGTAGTGGCATGCTCCCCCATTATAGTGCGGTGCTAGGACAAAGTACCTGCTAAAAATAACTGCGCTAAAAAGTAAAATAATGGGTGGTTACTGCACCCTGCTTTAGTACTTCCTCTTGGGAAATACTAAAGCAGGACGCAGTAACAATGTTGCTGTAGGGCAATGTGGATATGTGCCCTTTAACCTTTTAACTGTATGATCTTCTCATGATCTTGAGCAAAGTAATGATCATGACACGTTCTCAGTCTTTTTGTCATTAAACTCATTTCTCTGACCATTTTCATGGTTTCTTCAGGATCATCCACTTGTCTCCTTACCATTTGCCTTGCTGGGACACAGAACCTGTCAATATTCTTGACTTTGTTCCTTCCAGTTTTCTCTTCCTCTTAATCCATAGTTAGTTTGGTTAACATTGTTTCCCCCTTCCTCTTTAAAACTTCTCAACAACTCCAAATCTCAGCTCCTTCATATTTCCTTCCTCCAATTGTTATCTAGTTTTGGCAAATGCCTCTATAAAAGTCACTTCACCACATAAATTCTTAATTTATGTTCACTCTCTTTTCTTCACTTCTGCCATTTTCTCAGCCAGCAAGAACTTTCCCCCTCACACTACTGTGTAGGCAATTGCTACCAGTGTCCACCCTCTTAATCTTGATACCATTTTGTCCACAAAACTTCTATTTTTATCTTTTGTTCACATTCATGAATCTGCTGTGTAGGCCTTTATTATATTAGAAAAAAAGTGTACAGAATCAGTAAACGAGGTTATATGACCCTGGATTTGCCTCTGGCTAATCAACACTAAGAAGATGGAATAGTTTGCCAGTCCCCAAGACCTGCTTTTGGGGCTATGGGATGTACTGTAATATTTCTATGGTAACTCTGTTCATATTGGCATGATATTGCATGCTTCATCTTTTCCACAAAGCTAGTACCTGAGGAAAGGATAGGTCAGAGAGACACTGAAGCAAGAATCCTTAAGACCTTGTCTCTGATGTTGCAGAATGTGTCTTACATGTATTGGCAGTTATATAAAGAATTCCTTTGTCCATAACCTTTTTTTTTTTTAATTTGTCAAGAGCTTGCCTGTACCATAATGATAAACAGTTAGTTATTTCTTATTAACAGAGTACATATCATTCTTGTAGATAATCTCATATACTCATATACTCTTGTGGAAATGGTGAAATGGAGAAAGGATTTAAAAGTACAGGATAATTTCAATACCTTGACCACATCCAAATGAGCAAGGGCATGTGTTTGCAGAGGCACAAATAGTAGCAGCACAAATTTGTGCCACTACTTTGTGTTGCAGCACATGTCCCTGCATGTGCCCTTTGTTGCAGGGCACATTGTCCTGCTGTGGGCAAACTACCCATGCCAGCTCTTCCCAGCCAGGCTCTATGAGCTGCAGAAGGGGGCAAGGGGGAGTGCAGGGCCACAAGGTACCTCAGCATGTGGCTAGCTGACAGACAGCCCCCATGCTGAGGCACTGTGCACCCTAGCCAGCCTGGGGAGTGGCACTTGGAAACAGGCAGCCCTGGGCTGTGGAGCTTCAGCACTGAGGCATGTGGAGGCACCCTGCACCCTAACCAAACAATCTGCAGCTCTGCTTGCACCTGGCTAGGCTGCAGTGTGCTTCAGTGTGAAGAATTGGCATGAAGAATTGGGTGGCTTGTGCCTCCTCCCCTGTCTCTATGTTTGTCCTGGTGCATACTATTTTTGTGTGCTTTGCACCACTTTTCTTCCAGAGTTTTTTGTTTGTTTGTTTGTTTTGTTTTGCCACCAGGAAATCCTGGCAGCAAATTTTGCCCCCATGCTGCAAATTAGCATTTCTGTGCATGGTTTAACATGCAAAGCATGTGGTTTGTGGTGCCACAAGTTTTGTGGTATCACAAACACCATGTGGCTGTGGCCCATGAATACAGTCCTATCCCCAAATTAGGTGGAGGTTGTCTGTTTTTTGTTTTGTTTTTTATAATAGATAGTAATGCTGGTGTGGCAGTTCTTTCTAAAAAGCTCTTAATGATGCCAATATATGTATGCATATGGTGAAGTAGTTAAATGATTCTCTGCTAGGAAATTACAAATTAAGAACTGGGTTTTGCCTTCAGACTGGGAAGCAGTTTATATTTTGGGGGGTAGCAGAATGAACAACAACTAAAACCAAATATAAAAAGATAAATTAAGGCCCCTTTTAACCTCACATAACTGCTTGCTCAAAGTTGTCAAGGCACAGGGAAATGGTACATTTTTAAAACTACTTATCAAATACCTACTGTCACTGAGCATGCTTGTGTTGACCTCAGCCTCTAATGATTTAAGAACAGTCATCTCAGGAATAGTTCTGTATATCTCAACATACCTTCACAAAGAGCACATAAGGAAAGAAATACAAGTTCCTAAAAGTGTCTTTAATAAAACAAATTATCTTAAAATGATGCAGTATCTGAGGGATTTATAAAGTCCCTGCCAAGTGTTGCTATCGCTCTGATAATGGGGCTTTTCAATCAGTAACGTAGCATGGTGGAAGAAAAATGTACTTGGTGCCCAGCCATCAGATGAGGCCTCCCCTTCCAGTATGGGAAAATAGTACAGCGACAGGGAATCATTCACTAAACATTGAAACAAAGAACACTCTTCAGAAGAGAGATTGAGCTAAAGACACAGAGGCTATATGAAAAATGTTTATGCTGCTCTGCTTCAAGAATACCTAGTGATCAGGAGGCTGAACAATGTGTATAAAAGGAAATTCAAAAGGAGCAGAGTGAGACACCCAAACCCCTAAAAGCTCTACCGCATCCTGACCTTGTGATTCAAGGGTTGCATTTACATGTGAAATTAAGGTGAAGCAAGAAACTCCAGAGCTGTTTGAATTGGAGTAAACTGCTCCCAGGTGCAATGCTACACATGCACCTGGAACAGCAGCAATCTGAGCCAGAGTAGAGCCAGGCTCCAGGCTCCAGGTGGCGGCATCAGGAAGCAGAGGGGCTGGCTAGGGAACCGGGGTACAGAATTAGAAGAACAGTGTGGCTAGGTGGCAGCCAGGAGTCTGGCCTCTGCCTAGTCACAGTCTACATGTGCATTTCAGCACAGTTATTATTCCACTGTAAGATACTACTGTCCCTGACAGTACTATGGTACGGCGGAGTTAATTAGTTTACAGTGCCCTAACCATCGGCGCACACGTAGATGGTTATGCTTTACTGTGGAGCTAATTAGTCTACTCTGCAGTAAAGCATGCATGTAGATGTACCCAAGAAGTGCTGAGCACTGGGTATAGGTTTAGAATTGGTGAAATATTGCCAATTAAGCTGAGAAACTAGAAAAACTTTTCATTATAGAATAGCAGGAGGCCTCTTGTGAAAGGAAGATCAGCTGTTATCAGTTTCAACATACTTAATTTAGTCCCCCGCTTATTCTGCTTCTATTGCATGAACCAGATGTCAAGTATATCTTTGAGAAAGTCATGGCTAATAGCAGCAGACCATCTTCTATTGTGGGGACCAGCCATAGATATTTTTGAACATCTGAAAACTCCTGCCACAACAAGTAATATTGCTATTTTGCTAAAAAGTGAAGACTGGCTAAAGATCTGCATAACTTACTGCACAATGATTTTATGCTTTACGGACATGATTCAAAAAGAGAAAAATCAGCAATGACTGGTTGTGATGGCAGGGGGTGGGGAAGTGGGGAGGCAACTACAAGTTCTGCCTTTGGGCCACAAATATAATTGGCCTGCCCCCTACCTAAGGCAGTCCACCCTGACTTTGATGTTACAATAATTGTTGTTAAATGTGGGAGGCTGCCCTAACTGTGGTCCTGGTGTGCTCAGCCAATTACACAGCTCCAGACCATTCCTACACCATGTCCCATGCCTTGCAGAAGGCATCCAAATCACCCATAATCTCCCCAGCCCCTTTACTGGGTTGCACTTGGCCTCTGGCCCAATTTGACCTCAAGCCCCACTTAATTGGTCTTGGCTTCCTGGCCACTTCTTTAGGACACTACTCTACTCTTCACTACACTCCTAAGCCTTACACCCCGTGGGCCTGAGGCCCCACTCAGTGAGCCTTGGCCCCTGTCTCAGGCCCTACTCTATGGGCCTGGACCCTGTGCTTTTCTGTTGGGGTGTGCTCCCCTCTCCTTTCCCCTCTACAGTACCCACAAGGCAATGGGGGCTGAGGTTTTACAGCTCCCCATCCTTACCTTTCACTGGGGAAGCACAGGTGTGGTATTTCCTGGGGACTGCCCTGCCACGGGCAGGCCCACCACACCATCCAACCCCAGCAGGATGTAGTTTCAGGTCTTACCCAGGACCAACAGGAACCTCCTCCATTGCCATAGTTCCTACCCTAACTTCCAGGTGTTCTGGGAGCTGCTCTCCTCAGGGTGTGCAGTCTTTCTCTACTGGCTCCCTAGATGTAACTGCTGGCAGTTCTCTTAGGGCCTGAGCTTATACCTTGGCTGCCCACCCCCAATCCAATCTGGTGGCCCCCTTGCAATTACATGACTGCCTGATTGGGCCTGACCACACCTGCTGGCTGCTCCACAGCTTGCCTAAACCTCTTAAAGCAGCAGGCACAACTTGTGCGCTGCCACACTGGTTTAGATTTTTATATATCCTTAGTCAGTTTTTACTGATTCCCAGTACATTCCCTTCAAATGTTAAACGTCTTTAACATTTTATATTCTTCTTACCTGACTTTCACCTTTTCAGTTCAAGTTATTTGATGGCATTGCCTGACTCAGGTAGGCACTTTCCTCCAACACTAATTCAGGCATGTGGCAGCGGTCTTCCTTCTGTCTCTGGACCTGCTTGAGAAGTCTAACTATGTGGATCATTGGTCTGACTCACTCTTGCTGTTGGCTTAGAAATGGTATTTAAAGGTGTTTCGGGAATTGGCTTATAGGTATAGATATATACATTATAATGATTCAGGATGGGCAAGAAGGGTTAACTGATTTCTAAGAAACTTGGGTCTCACACACACAGTTTTTCCAGCTTTGGAAGCATACAGGCTGTCTAACACAACAAGGCTAAGGGATGAACACATAGCCTGGGAAAGAGGGAGATATGTCCCATAGTGTTCCATAACATGAGATAACTGGCACCAGCTAACAAGACACCAGAGTAGGACTGCTTTTCTCTAATGTCTTGTCACAAACTAGATTGTAAGCCCTTCAGGTCAAGGACTGTTTTTATGCATTTGTATATGGATTTGACAGAACAGTACCTTGGTCTTCATTGCAAAACAAAAACAAACAAACAAAAAAACAAAAACAAAAAAAGAACTTAATAAAGTTATAGGTTACTATTCAAATTGGAATTTTACCAAAACATTTTGTAGAGGAGCATTAGTTCTCAGGTGAAAAAAAAATCCCTCTGCAATATAGTGCTTCTAACATTACATTCAAGCAGAAGGTGCAGAAAAGTATCATCTCTGAAATGTCACCACAACTACTTCCTGTGACACACAGAAGATCTTTCATTAAGTACCAGCTTAGTCAGTCTGATGGAAAAGACTGCTGAGAGTGGTCAGGATAACAGACCAAAGAGAAATATACTTTAAGGCCCCCTCTACATGTCACAGGTTTTTCACAATTAACTGGCTAATGGATCTTGAGATCAGCTTCATGGGCAAAGTAACTATCACACAATAAAATACTCCAACCAACTATAAAATTATATCTTGAAAATGTGTACTAACTTTGCAGCTGGTTGCTATTGAGCTTTAATTTGTACCAGTAGTAGTCTCCCCTGTGGTTGGGAGTCCTGTCAGCAGCCAGCCACAAGGGTACATCTTGCCCAGCCAGGACTGGGAGTCCCACAACTAAGGGGACTCTCAGTCCCAGCAGCTACTGACTCTGTGTCCTGGCAGCACCCTGAAGCTGCCAGGACTCAGAATCCCACAGCTTCTGGACACTGGGTCCCTGCAGTGTACCTACCAGCAAACCCCTAGGTTTGGAAGTTCACTACAGGGGTAATCCCCCTGCCCCAAAGGTGCAGAAAACCCCTGGAAATTCTCCCTGGCCCTGGAGAATGCAGCAAACCCCCAGGGCTAGAGAACTGCAGCAGGATGATCCTCCAGCCCCAGGGTTTTCCTGCACATCCAGGGCAGGAATATTGCCATGTGGTGATCCTCCAGCTTTGGGGGTTTCACATATCTCTGGGGCAGGGAGATCACGACAACAGCAATCCTCCCACCCTGGAAGTTTTTCCACATCTGCACCTAGAAGCCCCTCAACTAGGATGTGGTGTGTGAGGCTCTCAGTTCTGAGAGCTTGTTTTGCTGGTGTGGAAATTATTGCAATAAGGTGTGATGGGATCTAATGTGTGATCCCATAATTGTGCTTCCTACCATGCACATGTGGCATGGCAAGAGGCATTAGGTCCCATTGCACTTTTATTTCTACAAGTAAAGTGGGCTGACAATGTGCTATTTACTATGCTCTTCACAATTTTTGTCAGGAAAAAACATTCAGGTACTGCTTAGTTTTGGTCATCTATAAATCTTCATCAAAAGCTTAAGGTATGAGAATTGTATTGCCTAGCATACTGCATGAATTGTAGTGCTACACTTTATTACTTTGACCTTTTGAATATTCTGTAGTTTACTTGATGGATCTTTCCACTTGTCCTCTGTTTACAGTTTCACTGACCTCCATGGTCATAGGCAAGAGTAAATAGATAAATACTAACATTTACATTGAAAAAGAATGAACATAATATCTAAAAGGGAAGGAAGCCAGAATTAAATACTGACATTCTGCCCTGAAAATGTTTTCAAAGCATTCTCAAATGTTGTATGTCAGAAGGCCTCAGAGGCATAATGGGGAGAGGATGAAATGTTAATTTCAAAGGTGAATAGAAAGGCTTTTAAACTAAGGGCTTGTCTTCACTGCACAATTAACTTAAAATATACCCTGAATATTGCCCCTAATTCACTTCTTATCACAAACAAAACCCTGTAACAGACATATGGCCATGGGCGACTGGTACCACCTTAGAGGGAGGGCACATGCCCCACCCTGCCACAGCCAATCTCGCTGACTGAGGGGGTTTTCCCCATGGCCAGTCCTGCCAGCTGGGAAGATGCCACGGCATTCCCAGAAGTGGCTACAGTGCTTCATCCAGTGCTCCCACTCCCTGGCTGGTGCTTGCAGGGGGGGCACCAGTGCTCCTGCCAGCCCCCCCGGCCATCACCTAAGTGGGGAATGTAGCCTGTCAGGGGGTGCACCAGAACTCTCAGGGGGTGCATGAGCACCCCTGTTCCCCATCCAACGTGTCACCACTGAGTATGGCTGTACTTTTAACTCAAAAGTTCTGGTCTGAAAGGAGTTTAGACAAGAGCTTGAGTTAACATAACTAGTCAGCTGCTGACATGATGATGACTGTAAAATATGAACACATACTATAGCCATTCAAATGCCATTAGTCTTTGTACAAGTCTTCACATGGACCCAGAGAGGAGTGAGAATATTTCCAACAAATAAATCATAAAGAGGTGATAGAATGGCTCACTTCAGTGTTTCCTTAGAAGATACATCTCTATGGGTCTACCTATGCTATGGCAGCAGCATAGCCTGAGAAATGTTCCTAAGACTACCACACTCACAGGTTTCCACTGCTGTGCTCCAAATATAGAAAGACAATTCAACTCATCTCATTGAAGCTATCTTGAGACCTCTGTCTTTAATATGCTCAAGAGTACTAGCCACTTGGGCTGATCATGAAGGGCCTCAGGGGTATTGTAACAGGGAACCCTAGCCCTGTTACCAGAAAGCAGGTTGGCCCCTTTAACACCAGAACTTTCTGGGCACAGCATGCTGGTAAGGTGGGGGTTAAGAGCTAAGTCAGGCCAGCCAGTTGGGTGACCGGAAGAGGACAGACCAGAAATATAAAAACCCTGGGCTGGGCAGCAGTAGGGGGCCAGCAGCCGAAGGGGAAGGAGTGCATATAAGAGCTACACATAGAAGCTTGGTGAGCAGTCCAAAGGCTGGAGGAGAACTACTGAGGACTCTGGAGAAGTGGCAGCAACCCCAGAAGAAGGAATGTAACTGACAGTGGGGAGCAGAAGCATGAACTCCTGAGTAAATGTAAGCTGGCGTGCTGCCTTCTTTAATCATATTTTTTTGGTGGTGGTTATAGCCCATGGACAGGAATGTTCATTTTTTTTATTATTGAATAACACCGGTGGTTTGGGTGAGGCTATTGGGGAAGAAAGAGGACTCAGCGGAGATCCACTATAGTGTGGGTGCAGTATTTGGGATGCACAGGCCCAGCAACAGAAAGAGCACAGGCCTGGCACCAGAGAGGGCAATCCTAAAAGGCCATGGTGGCCTGGTACACCCAGAGTGCAACTGTGGGTTTGCTGGGATAGTGGAGTCAGGGCCATTATTTGGTTTTGAACTTGCAACCTTCTGGCTGTGGGGGCCAGTGGATGGTCCTCTGGGACAGGGAGGCTGGACTCAAGAATGGGGCAAAAAGGAGGGCCATGAGCCCCAAGACTAAAGTGCTAGAGCCTTGGAGTCCAACCCTACCTGGTGGGTTTAGATGGGAAGGCTTAGCTAAAGAAAGACTAGGGTCAAGGCCCGTGGTGGTGGAGGACCCCAACATACAAAAACAATAGGCAGTCTCCAGCTTGCAAGATAATATTTCTGTCAAGACGTGGCAGGAGAGTAGAGAGCCGGACACAAGAAACCTTAAGAATGCCCCACATAGGGCATGGATAATGCAAAAGATGGTGCTGGGGAGAGAGACCTATTACAGGTATACATCTTCAGACATGGAGCTTGTCATCAGGAGCTGCCACAGTGTGAATGTAACCAAGCAGTTTTCAAACTGCGGGGCATGAAAGGACATGGGGGGCAAGGCATATTTTACTTTTTAAAAATTATTATTATTATAGAACAAGAACATGATATTTGACAACATCACACAATGAAATAGTATGAGTGAACATTTTGAAACTTATTTCATAGGAAAAAACCTGCAAAAACAAGAAACTATGAAGAAGCATGTTTAGATTTTGGTTTCACTTGCATTGCAGTCAATGGAGAAATTAGGCCTGAATGTGTAGGGTGTACAGTAACTTTAGCAAATGATAGTCTGAAGGCAAGAAAATTAAGAGGAACAAAACATGGTGATCCGGTAGGAAAGAACAGAGATTTTATTTTTAATGACAACTACAGGAAATTAACAAACAAAAAAACCACAATGAAAAATGTGGTATCCAGTATTCACCTCTGCAAATGTTTTAGAAGTGTCATATCAAGTTGTATACCACATTGGCAAGTATTAAAAGCCTTACACTAGTGGGGAAAAACTGATTCTTCCAGTAACAATTGGTATGTGCAGCGCAGTGCTTGTGACACTGTGGCTGAGAAGTTAAAATTCATCCCACTCTTAGACAACATGGTCAACCACCAAATCTCTGACTTGTCAGGAAACATCAATGCACAGCTCATCTCTTAATTGCAATCCCATTTATTTGCAATCCAGTTAGATGAAGCAATGGATAAATTGAAAGAATCTCATTTAATTGCATATGTACGGCATACTTATGAAACAGCAATACTGTAAGATTTTTTTATTCTGTTAGCCAATTAGGACACATGCAACTGGATCTGAACTTTTTAATATTTTAAACGACTTTGTAAATTCTCATGATCTAAAGTGGGAAGCCTGTGTTAGAATCTGCACAGATGGAGCCTCTTCAATAACTGGAGGTAGGGCAGGCTTAAAAGCCAAAGTGTTTGAAACCGCACCACACGTACAGTGGACTCATTGTATGATACAGTGCAAAGCCCCTGCAATTGAAGACATGGATTGAGAATTAATGATGTCCTGAGCACTGCTAGTAAAATCGTTAACTCTAACAAGATGCAGCTGACAAAGGCACATCTCTTTGCAATGTTTTGTGCAAGAATGGGAGCTGGACATGATGCTTTATTGTTTCACGCGGATGTCAGGTGGCTATCTAGCGGCACTGTTGCAAGATGTTTATGAACTGAGAAACAAAGTTTGACTTCTTCTGTTCAATTTGAATTTCAGCAATGCAGAGACACTGTGTGATCTTTGTTGGCTTACCTTGCTGATATTTCTGACAAAGTGAATTCTCTGACTGTCTCACTGCAAGAAGCAGAAATTACTGTTTTTGGCCAGCACAAGATAACTGCATTCAAGAGAAAGTTAGATGTGTGGAAAACAAAGATCAAAAGTGGTTCAAGTGTTCATTCCCATTGTTAACTGAAGCTGTCAAAGAAATGGAATCTCAACTGCTGAGCATTGTGGAGCTCACCAAGAATCACTTTACTTCTCTCAGAGCCAGTTTGGATGAAATATTTTCCAGAAGGAAATGCCTCCCTGAATAACTGGATTATTCACCTTTTTGTAGCAGAAGCAGTGATCTTGTCCCATCTCTCAAATGACATTCAATTTAAAAATCAGCCTTTCAGGGACTTTTGGTTGAAAGTTGGCTCAGAATATCCAGCTTTGTTAAAGTGCACAATCAAAGCTCTTTTATTGTTTGGTTCATCTTATTTGTGTGAGATTGGATTCTCTGTGCTGGCTGTGCCAAAGACAAAGTACCATTCAAAACTAGAAGTGGAAGACAACCTCAAAGTGTCAGTTTAAAAAAAAAATCTTTCCACAAATTGATAAACTATCTGCAGAGAAACAGGCACACCCTTCACATTAACTGGTAAATATAGTGTCTTTAAATTTGATATTTACCAGGTGTAGGTAACTTAATTAGGTAATTTAAGTTGTACTAGTCTCTGTTAAGTTTATGAAAGTATATTTTGCATGTGTGTTTTTGTCTGTATTGGGGTGAGGGGGATATGAATAAAGTTGTAACTTAAAGGGGGATTTAGCTCAGTTCAAAAAGTTTGAAAACTGCTGGCATAACCTATGAAATTTTGGGCCACAGACAAGTAAGTGTAGCACCACTATAGACACTGCAGATTGTGTTATTTTGCAAATTAAGCCTTAAAGTAATAAATCAAGTGTATTTACTCATTTTAACTCTACACTGAAAGCATTCCCTAATTTAGTTTAACTTACCTGTGGGAAGGAATTGGGAGGTGTGATTAACCCCTGGATCTGAGCAGGCCGGGGATGAAAGGGTTCTGGAACACTATTTACCCCGTCCAAAAAGAGTCCGTGGACAATATAAGAAGTAAATGCTTTACTTACAAACTGGAACACAGTGTAGGCACGCTCTGTAAAGTTTCACTGTGAAGCACTTAAATGCTTCGTATGCATGTCCGTGCCAGCAGTTCCCCTTACAACAATCTCTGAGAACCTCAAACTGTAGGGAACTCGAGAGCTCTTTAGGCATCTATCTGATGCAATTTATCCAATGGGGGCATCCGGGGGGGAAAGGAAGCTGTGGATGCAGGATCTCTGGTGAGGGTGATCAGGCCTTGCCTATGTCGTGTGGGTCCTGCCTTTCCTTTTCCTGGGCTTTGTTTTTATACTGCCCCAACAGCCAATTAGATTGGGTCTTTTCTTCACGTGCTTTTCGAGCTGCATGAGCCGGGGATTTTGCTGCATGCACGCTTCGTGCGGCTAATTGGGCTGCACCCGCTGTTTCCCCATGCAGCGAGTACAGTTTGCTGGTGTTTGGTCACCTTTATCTACCACATTACGTAAGTATTCATTCTATTTTATCTGCAGCTTTTTGGAGAGTTCAGGTGCTTCACATTTGAGAATCTGAGTCAAAAACAGAGCATCACAACTAAGAGTCCAATAAACAACAAAAAACCTGTTCATCACAAGCTGAATTTAGCTGATGTGGTTGCACGAATACATCCAAACATATTTTTATCCATCTCATAGCTGAAGGAACAACAAAAGTAGAACTAGGAAGGGCAATAGGGAGAGGCAGAAAAAGAACATCTGAAAAAGAATCTTAGCCATGTTGTGAAGTTGCTGACCAGAGTTTAATTCATTTAAAAACAAATGTATTCATGAGATTGCAAGAACTAAAATGAGGTATCACCATCTAGTGGCAGCTGAAAGATAGACCCAAAGTTTTAGGACTACACACTGTTCTGCCTTTATACAGATGATTTTCCTGGGTAGGTTTAGGTACTTATATGTATAATTCCAAGTAGGGGAAGTTCTGGCAAGATTTCTAGCTGGTATAATAAATTTAAGCTCATAAATAAAGCTATGAAACATGACACTATCAGGAGGCTTGACTCTTGCCAAGTAAACAGAGGTGGATTTTTTTCCAAAATAAAATCTTTCACATAAACAATCCTGCCTAGCAGAATAATCAACAATGGGTAACATCTGATAGAACAGTTCTCTCATCAGGTATGATTATTATCATGGGTTTTGGCTATATCGGTGATTTAGTAGAAGACTAAGCCAATGATTCTGGCCTTGTAGATGCAAATTTCAAAGATAAAGTTATTTAAAACATAAATCTATCCATTCGCACTGCATATATTCCTGGGACCATAAGATTCAGAGAGACCTAGACAAATTGGAGGACTGGGCCAAAAGAAATCTCATGAGGGTCAACAAGGACAAGTACAAAGTCATAGAATTAGGATGCATCAGTCCCATGCACTAGTACAGGCTGGGGACTGACTGGCTAAACAGCAGCTCTGCAGAAAAGGACCTGGGGGTTACAGTGGACAATAAGCTGAATATGAGCCAATAGTGTTCTCTTGTTGCAAAGAAAGCTAATGGCATGCTGGGCTGCATTAGAAGGACTGATACCAGCAAATCAAGAGAAATGATTATTCCCCTCTATTTGGTACTGTTGAGGCCACATCTGGAGTACTGTGTCCAGTCTTGGGCCCCCTACTACAGAAAGGGTGGGGATAAATTGGATAGTCCAATGGACAGCAATGAGGGGGTTGGGGCACATGATGATTCATGAGGAGAGGTAAAGGGAACTGGGCTGACTTAGTCTGGAGAAGAGAAGTCTGAGAGGAGATTTAATAGCAGCCTTCAACTACCTGAAGGTTGGTTCCAAAGAGGATGGAGCTAGACTGCTCTCAGTGGTGGCAGATGACAAAACAAAGAGTGAGGGTCTCAAGTTGCAGCAAGGGAAGTTTAGGTTAGATATTAGGAAAGGTCTCTCGCGAGGAGGGTAATAAGGGGCTATCCATAGAGGTTATAGAATCTCCCTCCTTGGAGGTTTTTCAGACCTGCCTGGCAGACAAAGTCTTGGCTAGGATGATGTACTTAGGGATGTTTCTGCTTTAAGCAGGGGATTGGACTAGATGACTAAGATTCCTTCTGTCTCTAATTTTCTATGAGTCTATGATAAAATACTAAAGACAAATAAAGGTGCTACTATCCACATGTAGTCTGAAGGTGATCTGGATCATTCTAATAGTAGAACCATTTTTAGTATCAGGTTATTGGTCCTGAATTAATCCAATTTGCATGAAAGAGATTAAAAAACTAAAATTTACACCACTATAGAACCACCCCTTTCCTTTATGAGTAGGACATAGCTCTACGTAGAATGTTTCAGAGAGAAGGGGTGCAATGCCAGGGGTTCAAGGAGGGTTGACTGGAATACACTGTCCCCTCTGGTGCACAAGAACCCTGGGCAACGGCAGGCAAAGTCCGGCCTGCAGGTCAGATCCAGCCAGCAGTGGACTCCATTTCCCAGCAGCCCCTTGCCCGTGTGGCTGGGTCTGGGTTCAAGGGAGACTCCAGCAGCAGCTGTGCTGTGCAGTAGCTGTGCTGCATGCAGGCTGCAGATCACAGGTCTGCCCTGGCTCCAGACCATGCTGTCACTGCAGCAAGATCCCAGCCCAGCCCCGGAGCAGCTCTGCACCCTGCTTTGTGCTCTGCTAGCACTGCTGGGGCTGGTCTCCATAGAAACTCCAGCCTCATGCTGTCACAACTGGCTGCATCTGGAGTCATCATGGAAATCGGCCCCAGCCACATGGGCAGGGGCTGCTGGGAAAAGGAGTCCGGCCACTAGCTAGAGCCACCATTCTGCCCACCCCTGCTATAGGGGCTGCAGAAATGAGGACAATTCTATGACTGTCTTAACCTTTGCCAGCCCCAGGATCAAAGAAGGCTGAAAGATAACTGAAGGATGAAGACTGAAAGACCTTTGTGATCTTACTTCTGGAGATCCCTTTCTTAACTTATTCCCTTTAAGTATATTCAAGATACAGTTCAAACTTCATAGGTTTGGATTTTAATTCAGAAGAAGATTCCTTCTATTATGCTTCTCAATTAAATGACAGAACACATAGTTTCCAGAACATTTATTCCTTCAACCACTTCCTTTTCTATGGAAACAACAATAACATAACTAAACACATAATCAACCTTAAGTTTCTCAAAATACATGGGTTGTTAATTATAATAAACCTTATGCCCATTCACTCTTAAACAAATTTAAAAACATCTTCATACCCCAAAAGACTGTCATATTTGGAAGGGGAAATCATTGCATATATCCATCACTTATTTAAGCGTGGTTAAGGTATGGTACTTACACATTATACCAAGATTGGCTCTGTTCTCAATAAAAATTTAACATTGGCAGCACTGTGTATGGTATCCACCTTTAACTTAGTTTCACATTATTCTCTGAAAATGTTTCTAGGTCTCAACTAAATAGCATACTGGTTGTATCTCAAAAATGATATGAATGGACATAATTAGTATACCTCTTTGACTGGCTTATTTTAACATATGTCACCTTATAAATATAAATATCACCTTATAATTTGTTCCCAATAAGTAACTAGAGGCAAAAAACGAATATTTACCAACAGCCAATATACGCAATATCTCAGTTCACAGCTTCAAGTTTTTCTATGAACAATTGCACTCTCTAACCTCTTCTAACATAAAATCTACAATATGTGCAGAGCCACAGTTCACTCCTGGGTGCAGGTTGGTTTTACTGACCAAGAAATTAACAACAGCAACATTCAATTCATGCATGCTTTCTTCCAGGATTAGCTGCTTTTAGACTTGATAATTCCATTTTGCTCAAACCTAAATTTCAGCCATTCTCTTAGTACTCCCCACCTAGTTTATATCCAAATGGAATAACAAGCTACCTGCCTCACAACTTAATGTTTCCCAACAAGATTAACAGCTGCTGCTGAAAGATTAGAAAGTTCCATGTTCCCTACACTGCTTATAACATGAAAAGGACTTCAAGTTTCTAAGGCCTCATCTACACCCCTTCTAAGGTGTGATTAACCAACCACATCTTAAGTTGTGACTCAGCCACATGTTCAATCAATTGATGGTGTGATAAATGAAGGAATAAGCTATGTGGAATAACTTTGTTGCTCATTGTTATCATACCATTAGTTGTATGTGTGGTCAGGTGCTCCCTCTTGACTGGGAGCCCCATCAGGTGATGGGATTCCCAGCTGAAGACGTGTGCTACCTGCTGCCATGACTGCAAGCCCAGCAGCTGTGGAGGTTCCCAGCCAGGGCAATGTCCCAAGTGCTGCTGAGGCTGTGAACCTCATTAGCTGCATGGCTTTAAGCTGGGGCATCCCATGGGACACTGCCCAGGCTGGGAGGCTCCTTGGCTGAGGGACTCACAGCCATAAGAGCTTGCTACTTGCTGGTGTAGGAAGAGCCCAGTATTGCACTCCCAGGCTAACCCTGCAGCATCAATAAGGTGTAATTGGATCTTATATTGGATCTCACAATTACACCTTTTGCCATACATGCGTGATTGTGTGGATCATGCATCAGATCCTATTGTGCCTTTTACCTGAATGTCTAGAGGGACCCTAAGACTAAACAGGCTACTTATTATAACAACTGTTTATAGAGCTACTTTAATAGCAGCTACCATTTAAGCCAAGTCCCCATACACAGGTTTCCTGATGCATCCACCAAATCTCCCTTCCACATCCTCGATTCTTCCCTTCAAGTTGCATGACAGTTGCTTATATTATCATAGCATACCACACATTATAGTTTCATAGTATTTAGATTTGGAGTCCATTCCAGAGCCTGGAAGCCCAAACTGTAAAGTAATGTCTCCTGATGTCCAGCCTGAACTTTCTCTCTAACAATTTGTGGCCTTTATTCCTAGTAACCCCAGGTGGTGCCTGGGGGAACAGAGCCTCCCCCAGTTCCTGCTGGTCCCCCCTGGTGAGTTTGTAAACATCTACCGGATCCCCTCTCAGCCTTCACTTGTGGAGGCTGAATAGATTCAGGCTCTTTAGCCTCTCTTTGTAGGGCCTGCCCTGCTGCCCCTTGACCACGCGAGTGGCCTTCATCTGAATCCTCTCAATGGTAGCCACATCCCTCTTGAAGTGCGGCACCCAGAACTGGACACAGTACTCTAACTGTGGCCTGACTAATGGTGCATAGAGGGGAACGATCACCTCCCTGGACCTGCTTGTGATGTATCTGTAGATGCACAACAAGGTGCAGTTAGCCGTACTGACCACTTCCTCGCATTGGTGGCTCATGTTCATCCTGAAGTCAACAATGACTCCATGATCTCTTTCTGCCACCATGTTGACAAGAAGGGTGTTCCCCAGCCTATTGCTGTGTTGTTGGTTCCTTCTCCCTAGATGTAGCACCTTGCCCTTGTCTTCACTGAATTCTTACTTACTTCCTACAGCTTTCCTTTGGATAACTTTTTTGTTGTCATGTCATTCATACCAATATTTGCTGAATTGTTGAGGTCAGCAGTTATTACTACATAAGTCATACTAGGGATGTGGCCTTACCTGCCATAGTGATCCATTAGGCCTGAAAGTCCTTCAAACACTCTTTTTTTGTTGACCACTACTCCTTAGTTATTTTCGAGTTTTGTCTCCATCCTACTGCTGTCCTGAATCTGTAGCTACCTATCATAGAACGTGGTTTATGTTACAGTTTCCCTGGGACTGCTGCCTCTTCCCATTGCTCTGTGTGGCTATTTGATAGATAAACCAAGACATGATCACTTTTGTATAGTGGGCTTAGGTCTTTTGCTCCTTTGTTGCATCAAGCTGCTTGCCTAACTTGGTACTTTCTTGACCCTCCCTCCATCATTCCCTGCTGGGCAGCAGTAAATTACTCGTCATGAAAAGCAGCTTTGTTTTTCTTATCCATAGATGCCCGTGCTGGGCTCCTACCTTACTGGGAGGTTGGAGTATCAACATTGGAAGAGAGGGATCCCTTCTTGTCTGTACCCTCAATCCCTTGGAACAACCACTCTTCCTGAACTCCCCTCCCCTTTGGAGCCCTAACAATAGAAGAGAAGGAGCATGTTCTCTCAGCAGAAGAGACCAGGCCTATCCAAGTTTGGGAGGATTGAAGCCATTGTTGCAGGGGGCTGGACCTGATGATCTTCCAAGGTCTGTCTTTACTGCCAACTCTGCCTTCCCATTGCTTTGTGGTACCCAGGGAATGATATTCTGTGCTCAAATTTCCATTTGGCACTGAACTGTTGAATTCTGCTGCAGAGGACTGTAGCTCCTTGTTTAAGCATAGCATGCCAGATATGCTACATCTTGCAAAACATGCCTTCAGTTTTTGGTTCACAATTCTTGCCTGCAAATCCAAATAGTCCACTTCACAGAAACTAGAGGTGAAATCTACTGCCACTATGTAGATCTTGTCATTAAGGGTAAGTAGGTCTGTTGCAATCTTTTCTCAAAATCAGGCTGGGATTTCATGAGGCTCATAGATTCATAGATTGGTAAACTGGAAGGGATCTCAAGAGGTTGTCTAGTCCAACCCTTGCTCCAAGCATCCCTACTTCCTGCACACTGGGAAGGTTCATTTCTGTACCCTTAGAAAGGTTTCTTTAAAGTACAACCAACTCTTCTGTATAGAGAGGAAAATACAGGCTCATTGTAGCTACTTGATACGAATAGCCAGAACTCCCAGAATCCTCTGAATGAACCTCAGATTGGCTCAAATAGCTGATGTGCAATTTTGTGTTTAGACCTGGAGAGTTAGCAGAACAAAGAAACGGCAAATTGGGAAAAAGTCATGTAAAAAAGTTTCAGTGAAAGCATATCAACAAGAAACCAACCTTGGGGAATGAAGAGCAACAGGTTTGTGGTGTAAATATTGTAAAACTGTACAGCTATAAATATTGTAAATATTGCTTAAGAAGCTAGAACAGTTTAGAAAAATAAAGTAAGGTAGCAACAGTGCCTAGCAACCACCTAGCAATGATGATGTCACATCAAGTCATAAAAGAAACACCAAAGGACAATGAAGTTGTCTCTCTGGTGGGCTGCATCCCAAAAAACAATGGGTGATCAACTCAGACAGGGGAACATGGGAGGCAAATCTCAGCATGGCCACCTGACTGGAATTCTCATTAAACTCCACCCACGATTGTTGCAGCATGGTGAGATTCACTATAATGCACATAGCATTGCTGCTTAGCTATGCCAATAAAGCCTGGCTTGATCTTTAATTGGAGAAGTATGCTGTGGTGCAAATCATATAACCTCACTGGCCCACTCTCACCTCTGAGGTAGTAAGTTCTACTCCAACATCATGGACTCCTTTCCTCCTCAGACTAGCCACCCTAGGGGATCCTGCCCATCAGTTCCCTGAGAGAGTTGAGATCTGCTTTTTCTGGAGTCCAGGGTCCTTTCTCAGTTGCTCTTGTTCCTTCCTTTCCTCAGGAGCCTGAACTCACATGATTGCCCAAGTTGCCATTTATTTCTACATAGTCCACTGATTCTTCCCTGTTTGTGAGCAGCTGGTCAAGAATGTGGCCCCTAATTTTCCTTTCCAAAACTTGCACCACGAAGTTGTTTCTGACACTTTCCAAAAGCTTTCCTGGATTGCCTGTGCCCTGCTGTATTGCCCTCCCAGCAGGTGTCAAAGTCATGAAATCCCCCATGAGAACCAGGGCCTGTGATCTGGAAACTTTCACCAGCTGTTTGAAGAAAGCCTCATTCACCTCATGTTCCTGCTCTGATGGTCTATAGCAGACATTCACCATGACACCATCCTTGACCCTAACCCACAGACTTTCAACAGGCCTGTCTTCTAGTTTCATATTGGAGATCTGAGTAATCATACAGCTCTTTTATATAAATAAGGAGCAACTCCTTCTCCTCTTCTCCCCTGTTTATCCTTCCTGAGCAGTTTATACATCCATGACAGTGCTCCAGTCATGTGAGCTATCCCACCAAGTCTCTGGTATTTCAGTCATATCAGACTTGTGTGACTGTGTGAGGAAATACAATTCTTCTTGCTTGTTACATCTTAGGTAACTAGTCAATTACCCTACTATATCAGGAAGAAGAAGGAGGCCTCCTGTGTTACTTTCTCCCGCTTGTGCTTCCTCAAGGTCTCGTGCTTCTCCCAACTTACTTCAGGGCTTTGCTCTCAATCCCGAAATGAACCTAGTTTAAAGCCCTCCTTAATAGGTTAGTGAGCCTATTTGCAAAGATGTTCTTTCCTTTCTTCATCAGGTGGATCCTCTCTCTTCCTAGCAATCCTTCTTCTTGGAACAACATTCCATGGTCAAAGAAACCACAGCCCTACTGGCAACACCATCTGTGCAGCCATGGATTGATCTGCAGGATACATCCACTTCTGCCCAGGCCCTGCCCTTTGACTATGAACACACAAGGATCAAGGTGAACCACATCAGAGCCACTGTCCTCTTTACCCTTGCAGCCAGAACCCTGTAATCACTTTTGATCTTCTCAGGGTCCCTCAGGCACTACCATTAGTGCCCACGTGGATGGGGTACAGTCAGAGGACCAGATGAGTCTTGGTAATCCTTCCAACTCCAGAAAAACAACAAACCTCCTGAGACAACAGATCAGGCTAGCAGTTAGAAGTCTTCATCCCCCACGGAAGGAAGCTGGCAACCACCACGACCCACCACTTCCTCTTTGTGTCAATGGCTTCAATCCTCCCAAACTTGGATAGGTCTGGCCTCTTCTGTTGAGAGAACATGCTCCTTCTCTTCTGTTGTTAGGGCTTCATATCTGGAAACCACTGCAGATGGGGATAAAGACTTCTGCTTGCTGTCAGAGGTTCTAAAACTTCCAGCTTCCTGGAAGTCCAAGTCCTCTTCCTTCTCCAGCACCACCTCTAGCATTCATTCCTGTGGAGTCTTAGAGGTCTTCTCCAACATTGAATTGATGAACTCCTCATACCAGAAGAAGATTTAGAGCCTTGTCATCTCCACCTGTAGCTCTTTTGTCTGGTCCCTCAAGGACACCCCCAGGAGGCTCACATCACAGGCACTCTCCTCCACCTGGCTGTCACTGAAAGGAACCTGAAAGCTGCAGTCATCACAATGCCAAACCAGGACCTCAGTAGAAGCCTTGATGGTGAGCACTTTGCTTGGACAAATACAGGCAGAACGACAGCTGGAATTGGCAGTGACTCTAGCATTGTAACATTTTCCAGCCATGACTCTGGGTCTCCTAAATCTGCTCCCTACCTTTTCCTGCCCCTTCCTCCAAGCAGACCTTCCCTAGCAAGCTGTTCTGGTAAGCAGGCCTGTCTGCTGTTCTTTGGTTTTGAAAGGTTCTCTTTTCCCTGATAACCTGCTTCTTCTTACCAAGCTTACAGTGAAAAAAAGTAAGAGAGTTTCTGGGCAAACTCCCTAGTGAATTAAGCATAACTCAATACTTAAGCCCTGTGTTTAACTAAAGTCCAGAGCTTAATTATGCTTAATTAAGGAAAGTACTTAAAGGCTCCCCTTCAAAGAGTGGGGTGGTATACTGAACTGCAAACTGCCCTGTTTGCTGTCCCTGTTCTCTCACTCCCTGGTCACTCAAGGAGTCTCCTTTTTTACTTTCCTGGGTGTAGACAGGCTGTGCCCCCTTGTTACAACTTTTGTCAGATAGAGGCAGCAGTCACTCAGCTGTAACCCAACTAAGAGCACTCCCAGGTGCTCAGAGCACACACCCAAATGCACAGCCAACCAACCAAACACTCACAAGCCAAACACACGAGCAGCCCTGGCTCACAGCTGATCCAGGAACAGGGTTTCTGGTCCATGGAATGTAGCTGCTTCAAGTTCCAGGGACAGCAAGGGACAGCAGCAACAGCACACAGGTTCCTCCTTCCAGTGTTTGCTTCCTGGCCATACCTCTCCTGCAGGTGCCTCCAGCCTCAAGCACTAGTAGGAGGAACCTGCATATCACTGCCACTGTCTTGGCTGATGCACACACAGTGGGAATTCCAGGTTTGCTTCTGACTCACTCTTATCCTGTGCAGCAGGGAGCATCTGTGCATGAAGCCAGGCTCATCCAGGGACAGTAGTAGTGGTATACAAGTTTCTCCTTCCAGCAGTTGCTCTTGGCCAATGAGAGGCATGGGTAGGGCAAGAGAGGTGGTGCGCATGGAACAGGGCCTAGAAGGAGAAAACGTGTGCTGTTACCACCACCCCAGATGGAACAACAGCCTCCTCATACAGCTGTTTTCCACAGGCCACAGCTGGAACAGGGCAGGAGCAGTCAGGGGCCCTCCACCCCTCCAGGTCAGCCAGGGACAGTGGCAGTAGTGTTCATAGTGGCTAGGTGTCTGGGTGTCCCCTTTCCTTTGTGAACCTTGTCCCTGCCCAGTTCTCCAGTGTTTTTTGCCAAGCACAAGGGCTCTAACCACACTTTATTACCATTCCCCCATGATCTGATGGGCAGTATGCCAACCCCCATTTGGTACATCTTGGATCTGCCCATGGTTTGTATAGATTACTTTCACTGAGAAATCTCCCCTTTCTCCGAACCCCGTCCCTTTTGTTTTTGAATGAAAATCACTTTCCAAAATAAGTCACATTAGCTCCTGCAACACTTGCAGATATTTTATTCCTCATTATTTTACATTTACAAGGAGGCTTTCCAGTTTCTTGTAAAATCACGAGTCTATCCCTAATCTTGCACTCTGGTCAGCTGTACCAAATGGTTATTCCACTCCTAGAAACCAAAATAAGATAGCTTCAGCACAACTAATTGCTTAATTCCAGAAAAGTTTTTAAATTCCTGAACTTAATGGAAAAATTCTTTTGACTTGTATAGTAATAAAAAATCTGGAAATAGATTAGGGCTAATTTTTCCTTCAATAAGAGTGCATTTAAGGAATAGAATGTATTTCCTCAAAAAGTAATGTATACTTCTGCTTACAAGGAGCCAACCTCGGTTCCCTCAACTGTTTTAGTATAAGTTGATTTTCTCAAACTGTATATGAGCTTGAATTTTACACCAATTTTATGCAGTTATTATTACATTTACTTCAGTGTAACTAGTTGTCATTGAAGAAATACAAAAAATTAGAACTCTTGGTTCAGACATGATACCTTTTATTAGACCAACTGAGCAACTGCAAATATATATCTTAATTAATTTTTTGCAATTGCTCTGTTGGTCTAATAAATAGTATCATCTCTGAACCAAGAGTTCTAGACTTTTGCATTTCTTTTTGTTTCAGACCAACATGGCTAGCCAACATGATTAGGATGGTTACCCCTGTAACCAGTCTTCATTTACATCTACTTAAAATCAGAATTAGGCCCATAGTTAAACAATTACAGTTAAACAATTCCTCTTTTTCTCCCTTCTACTTATGGAGAAATTTCAGATTTCATACAACACTTAGATAAAAGCAATTCATTAATGTAGGCAAACTATTAGGGATAGTATGTGTGTATGTGTGTGTTAGAATCTTATGACTGAAAGATCAAGCTTGCAGCAAACTTCCTTCCTGCCAAAATCTTTCCATGTACAATGCATAAATCAATAGTAAAAAAAATGGTATTAGCTAAATACGGTAATGATTTATCTGAGCTTTTTCAAGGAATAACAACTTAAAAAAATATTTTCCTGTATATATAGCCAGGATACTTCATTTCTGTGGGCAGAAAGAAAGGATGCTCAAACAAAAATGAACTGTTAAGTATTACTCTTTAACTCTGTTTACTAATATTTTTCTCTCAATAGAGAAAAAATAGTGCTGATTATCTTTCAGCTGTACAACTTGACTGTAAATATTATACTTACTGATAACTTATTCAGTGGTTGCTTTGTTTCATGTCTTGGGTTGTCAGAGCTTATGTTTTTTCTTCAGGATGACATAGTCATCAAATGGCTTATAGTGTGCCTACCCTAAGAGCTAGATAAAGAAATTTCTCCTTCAAAGTGAATATCACAGCATTCTATATAAAATATGAATCATGAATAAGAATGGCCTTATTGTCTTATTTTTCACTCTCTGTTTACAGGCTGAAATACATGTTTCTCATTATATTCATCCTTATCTTATATATGTATCTAAGACAGGTATTTGTTTTCCCCTGATATCACAGAAGGAGCTTTTGCCTATTTTGTTAACTGACTCTCTTATCACTCCTAGATCTTTCTCCATTTAACTACTCTGTAATCAACAATTTCCATTTTGTCCTTCAGCTCAGTGTTATTATTCCAAAAATGCATGGCTTTACATTTATCTAAATTAAATCTTAGATGGTTGGCATTTGACCAATTTCTGCAGACTCCCTAGATCATTTAGTAATTTCTCTGTCCTTTCCTCATTTGCAGTCTGAAGTCTAACTTGCTATTTTCTGCCAACTTGATTAACATGCATTGTTTCTTACAGTGGTTTGATTATGAAGATGTTGGAATAGTAATGGTCCCAAAAAATGTTGTGTTTTTTGTTTTTTGTTTACGGGGGAGGGGTTGTACTACTCCCTGATTAGATGTCTTTCAGTTCAGAATAACTTTCTGTTCACAATTCATCAGACAGTTTTGTATCCATAGCACAATAACTTATTAAAACAAAAATCATTCTAATGGATCATTTAGATTCCATCCAAGCAGAAGCCTGTCAAAGTTTTACTGAACTGTAGGACAGAGGTGAGCCAAAACCTAGAACTGAATTCTTCACCATCTTGAAGCTGCCCTACTTTGGGGTTTAGCATCAGATCGAAACGAGGAAGTGGATTCTGAGCTGACAGTCAAAATCTTGCAAAAACTACCAGCCTGAGGAGATTTGTATCAATATGAGCCAAAATGTCTGAAAAAGAACTGTGATATTCTAAATCTTTGGGTTCACACCCGGACTTGAACTCACAACATTCATACCAGGATATTGCATAACACTACCCCACACTTGATACCTAATTAAAACAAAAATTCAGTGCCCTGAGGGAGGGCCCTGTGCTTCTCAAGAGGAGGCCACAGGCATCCACAAACATCCCCCTTTTCCCTGCCAGCATGTTGCTCAGCCCTAGAGATAAAATGCAAGCCTCCATGTGTGCTGACTTCATCTCTGCTTGGGCCTCAATTGTCTCACTCTGCCCCAAAAGTGAAAGAGAAAAAAAAATGCATTTTGGCCACACCACGTTTCCATTCCTCAGAGAGACTCAGTCAGAGTGCTCAGACTGCGGTATGGACCTAAACATGGGGCTCAACAGGGCAGGCTGATATACAGACCATTTCAGCACACCATGTTGAGGCCTATAGCTTTCAGCCCTGGAGCTCTGGAGCCCGCCACAGCTTGTCATGTGTCCAGGTGAAAAAAGAGTTCTCTCACGCCCACACTTCCCTGCTGATCCTCTTGGTCCACACCCAGTTTTGGACTCACAACTTTCCTACCATGAGCCGAGCACAGAAACCCCTAACACAACAAGTACAGCATCACTGCTTTCCTAACCTCCCTACCTATACCATGACCACATACACATAGATACATATTGCACACCACTACTTAACACTTAAAAAAAAATCAATGCCCTGAGGGCCCTGTGCCCCTCAAGAAGAGGCCAGAGACAGCTACAAACACCCCCTTTCTCCCTGCTAGCATGATGCTAAGCCCTAGAAACACAACATAAGCCAACAGTCTGAGCTGGCCCCAAATTGAAAAAATAAAAAAAACACATTTTGGTTGCACTGAGTTCCCTTTCTTCAGAGACTCTCTGAGTGCTTCAGTTGAAACATGAGCCTAAATCAGAGGCTCAGTGTGGCATGACACAACTCAAAGCATTTTGGCATGCCATGCCAAGACCTGCAGCTTTCAACCCTAGTACCCTAGCACTAGTCCAATGGGTTCTGGAACCCATTGCAGCTTGCTATGTGTCCAAGTGAAAAAAAAATTGTTCCATGCAATTGTGAGTTCAAGCCTGGGTGTGGACCCAGAGATTCAGCCACGAAGTGAATGTGATCTATCCAAAACAGACACTGAATGCACACTATCCAAATCAGGTTCTGTGACAGCTTGAAAACAGGTTTATCTGGGAGTTGCTCTTCAGTGTCTGTGGCTAAGGGGAAGTAAGATTTTTCCCTTATTTCCATGATTCTGTAAACTCCATATATTGTAGAAAGTGAGAGCCCAAGGCCATCCAAGCACTGGAGACAGGCAGGATTTGTTGTGTGAGGGACTAAGAGCTCTAGCAGCTGAGAAAATCTTGGTGACCTTGGCAACTCGCTGTTTCAAAAAGGAGCCAGATGCAAAGCCTTAGCGCCAATTAGGAAGTTGCAAGATTTACAGTTTGCAATAGTTCTGGGCCAAATACAAACATAGATACTTCTAAAGTGAAACAATGGAGACCGTTTGGCAAATATGAGTGGGCAACTGAAATTTCCAAATGAGACCCCCAGCATAATCTTGAGATGCAGCTGGCAAGTGGGGAAAAGGCAATAAAAAGGGATTCTACAATTATCAAGAGTAAGAAGAATACCAAAGAAACCATAGGTCCCTTACAGAATACAGATATAGTTCTGGAAAAATCATGGAGCAGGTCCTCAAGGAATCTATAGTGAAGCAGCAAAGGAGAACAATGTGATAAGGACCAGCCAGCATCGATTCTCCAAAGAAAAGTCATGCCTAACCAACCTGATTTACTTCTGTAATAAGGTGGCAGGCTCTGTGAATGTGGGGAGAACAGTAGATGTGATATACCTTGACTTTAGCAAGGTTTTTGACACTGTCTTCCCCAATACTCTTATTAACAAACAAAGGAAATACAGACTAGTCAAAAGTACCATAAGGTGAATGCATAACTGGTTGGATCACCATGTTCAATGGGTAGTCATGAATAACTCAATGTCTAGCTGGGAGGAGGTATCAAGTGGGATTCCCTGTGGGTATGCCCTGGATCTTTCCTAGGTTTAATGTCTTCGTTAATTATTTCAACAGTGTGAGTTATGATGCAGGCTTCGGATTCTTCGACCATAGCCCACATTTCTCTACGCGGAGCATGCTGGCGGAGGATGGACTTCACCTATCACCTAAAGGTAAGTGTTTCTTTTCTTCTAGGTTGGCTGATCTCGTGCTGGAGGCTTTAAACTAGCTTAACTGGGGGATGGGCCTGCCAGGAGAGGAGAGGATGCTCTGCCTCTTAGCCAGGTAAGTTGGGCGAGCATAGGTGGTTGTAGCTTGGGGGAAACAAGTGGAGAGGGGGAGGCAGCAGTGGGTAGCCTCAAATGCCTCTATACAAATGCTCGCAGCATGG
>JAGPOW010000304.1:53273977-53301151 GCA_030014935.1 Caiman crocodilus | reverse complement strand
TACAGAAATACCAAATGTACTATTGGTGTCTTCACTCAGCTTCTGGCTCAATACTAAACCTTTTTCTACGTCTTGGTTTTCTTGGCAGCTGTTCTGTGTGTAGCACTGTTGTCATATGCATAAAGTGTATTGTTGCTGGTGGATAACAACCTAAAGAAATGGTACAAGGCTTGCTTTTCAGTCAGCAAGGGTATCAACCTATTGAAGATGCAGTGGACATTATCTGGCTTCTATAAGGCATGAACTTTGGCTTCTATCCTAGAGCACACTTTCTACTCATGTTTTAGTTAGGCAAAAGTTGGTGCTAAACTAGGTTACATTGGACAAATAAATGCAAGGAAAATGGGCAGTGGCATAGAGCTACTGAGGGGATTTATAACTTCTGGGTGGTACAATAGAAAAAAATACCCGGGGAATGGTCTGCTGATTACCGAGTTTTGGAATGAACTAAATGGATTTTATCTAGGACTTTTATGAACAAGCATGGCTGTGGTGAAAGAGCAATTCAGATTCTATTTTCCTGTCATTGGCAAAGGAATGGTTTTGAATCAGTCCTGAGAGTTTCTTCTACTCTCTGCTGTGGTCCAGGTAAAAAGATCCAAGTCAAGCTGCTCTCGGATTGAATGCTATGCCACCTTGAGCCCCATTTCTGCCATAAAAATGTGGTACCAAGTTCTGTCCTAAATATTATTCAGCTAGTTGCTGACTTTTTCAAGCTCACTGGAACAACAATTATCACTAACTGGTGCCAGACCTCCTGACAGCTCTGAGCCCAGTTTTCCAATGGGGGCATATAAAATCAGGCCTGGGTTATAGCCGTAGATAGGTAATTAAATGCCCAGAATAGGCAAGTGACTGTATTTTTGAAGATGCATGACAATCACAGCTTTGCCCCTCTGAAAAACAATATGTCCATTGTTAGTTAAAACAAGAAAACAGGTTCCTAACTACTGATCTAATGCACAGATGGAAAACTGGGCTCCCTGATGATAGAAATCTCTCCCTGTTTGGGATCATGATGATAAAAAATGGTGTTGCTCACTCCCAGGGAGGGAGGCATGGGGGAGGCACATGCCTCCCAGATTTTGTGCACTGGGTTGGGGAGGATGCTTGGTGTTCCCTACCCTGGCTTGGTGCTCCCTATCCTGCTGCCATCCTCGTGAGGCCTCTGTGGCAGAACGGGGTGGGGGCTTGGTTCCAATTCCAGGATCCCCACACCAGCTGTGTCGCCATGGCGAGGTGCCCCCTGCCTGCCTGGCAGCAGTGGGGGGCACAACTCCATGTTGCTGCCACCACTGCTGCTGGGTGGGCAGGGGATGCCTCATCATGGCAGCCCAACCAGTGTGGGGCTCCTGACATCAGTACTGAGCCTCCCCACCCCCTGCATTGGGCCATGGAGGCACCAAGGGGAGGGCAGCTGGGCAGGGAGCCTGCAGTGAGCAACCTGCATCCCCCCGCTCCCTTATGGGCTCTGCTCCCGCCATGCTGTCCATGGGGGGAGGGTGTTTGGAGGAGGAGCTAGGATTTGGGCACTGCTGGGCAGAGCAGGGGCCTGGTCCCATAGTCCTGGTACCTGGGCCCCCCCTTCAGTAGAGCTGGTGGGTCAGGAGGCTGTGAGTGAGGGGCACCAGCAGGGCTGGGGAGAGGGTGGCTGTGGGTGGGGAGTAAGGAGCACCTGGGGTGGTGGAAATCCTAGCATTCGATCCCACTGTCCCAAGGGAGACAGTCTCAGGACAGTCTTAGGACTGTTATTCTTTAAAAAACATCCTGCTTGCTGCTGCACGATGATTATTTTGCACAAGTGCTTCCAGGGTGACTGACAAAAGTGAGTGTTTATTATTTCTGGGTGATGTGTTTGGGAAGAGTGGGTTTTGACTGTATGAGTATGAGCTGATACATATGTTGCATTTTTTGCCTGGGGTCAATCAAGTGAATGGGTGAAGTGTTCAAAAAGCTGTCATCCTTTTACAATGAAAATCCTTCTGACACAGTTAAATATTTATAGGAAGACAGTCCTATAATGTGATAAATCTATTACCATGTGAGTATCATTACACTATTTTTCTTTTTTCTGATATTATCTCCTGAATTAAATAAGTTGCAACCCTAAGAATGAATGGACCCAAACTCTGTAACAGCTCTTGTTTTAACATACAGTGCATTCAGAAAACTAGGGAAAGGTCTATATATTGTATTTGGTGAAATTATTCTTATTTAATGTCATATAAGGGCATTCTTTGTGGTAGGATCTGGACCCACTCACAATGGACCCGTTCAGAAAGGACATGTTTTGTGGTAGGATCTGGACCCATTGTCCTAAAACATAGACAAGGGGGACTACAAGGTCTTTGACTTAAGGGAGATCAGATGCAGAGATGAAACCTCTTGCCTAGGATTACACAGATAAGGGGCTCATCTGCAAGTGCCATTACCATGTAGCAATAAACTGAGGAACCTATAGCTTTGCAGTTTATTGCTCCTGGGAAGCTCCATGAGCCCAGACCTCAGCACATTCAGTCAGGCTGCATCAACCCCAGCTGCCAGAGGGCCTGAGGGGTCAGCGTGCTAGCCCAGGGCTGCTCTAACTATGCTCAATGTGCTGTGGAGAGGCTGGCTGGGGCACAAGGGTGCTTTAGTGCAGGGCTAGCTGACAGGTAGTCCCCATCCAGGTTTTTGTAGCTTTGATCTCCCTAGACATTCTCTCACTCAGTTCAGAGCTGTTCTTAAACAACAAAACTTTAAAAAACAACTTGACCACAAAACTGTGGAACAAAAAATCATCCACAAGCAGAACTGGATAATTATGGTCTCAACAGAGACTCTGGTTTCTTATCCCATTTTCTGGACTAGCTTTTAAACCCCTTTGTGTTTATACATGTGTAACCCTAGCCATGGTGCCACCCGTGGCCACATCTGGATTCAGAGTCCTAGAGTGCCACATAGCCTCAGTCAACCTCCCAGCCCCTAAGGCTGGGGCCACCTCTCCATGGAGTGCTTTCTTAGAGTACATACAGACTAACTATTTACACAATGTATTATTTACAAAACAGTCAACATATGAATGAGCTTAATAGCAGAACAAGATATCAATAATCTAACTGTCAAAGGCAGGTATCAATGAACTAAAACACTCTATACAGACTGAATCAAAGACACCTTCAGTACAACTCCCCAGCTTAAACATTGAGACTCCAGTGAATTTCAGCAGAAGCACACAGGGTTAACACAAGCATCAGCTCTCCTTCACATTGGCAACACAATACCCATGGCAGGTGCTGCTGCTTCAGAAAGTCCTGCTGTCTGCTAGAGCCTGCATGGGGAGAAGTTCTCCTCTGCTCCAGCTGTCTGTGGTATCTGCAAAGAAACACACACTGTCCCCTTTCCCCAAAAGCACCTTTCTCCAAGTCCCAGACACGGCCCCATGTGCTGATATCTGAAACAACCCTGGGCCTATCACCTACCCTGCCCAAGGCTGTTTCTCAGTTAACACAGGTCTCTCTGCCTCACAGAGGAAAAAAGGATACCAGGTTATCTTCTCCCCCTCACTAATGGCAGGTTCACTTGACAGGCAGGCTGCAGGTGGTTCCTCCCCCAGCTCTGTGATGCCAGGGCTCCTTCCCTTCTCTGAGCCCGACTGAGTCCCCAGGGCTGAGTTCCCTCCCCTCTCCTGCCTCAGGAGCCAATCAAAAACATGCACATGCTCTTGCAAGCATCAAGTTTCTGGAACTTTCTGCAAATTTTCCCACTCTACTTTTGCAGAAATCCCAAGTCCTGCTTCAAATCTAGGAGCAACTGTTACATGTGCTCTAAGAGTGTATGTGTGTGGGGGGTCGCTTTAATTAGAGTGACTCCGAGAACTGCTCTAAATTAAAACACCAAGAGTGTTTCGTGTATCAGCATCCCTGAGCTTAAAAATGGCCGAGGGGGCACTTTAACTAAAGCTCATCAAACAAGCTTGAGTTAAAACTTCCCCTGCTGCCATTTTTTAACATGGGGACACTGATACATGAGACACTGGAGTCTGCTGGAGCATGATAATTACCACTAGGGGTGTGCGAAGTGCCCCCTATTCCATTTGGATTCTGCCTGAATCAGGGACAGGGATTCAATTAGTTGATTTGGATCACTGTCTGTAATTCGATTTGGCTGAATCTGAACATTCGGAGAATCAGCAATTTGGACATAGACACAGCTTTAAAAGTTTTTTCTACATACCTTGAGGTAGCTGGGATGAAGGAGCATCTCACAGGAGGGCGGGGGGGGGGGGGGAACGGGCCACGACCCTCCATGTGTTCGGTGGTGAATCTGGAAGTGGACTGGAAGTACTTCTGGTCCCACCTCTGGGTCTGCCGGGGAATGCCCCGGGGGGTTCCCCTGTGTCCCCCAACTCAGCGATCAGCCACAGGGGGACCCTGGGTGCTGCTCCCAGACCCAGAAGGCACCAATCACTGAGCTGGGGGGGTGTCTGTGTGTGGGAGGGCAGCGCACTCCCCACCAGACCTGGAACTGGACCAGAAGTGCTTCTGGTCCACTTCTGGGTCTGCTGCCAAATGTGGTAGGGAGCTCCTTTTGCTTCTGTACTCATGAGCCCCTGCTACCTAGAGGTATGTAGAAAAAACATTTAAAAATGTGCCTATGTCCAAATTGCTGAATCTTTCCAAATCGATTCAGAGGGTTCTGATTCGATTCAAAGAGATTAAAGGGTTCTCTGATTTGATTCAGATTTGGAGATTCAGCTGCCAACTTGGGCTGAATCTCTGCCGAATTGAATCAGGAACTGAAGCTTCACACAGCCCTAGTTACCACACACCCTCAGACTCTATGAATTGAGTCTGCTCCAGTGTGCTGTAATTAAAGCACGTTGGAGTAGCCTTGCTGCTAGCGTATATGTGCCCCTTTGTCTTGCAATGGACTAACTGCTTTGTTTATTGCAAGTGGCCTATCCAACCTACCTCCTCAGTTGTGCCCTTCCTGCTTTTCTTTGGATTTAAATTTCCTTCTACTTAGAACCCTTGGTTTCTGCAAGGGCATTAATAGCATCTGACAAAGCCTGTTGTTGATGAAAGCTTGTGTCTCTGAATCAGTTAGTTTCTCAGGTGCCACTTCATTCACTGCACAGCAACTATTAACTTTCCCTGGTAGGTAAGTAGCCAATGTCTTGGTGAGGCTTCTAAATTACTGTAACAGTGGGGCCACAGCAGTTTCACTGACCTAACTGGTGAACCTCATTCAACATAGCTGTATTTTACTTAAGCATCCAGTCTGGTCTTAGATCAGCAGTGGACAAAATACAGCCTGTAGGCTGGATGCAGCCTGGCAAGGGATTCTATCCAGCCTACACTGAGTCCTTCAGTTCCACCTGGCCCAGGTGTGGGGGCAGCCCAGGATGTGGCATATGTGGCTGGTCCTGCTGCCCCTGGGTGTGCAAGTGCCACCTGATGCAGCTCACTCTATCTCCACATGTGTCTCTCAGGCACACTGGGAGATACAGTTTGCAGGGTCGGGCAGTGGGTGGTGTGGTGACCAAACTTGGCTTCCTGGCAGCTCCCTCCGCTGCCATCTGGGAGCAGGTGCGTTCCCCACCATTTCCAGAGCCCAACCCTGCTCTGGAAGAAGGGGTCTCTAGAACCAGGAGAAACAGGATATGTGAGGGGTCTTTGCTGCCAACCTTCTGATGGAGAAAAACCATCTCCTAAAAAAGTATCTATTGACCTCATCAGTGCAATCTTTCTGTTCTTCCTTCTTTTAACGGAAATTGTTTCATTGTTCTCATCATTTCTTAAAATAATGTTCTAAGAACAAAGTGTTAGGGAACTAATAAATTAATTACTTGTTCTAACAGCCTGACCCACAAAAACACATACTGCTTTTATCAGAAGAAATTCTAGTCATACTTACATTATTAAAAGTTGCGTTGGTGCAGATCAAATTCACACCCAAGTTTCCTCACTGACCGTGCCCTTTATCTACCCTTTTCTTGGATTCATTTACACAATCTCAGTCCAGATGCACCTCTACCCCCTGCCTGCTCCTGAAAATGTGTAAAGGGATTCTCCCTTGTTTTGAAAGCTTTCCTAGATCCCTAGATTTCCAAAGAACTGTGCTGCTGACAGAAGATTTAAATCCTCAGACAGACTTCTCCAAGCACTCCTTTCCACTGACTTTCACCCTTTATGAAACCTCCTTTGATGAAGATGCTTCCCAGGGACATCCAAGCTTTTATGACCCTATTGCTGTATCGTGGAAACACATGCAGCATACTTTTGGGTCAGGTCATCAGAAGCTTTTTATTCAAAAGGAACTACAGCTGTAGGGGGGGACTCCAAAGTGACATGGATTTCCCAAGCGCTTGGAAGGGGTTCCTCCCAAGAGCAAAATCTTGGGAATATAATCTTGGGAGTATAATTTTGGGAGTATATCTATATACTTTTTAACAGTTGCTTACAACTCACATGATCATATAGTTGAGTTTGCTAGAAAAAAGCAGCTACAAACACTACCTCATTACTGCTTGACTATTATCAGGATGGGAATTATGGGGGAGACAAAGTTAGTTTACAAAGCAAGAAATAACACTCCCTTCTTGCACCTGGAAATCAGAGTTGTACATACTTTTTTTTTTGCTATCTTCAAGGTCGCGGTGAGCGAAGCAGTTGCACAGGAGTTATGAAGAACAAACACTTTTCCTTATCTGTTCATCTTATAACTCATTTGATCAAAGTTCAAGGCATTTATTTTTTTTTCTCTGATTCCACAGCTGTACCTAGGATAGCAACCTTTTGTAATTGTTTAGGGGACAAGTCTTCATTGCTGTCTGGTCTGTCTGCTAAGCTTATATCTTCCCTCAGGTCAGTGGGTTCTTGGCTGTGCTGGTGACAGTGGTACTAGTATTACTAGTGGTACTAGTAATATTGGGAATTACTGGAAGAGCTTCTTTACAGGGAAATGCAGGCACATACTATTTTAAGGGATAATCAGTTTTGACACTGAATTTTTATGGCAAATTTTGCCATGGCCATGTTGAACAAAATTGTTTTCTAATGAGCTGAAAGCCAGGTTACCAGCCTACATGATGGCTTAAGCCACAGGAGAAGGTGCCACCTACTATTACATCTGCATACGGTTCTTTAGTACAGACTAGTTCAATTTAAGCCCTGGAAGTTTGTGGTATGAAGTTTAGCTACATGAACTGCACTGAGTGCAGAACAGCAGTTATGCAGTATAGTTCCTACATGGGTAACAGCGGTGAATCTGTCTGTCCTCCTGTGGTCTTTCTTCTACCTTTACTCTCCTTACTCACCTGCCACATCTTTACTATTTCTCATGGGAGGAGTCTACAGGGGTTTTCAACAGGTTGGAGAAACAAGTGGATCTATCCATCTATTCAGTGGGCTCCCCTTCTTCTTCAAGCTTGTGTTTTATTTAAGGACACACCATTGTGGTATCCTGGGATTGTGTCAGGATCTCACCTGCTTACAGTCTGATCCCTTTTCTCTTTGGCACTGCCTTCTCACTGGATCCATGGGGCAAGCACCAGTCTGTGAGGCAAGCACATTAAGGGAGACAGTGCTACTCCCAAGTCAGACCAATCGTATTCCCACCTACCAGCTCTTTTTGAAGAGGAAAAGCAGCACTGCCTTAATGACTTTGAGGGAAACTTCATTGCCATGGTTGCTGACAAAACCACTGACTTTCAGAATAAACCAGTTTTCAACATCTTATTTCAGGTGCTCAAGGTACATCCTCCTAGGCACGCTGACATTCTCGCACCACAGCTTGTAAAGACAGTGTGCCTGGGAAATTTAATCATGTCACCATTCACAGGTCTTAATTTCTTGTATGGTGGAATTCAGCATCCCACTTGAGTGAATATTAGTGTGACAGGGGGCTGTCTCAAGGCAGGTCACAACATCGGCCTGCCCACCTGTCTAGGGCAGTCTGCACTGCCTCACCTGCCACATCTTTGATATTTCCAAAAATAGGTGTTTATATGCAGGAGGCTACCCATTTGGTTGCCCTGATGCCGGGAGCAAAATACATGGCTTCCAATCTTCCCTTACAGCATGTCCCATGCCTTGCAGATGGCATTGAAAAATCACTTCCAACTCCCCTGGCCCCTTAAATGGACTACACTCGGCCTTTAGTCCAAACTTGGCCTCAGGTATCCTCAGACATGCCTTGGCCTCTCTGCCCCCCTCACTGGAGCCACATGCACTTCAGGCCTCCTTTGGTCCTACTCAATACAGAACTTCAGTCTTCTTCTCTCTTACACTTGGTCCTGGCCCCTCACAGATCTTCAGGCTACCCAATTCATGCCCTACTCTATGATGGGCATCAGGCCTATTGCCTCACACTTTGGGCTGGCTTCTGCCCCTGATCCTCTCTGGCCTCAGGAATCTCACACTCAGCTTACGGCCCACTTGGGCCTCAGGTGTTTGTCAATGTACCTGGACCTCTAACTCGGTCTCTCACTAGGCCTCGTTTTCTCAGGCATTGGGCCTCAGGACCTCCTGGCCCCTGCACTTTCACTCAAGCCTGTTGCTTTTCTGCCAAGGTGTGCTCCCTTAGCTTTTCCCCAACATGGGGTACCCACAAGGCTTTGGACATTTAGGATTTCTGGCGTCCCATACTTGTCTTTTACTAGGGAAGCACAGGTGTGGCATTTTCTGGAGACTGCCTTGCCATAGGTAGCCCCACCATACCATCTAATCTCAGCAGGGTGTAGTTTCAGGTCATGCCCCAGGACCAGGAACCTTTTCCATCCTCATAGTTCTTATCCTAACCTCCAGTTGTTCTGGGAACCACAGTCAGCAAGTTAGTCACATTGTTCCTTTGGCTTCCTAGATGTAACTGCAGGCTCAGCTCCTAGGGCCTGGGTTTATACCCTGGCTGCCCAGCCCTCATCCAATCTAGTGGCCCTTGTGGTCATATGATCACCTAATTGAGCTTAACTGTATCTGCCAGCTGCTTTATAGCCTGTTCAAGCCCTGGTAAAGTGGCAGCTACAGTTAGCATTTGTAACATGCAAGGCAAGCTACATGGTGAAGTCTTAGAATGATGTGATTTGCAATCTGCAATCAAAATGCATACATATTCATTTCTATGCACATGTAGTCGCTCTGGCAAGAAATACTTGGTGAGATACCTTCAAGCAAGTGGATCGCTTTGTTGCTTTCATGAAGTCACTTTTAGTGAAAGTTCCAGCTCATCATGCATGGTTCTTGAGATACCTGAAAGAACAGTGTTGATTTGCCAACACTTTGCCTGTCTATCCCTTGTGAGAGCAGTGTAGGAGCATGCTGTGTTATCATAGTCCTTTTTCCCTCAGCCTCCCTGGGGGTTATCTGCAAGCACTTGCTATGGACAGTCTGCCTCAGCTCCCCTCTGTTCTGTGCCCTTTGTCTCTCTCTCTCTCTCTTTTGCTCTTCCTCTGCCCTGTTCTGGGCACTGGGCTCTGTGGCCCCTATTTCTGCCCTGCTAGGGCTCTGGGCCCTCAGGTCCGGTCAGTGCCTTAAGTCTGTCTCCTGGCAGAGCTCAAGGCAGTCATATGCCCCTTGAACACTAATGAAACCTCCAACCCTCCAGTTTAAACTATAACAATAAGCAAGCCTTCTAGCTGCAACACATGCTATTACACACTGGGTCCACACATAAACATCAGCCTATTGGCTCAAAGAAACACAGAGCCTTGCAAAATTTTTAGACTGGACATTAGGAAGAACTTCTTCACAGTTAGAGTGGCCAGTCTGGAACAGGCTCCCAAGGGAGGTGGTGCTCTCCCCTACCCTAGGGCTCTTCAAGAGGAGGTTGGATATGCATCTAGCTGGGGTCATCTGAACCCAGCACTCTTTCCTGCCTGTGCAGGGGGTCGGACTCAATGATCTATTGAGGTCCCTTCCGACCCTAACATCTATGAATCTATGAAAATGTCTTGCATTTTCCTAACAGCGGCAGGGCTTCCCTGTTACACACAGACATTTTGTGACATTTTCTCACTGTTGCGATGACCTCCCACAGCTGCTTCACTGCGGGCATGAGTGTGGGCCAGCCACCTTAGTTCTTAAACACCGTGTTGTTCAGTCCTGTTCAGCAGACTAAAAAAGAAATGCTTCTGTTTTAGGGACTTGGCACACTGCAGTGAATTCAGGATGCACTAGCTTTGTGCCACAAGGATTTGGTTCTCCTGTCCCGTGCTAGTAGTTGTGCATTCCAATCTCCTTGGGGAGTAAAGTGACAATGACTGGACTTTTGAACAGGGTGGGCAACCATGTTGAAGGTGGTCTGAGTACACTTTGTTCTGCCTGCATGCAGCAGCTCAGACTAAATGATCTCTGAGGTATCTTTCGGATCTGCATTCTGTAATTTGAAAAAGAAAGAGGCAGGGGCAAAGACAATTTTATATTACAGTCCAGAGACTATCTGAGAGCTAGGTCAACAGTCAAGGGTTATTTTAGAAGGAGATGTCCTGGCCAGCATGGTGGCTGAAAGGGACCTTGGGGTTATGGTTGGTCACAGGATAAACATAAGCTGCTACTGTGGCACTGTACTCAACAGAACTAACAGCATTCTGGGATGCATTAGCTGATGCACTGCAAGCCAGGGTAAGGAAGTGATACATCCTCTCTACTCAGCATTGGTGAGACCCCAGCTCACTGTGTTCAGCTTTGGGTGCCACACTTTAAAAAAGTCATGGAGAGTCTTGGGTCTAGAAAAGGGCCAAGAATGATTAAGGACCTGGAGGACAAACCTTATGAGGAAAGACTAAGGGATCTGGGACTGTTCCACCTGAGGGGGAACTTGGTGGCCATCTGTAAGTAAGGGGTAAATATTGGGAGCTGGGAGAAAAACTGTTCACTAGGCATCCCAGAGGAAGACAAGAAGCAATACCTATAAACTGTTTCAGGTAGGATGGTGACCAGAATCTTGAGTAGACTTCCCAGGGAGGTGGTGCAGTCCCCAGCCTTGTAAGTCTTCAAGAAGAGACTGAATAGACACCTTGCTAGGATCATTTGATCTCAACAGTATTCCTGCCCAGAGCAGGGAGATTGGACTCAATGATCTTTTGAGATCCCTTCCAGCCCTTAATTTCTATGATTCTATGAAATTATAGACCACTCAGCCTAACACTTAAGTCTATGTCTCAGAAGATAATAAAATGATAAAAAAAAATGGGTACCATAGATTTCCCAAGTGAGACATTTGTTCATTCAGGATGCCCCAGTTTAAACTTGTTCTGGGTGGGTGCTTAATCCAAAGCTAGACTTATTTGGGATCCCCCAGAATTTGAACCCATTTCTTATTGCTGCCAACAGGTGCAGGGGGCACAACAGCAAGGGTCAGCACTGCTCATAGCCACAAAGCAGCAGAGGAGCCTGCTGCAGGTGGACCTGTATCATGGTGCAGGGGAGGAGCTACTGCCAGAAGAGAGCAAATGGTGGGTAGGCAGGGGCTGCTGATTAGGAGTGGGGGGTACCAGCAGGGCTGTGGGGCTGTGGCTTGGGAATAAGGGTCTGTGGCATATCATAGCTGATCAACACAACAAAGCACCAAGGGGAACAGCTGCAGCTGGACTGACATACTGGTGAGTGAAGCTCTGATTTTCCACGATAAAAAAAAAAGGCAAATGCCAAAATATATAGATATTTAGAATTTATTGTATTATACGTATTGAGGCACTGGTAGGCTTCCAAAACACTTTAAATCATAAATATTTCAATAAAACATTGTGTTCAGTTGATACATATGGATTTAGTGGTGTTTCATTTTAATCAAGGAAAACTGCAGATTTTGAGGGTTTTAACAAGAGGGCTCCAGGTCCTCAACCACCTGAATTGAGGAGATTAGTGGGGGAGGCACTGGGGTCCTCGAGAGCAGGGGAACTCAGTGCCCAAGATGAGTGGTCGTTCCTTAAGGAGATGATACTCAGAACCCAAGGGGTGACAATCCCAACAAGAAGCAAGGGGGCAAGAGTGCCCAAAAGCCCCCCATGATCACCAAGGGCATTCATGAATGCCTGATTGCCAAAAAGGAGGTGTACATCTGGTAGAATACCTTTTTGGCTATCACCAAATAGGAGTATACCTACACCACTCAGATCTGTAGGAGGGCTGTTAGAGAAGCTAAGACAGATACGGAGCTAGGACTAGTGTCAAGGATCAAAGATAATAAAAAGTCATTTTTTAAATAGATAGGGAGAATGAAGAAGGCACCAGAAAATGTGGGGCCCCTGCAGGATATGCTTGACAATCTGGTGGTTGTGCCAGAGGAGAAAGCAGACCTCTTTAACAAATTCTTCACCTCCATTTTCTTGTGCAGGGACCGGTACTCCCTGAACAAGATTCCAGATGGTCTTGGGAGAAATGCCGCCAGGCCTAAGGTCAGGGAGGACTGGGTCAGAGAGCTTCTGGAGGGGCTGGACGTGTTCAGATCAGCAGTTCCAGATGCTCTTCACCCCAGGGTGTTGAGGGAATTGGCAGAGGTTATTGCGGGGCCTCTGGCATGGCCTTACGAGCACTTGTGGTGCTCTGGCCAGGTGCCAGATGACTGGAAGAAAGCCAACATGGTCCCCATCTTCAAAAAGGGGAAGAGGGAGGACCCGGGCAACTATAGGCCCATTAGTCTTAGTTCAATCCTGGGGAAACTCTTTGAGAAGATCATCAAGGAGCACATCTGTGATGGGCCAGCAGCAGGGATGATGCTCAGGGGCAACCAGCATGGTTTCATTAGGGGTAGCTCCTGTCAGACCAACCTGATTGCCTTCTATGATCAGGTCACAAAAGCATTGGAACAAGGTGTTACGGTGGATGTAGTCTTTCTGGACTTCAGCAAGGCCTTGACACTGTCTCATACCCCATTCTCATCCAAAAACCAGGTGATTGCAGCATTGATGCCTACACAGTCAGATGGATTGCAAATTGGCTGAAGGGTCATGCTCAGAAGGTAATGGTGGACGGGTCTTTTTTGACCTGGAGGGAAGTGGGCAGTGGAGTCCCCCAGGGCTCAATCCTTGGGCCCGCACTGTTCAATTTCTTTATTAGTGACTTGAATGACAGAGTAAAAAGCAGCCTGTTTAAATTTGCTGATGATATCAAGATTTGGGGTGAAGTGGGCACACTAGTAGGGAATGACAGATTACAGCAGGACCTGGACAGGTTATGGGGTGGGCTAACGAAAATAGGATGGGTTTCAATACTGACAAGTGCAGAGTGCTGCACTTGGGCAGTAGGAACCAGCAGCACATTTATAAGCTGGAAAACTCCCTTCTCAAGAGCACAGTGGCGGAAAGAGATCTTGGAGTCATTATTGACTCCAAGATGAACATGGGCTGACAATGAGAGGTCATGGTCAGTAGGGCTAACTGTACCTTGTCATGAACCCACAGAGACATCTCAGGCAGGGCCTAGGAGGCTCCCCCTCTATGTGACATTGGTCAGGCCGCAACTGGAGTATTGTGTTCAGTTCTGGGGGCCGCACTTCAGGAGGGATGTGGACAGTATGGAGAGGGTTCAGAGGAGGGCCACCCACATGATCCGGGGACAGCAGGGCAGACCCTATGAAGAGAGGCTACGGGACCTTAACCTGTTCAGCCTTCACAAGAGAAGGCTGAGGAGGGACCTGGTGGCTGTCTATAAACTCACTAGGGGGGACCAGCAGGGTTTGGGAGAGACCCTGTTCCCCCTAACGCCCCCTGGGTAACAAGGAATAATGGCCACAAATTGTTAGACAGTAGGTTTACACTGGACATCTGAAGGCACTACTTTACAGTCAGGGTGGCTAGGATCTGGAACCAACTTCCAAGGGAAGTGGTGATGGCTCCTACCCTGGGGGTCTTTTAGAGGAGGCTTGATGTCTACCTGGCTGGAGTCATTTGAGCCTGGTTTTCCCTTCTGCCCAGGGCAGAGTGTCAGACTTGATCTACAAAGTCTCTTCCAACCCTAGTTCTATGAATCGATGAATAAGAGAATTTTGGATTTTTTAACAGAGAAAACCAGGATGCTTGTTTATCAGGCATCTCACTAGGCCTCATACATGTACACCATGATCCAGAGGATTGACAACTGCTAATTGCCTACTGCTAATTTACTGGGGAAGTGCTTAAGACAGTCCTCACAGGCTGTTTATGATGGATCTGAGGCTGAGATGCTATGGTGATGATGAAAATTATAAAAAAACTCTCAAAGGTCAAGCTCAGCTGGTACTAGGTCTTAGGTCTCAAATGCGATGCAGAAACAGAATCAGCTGCCACTCACTGAAAAAGCAGCAAGTCCTCCATAAATACATAGCTGAATTTCTCCCTCCAGCTCCATGGTGACTTGTTGGATAAACATACACGGGAAACATCTGCTACTGCTGCCTCTGCTTGTTCTCATTTTTTGGGACAATGGCTTCACCCAGGCCAAAAAATTATTGTAATTAGAGTAGAAAGAGGTAGTACGGTTTCAGACAACTGGGACATGTGATATTTGTTGCTATTTGCAGATCAGTTTTAAGGAAATTCATTAGATAAAAAAAAAATCAGACTTGTTGACATTTCTGGAATGGAATCAGAAAATCTAAGGGAGGTGGTGGGGTGAAGGGATGATTTTGCCCCCCAGACATTACTGAATTCCTGACTCCCAGTTGAATGGAGTAACAAAAATTAACTTCGAAAAAGAAGCTGTTTCTTCATTATCTTCCTTTGAATCTTTTTGGTTCACAGGACTATTGGCTGCAATGACCTGCCAGTGTCATGGTGCACAGGATGATGAGGTAATGTGCCATAGTTTGGTTTCTGTACCTTACAGCCCCATCCTAGCTACAGGGAAGACCAAGTCAAATGCTTGCTTAGCAATACAACTCTTTGGGCCTGGTTCTGCAACTTCTCAGGGAAGGAACAGAATTTGAACAAAGGGATTAGGACATAAAGACCTGATCTTTCAGAATGCAACACCAGACCCTTTTATGTTAAATGTTGCTTAGGAGCATGAAGGATAGGGCCCATGGACTGAGTCAGGAATACTTTTGTACAAACAAACCATTTGTGTAAGAGGTGTTTCAATATTATTGTAGGAGCCAGCAGAGGCATAGGAATTATTTTGAAAGTTTGTCACATCTATAGCCCCATGCATAGGCTTGCTATTAAATCAAATACCAGAGAGGATCATTTTTAATGTGGGAGGCTGATAAGACTCATCATTTCCATACCACTGTATTAGGGCTATGCACAGCTTCGGTGGCTTTTTACTTTTGATGCTGTTTTGACTCTTTTTGAGCTCAAAACAGTGAAATCAAAACAAAACACAGGGCTTCGAAACAGCCTCAAAATGAAATGAGGCCAGTTGAAACATTTAAAGTTTCGAAGCTCAAGCTGGGCTTGCCTACAGGAAAACAGAAAGTAAGGAGAGAGAGGGGGAAGAGGGGGGGAAAAAAGGGGAAGGACTGCTCTCATATTAACTGTGTAGCTGGCCAGTGACTGTCATTCTCCCCTGAGGTCCCTTCCAATCCCAGTGCTCTGGGGCAGGGATGGAAAAATAGCATAAGAGGCTGCATAGTTAGAACTGCCCTGCTTTCTGCCTTGGTGTCAGTGATACTGAGCTGTGTGTTCCAGGAGCTCAGCACCAGACAATGAAGGCTAAAGCAGTGAACTTCTAAAGGATTTCCTACTTGCTAGCCTAGGCTAGCTGAGCAAGAGGGATTTCAGAATACCTTTTTGGCTTTTAATTTCTTCTGGACACTTTTATTTTTTATTATATTAATTTATTCTTTTTAATTGTATAATTATATTGGATAGGATCACACTATACAATTTAATTTACATAGGAAGGCAAATATATGTATATTTTATTTCTATACATTTAAAGCTTTGCAGCATACATACATGCATTATAGAGTTTATATAGGAAGAAAGATAGATTTATATTTGTTTTTATACATTTATTCTTTGCACCACACACACATTTATTCTTTGTACCACACACACACTGATGGTATTGAATTTATATAGGAATGTGAATACATCTATATATTTGTAGAAAAGGAAGACATGAAACACACCATGAAGTGTGATGGAAAGGCAGCTGGCAAGCCTTCAGGGAGGGGCAGAAAAGGAGGTAGAGGGAAAGCTGTAAGTTCTACCCCCTACCAAACTGAGATGCAGCTTCTTTCCTCCAGCTAGAAGGGATGAGGCTGCTACAAGCAGCAAGGAGAGGGGAGTAGTGCCAGTGCCACTGCCTGTGCCTGAGTCTGCATCCCTTCCAAGAGAACCAGCCATAACCCTGCCACACCACCACCATGACAACAAGTAGCAGCACCAGCACCACCATGACAACCTACTCCATCCCCACTTCACTTCCCATGCTGAGCCTTCCAGTGCCAGAGGAAGAGCTGGAGCTGGATCTGGATCTCAGTGCTTTAGCAAGGAATCTTCTGGGGAAGGAGGGGGAATCATAGTTTCAGAGTTGGTAGGGTCGGAAGGGACCTAAACAGATCATCAAGTCTGACCCCCTGCCATGGGCAGGAAAGGATGCTGGGGTCAAACGACCCTTGCTACATGTCTATCTAGCATCCTTTTGAAGACCCCCAGGGTAGAAGCGAACACCACTTCCCTTGGAGGTTGGTTCCAGCTCCTAGCCGACCTGACTGTGAAGTAGTGCCTTCTGATTTCTAGCCTGAATCTATTCTGAGTCAACTTATGGCTGCTGTTCCTTGTTACTTCTGGTAGAGTTCGGAGGAACAGGGACTCTTCCATTGCCTGCCGGTCCCCCTTGGCAAGCTTATAGGTTGGGCACCAGATCCCTTCTTAGCCTTCTTTTGTGGAGGTTGAACAGGTTCAGGTCCTGTAGCCTCTACTCATAGGGCCTACCCTGCTGCCTCCTAATCATGCAAGTGGCCGTCCTCTGAACGCTCTCCATGCTGTCCATAACCCTCCTGAAGTGCTGCACCCAGAACTGGACACAGTACTCCAGCTGTGGCCTAACCAATGTTGCATAGAGGGGGGGGATCACCTCTTTGGACCTGCTCATGATGCATCTATGGATGCATGACAAGGTGCGGTTAGCCTTCCTGACTACGTCCCCACATAGGGGGCCCATGTTCATCTTGGAATCAATGGTGACTTCAAGATCCTGACAAGAAGGGAGTTTCCCAGCCTGTAGGTCTGTTGCTGGTTCTTCCTTCCCAGGTGCAACACCTTGTACTTGACCGTACTGAAACCCACCCTGTTCTCATCCGCCCACCTCTGTAACCTGTCCAGACCTAGTTGTAGCCTGTCCCTCTCTTCTAGTATGCTCATTTCTCCCTACATCTTAGTGTCATCTGTGAACTTGAACTTAGAATCATCTGAGTTTGTGCTCGACACACCTCAAGTCTCCCAAACATCCAGGTTTCCTTCCACAGAAGGCACTTCAGAGGTTGACATAGAGGTGGAGGCAAGCAACTCAGCTGAGTCCACTCCTCCTCTTGCTGTGCCTTTGCCTGATGAGGAGGAAGAAACTGCAGCAGCATCCACACATGTATGCACACCCCAGAAGCAAGCAGTTAGCGTGGTCTGGGATCATTTTGAGCTGGCAGATAATCCCACATATGCTATCTGCCTGCACTGCCAAGCCAAAATCAGCTGAGCAAGGGAACAAACCACATGAGCACCACTGGGATGCTGATGCATCTCCGAAGGCACCACCCCCTTGCCCTTGCTTCTGCTCAGCCTGGCACCTGTGCCAGGTTAAGGGAAGTGTTCCCAAAGGGAAGTCCTCTTCTCACTGCAAAGCCCCTCCCCCCCCAAAGCAGAGGCAGGCCACCCTGGAACAGTGTGGGGAAAGGCAGACAGAAAGCAGGGTGCATTGCATGGGTGAGCAGAATCACCCAGAGCATTCGGGAGATGCGTGCTCTGGATGGCCAGCCCATCTCCTGAGCTGAGCAGTCAGGATTTAGGTGGCTCATGGGGCACTCATGGCCCCATCTTACAAAGTGTCTGCATGCACCACCTTCAGCAGGATGGTGGTGCCCTCCCTGTATGAGGCATGCAGGAAGTACTTGAAGGAGGAGCTGCACAAGGCAGGTCTGCAGGTGGCCTTACATTTCCCCTCAGACACCTGGAGCAACTGGGGTGGCAATCACACCTATCTCTCCCTCAAAGGGCACTGGTGTGACCAGTCAGGCTCTTGGTGGGCTTTCCTTCAAGCTGAGGTGATGGATGAGTCCCACACAGCAACAGAGATCATGGGGGCCATGAACCGCTTGGTGCAGGGGTGGCTCGCTGGGTAGGGCGAGCTCATCCGCAGGTTCATGATCACCAACCATGGGGCCAATATGGTCAAGGTGGTTTGTGATGCCAGCTTTGTTGGCATCTGCTGTGTGGCACACAAGTTGCACCTCATTGTCAGGGACATCTAGGAGGGGGACAGGGCTGCCGGTGACAGTGCCAGCACCACCAGCAAGCTCATTTCCAAATCCAGGAAGGTGGCAGGCTACTTCCACCGCAGCATCCAAGGGGACAAGATACTGTGGGACATACATACAGAGCTGAACATCCCACAGCACAAAATCATGCAGGATGTGGAGACTCGGCGGAGTAACATGTAGGAGGCTCACCTTTCAGAGCTTGGGTTGAGTCTCAGGCTTGAGATACTGCTGTTTTGATTGGTGAAGCCCATCCACCAATCAGGAGGCAGCAGGAGAAATAAAGTCACACTGCTTTCCGGAGGGGAGGAGGAGAAAAGCTCTCCCGGACCTAATTGAAGGCTGGAAACTGTCAGGTCCGGAAGACTTCAGGGGTGGAGACCTGAAGCGTATAAAAGGAGATGCATGCCCAGCACGAGGGGCAGATGCAGTGAGGGGCTCAGGAAGAGTGGAGCCAAGAAAAGCTGGGGAGCTCTCCCCCAGCAGGCAATAGACTCAAGGCTTCTGAAGCTGCCACTGGAGGAGCAGCCTTGGGAGGGGTGAGAGACCACTCGAGCTGTTGATGGCACACAGGGATGGTGCATGGAGACCCAGCCCTGAGAGCGGTGTGAGACTACTCAGGCCCATCACAGTGCACGGTTCAGCATCCAGAGCCCAGGCTTCGGGAGCTGCAAGTGGCAGTTTGAACCTGCAACCCCGGCAGAGCCTTGGGGGCCGCTGTGAGGTGGCTGAGGCCCCATCTCCCAGCAAGTGGCCACATCCCACAGTGTGCAGGGTGGTGCATGGATCCAAGCCTTGGGAGCCAGAGAGCAGTGCAGGTTGCTTGGGTTAGCCACCCAGTGTGAGGATGGACAGATGGAGCCGGAAGAGCCCAGCCTGCACTAAAGAGCCCCCAGTGCCGAATTCAGGGCATGTGGAAACAGTACTGCTGCAATGTGAGGCCCACTACCCAGAAGCAGTGGTGCAGCAGCTGAGAGAAGCTCAGTGCCCAGAGAGGGACACAGAGTGGGGAGGAGTCCAGTGGCTTGGGAGAGGCCTGGAGAGGTACTCCAGCAGAGGAGACCCCATCAAGCTGCACCCTGACCTCCACCACCTGAGGGAGCATGAGTGATCGGGCCCTTGGGTCCCACAGGGGACAGATGTTTGGGGTGGGCAAACCCAAAGAAGGGGCTGGGTGAGCAGCCCCCCACCTAGTCAAGGCCCTAAGCGGAGGGGCCCCTGGTGCTTCCTGGACACCCTCCCAAGGGACCCCATAGGAAGGAGGACTCTCTCTTCCCATGGGTCAGGGACTATATTAAGGAATAGATGTTATTAAGATTGTTCATGTTTGTGCCTTATATTTTCACCAGGATCCTGGTGAAAGGTGGGTCGTAGGTGCCATAAACTCCAGCTATCACATGCATGCACACAGTGCTGCCTGGGAAAAGCCCAGACCTGTCACATCTTTGACAGGCTTGAGGCTTGCTGGTTGCAGTGGAGTTCTGAGGCTCCAGATGAGCTCCGCTTAGCTGCTTGGGATGCTAGCCTTTGGGTTGAAAAACCCTTTGTCAGGCTGAGTAAGCACCTGCAGTTGGTGTGTGTGCTGTTCCTGGATGGAAGGAATAGTAAAGAAGCCAGAGGCTGGCATGCAATGCAGGCAAGAATCCCAGTTAATGAAAATGGAAATGGAGGTGTCAGGGGGTGAGGGACAAGCTGGGGTGGAACGGGGGGAGGGGGATGAAGCAGCACAGGTAAAAGTGGAGCGGTACCTGGGGAGTCAGATGTCCAGAAGGTTGTAGTGTGTCAGAATTCCAATGTCTATATTGAGTTTCTGTACCTAGGAGGCTGATGAAGTGAAGTTTATAGACCTGGCTGTGAAAAGTGGTTTGTAAATTCCCTTTGAGAATCAGGCCTGAGAGACTGGAGACAGAGTGGGTTTTTTGTGAGAAATGTTTCTCCACAGGTAGTTGGATACTGTTATCTTTGATAGATTCTGGTGTGCAGCTTGTGAGGGTACTAGAGATAGTTGGCAGGTTTAGTGTTTTGAACTGTAGGAAGTTGGCTTCATTTCTGGTGATAAGGTTAGGTTAGCAAGGTTCAGTGGCTGTTTGAATTTATGAACCATTTTTCAGAGCTGGGTCTATGAACTTCACTTCATCAGCCTCCTAGGTAGTAGATACAGAAACTCATGGACTCAATATAGACATTGGATTTATGACACCTCCTGGACATCTGACTCCCCTGGTTCCTCTTCACTTTTACCTGTGCTGCTACATTCCCCTCCCTTCCTCCACCCCAGCCTGTGCCTCACACCCTGACACCTCCATTTCCATTTTCACTGACTGGCTTTCTTGCCTGCATTGCATACCAGCCTTTGTGTAGCATGGCTTAACATACACACACTGGAAAAGAAGCCCCTGCAGGATAGGAAAAAAAGTCATAGTTTGTCTGCCTGAGATGCTGCTGGTGCTACTGTGTTAGTGCTCACTAAATTATTTTTCACCTGTAGTGATTTAAAGTGGTGGACTGGACTGAGGCTGTAGGGGAAGAGGAGGTCTCATTAGGGCACGCTACCATGTCATGTAGAGGCCCCAGCACCACCCACACCTTTACACCCCAGCACCTTTACACACACATAGTGTCACCCACCCGTGCCACAAGTTTTGCCTGTCAGCAGCCTGAGGTGCAGGGGCCCAGAAGCCAGAATCTCCTGCACCGATCTTCTTGAAGCTTGGCAGGCTTTGTGACCTTGGCAGGGGCTAGCATGCCTGCAGTTTTCACCCTGCTGTGGCTCAACACACACACATGACATGAGTTTTGCTTGTTGGCAGCCTGAGGTGAAGTTTCTCAGAAATTCCTGTACCTATCTCCTTGAAACTTGGCAGACTTTGTGGTCTCAGCAGGGGCTACTGTCTCTACAATATTGCTTTTGTGTGTGAGACATACCAAAGCTACCTCCTCAAACCCATGGATTCTAGAAAAGGCTTCCTAAATAATAGCCCGACTGCTTTTTCATATGCCAATGACTAGATCAATTTGTGAGCCAGGGCTGTACATCTTCTAAGTAGCTGGGTGCTGGGCCCCTCAGTTGACACTGGCAGGAGCTGCATTAGCAGGGGTCATAGGCCCTGAGGGCTGTACGCTTCCCCTCATCCCTGCCACTGTACCACATGCCAAGGTGCCATCCACCACACCTATCTGCTGCTCTGTACATTGCTCTGCTGTGTACCTCACGGCCTGGTGCCCCCAATGCTGCTTCAGGATAGAGGTAGGAGACATTATATAGGGCTTCATAGCTTTAGCTACTGTGTCACTCTATCCCCACAAGATAGGGCAGTGTATCTTGAAATTATTGTGAGCTCTCTAGTGGCACTGACTCTGTTTTGTGGTTTAGATACCAGTAGAAACCTGTTAGAGAAGTAGCACATATACGTAGGTGGGCCTTGCAAGGGTATAGATACTTAGGGACCACATTTACTTAGGAGCCATGTGGTCTTTGTCTCTTGTTTTTGTTTAAAATAAGTGAAAGGCATCAGAGATTTCCCGCTGTTCATGATGCTGCAGGAGGGCTGAACACCCTCTGCTTTGCTCCCCTCCTACAGTTAGGGAGTTCCATTGTCTCAGAAGCTACTTAGGACTGCTACCTGAGCAAGCAGGAGAACCTTGATGGCACAAGAAACCATGGGACCCTAGATCCTCATGGATGTGTGTGCATGCATGCTGATCCCAGGCAAGTCTTCATGACGTGCACATGTCTGTGACCTGAATACCGTGGTGGTGGCCTTTTTCTGATACTGTGGTTATTCAGCAATAACACCATTGCATTGTGTAAAGCTATAGAGGAGAATTGGGTCTGTTGTTTGAAAGTGGGAGGAAAGAACTGTCCCATTTCTGAACAAGGAACAAATGCAGAGGATCTTGTCAGGGTTGCTATGGCAGTCAGGCATCAGTGGTTTGTTTTTAAGGAAGTTCAGCAGTTTCTATTTCTAAAATACCCATAAAAGTCTGTAGAAATATTTGCTGACTCCAAAGGGCATGGTGGCCAGGCAATGGCAAATTCCACATCCTCCTATACATGTATCAATTCTGCATCTCCGCAAAGAAAAAGCTTAGCACCAACAGAGAAACCTTTCAGAATCGTGAACCCTCTGAAGATTGTTCTCCTCGTAATCCCAAACTTTAGGATATCTCTTTAAAACATCTATGCACATCAGTGGAAAGGAATATTATTGTGTTTTCTTTCTCAACACAGAAGCGCAGGATGTAGGTTCTGGAGTTGCTGGGAGCAGAAGTGAGAGTTTCAGAGGACCAGCTTGCTTCCTGTGCAATGTAGAAGCTGGAAAATCAACCCAATAAAAACCTAGTAAGTTCTTATGGCACACTTGCTTATAGCTTCCAAGGTATGGAGGATGGAATGGTGTGGGGCAATTGAGTTCAACATCTGAGATATCGATGTATACTAAGTATACATACACCTGCCAGTATGCATGTGGAATTGACTGGTCCTGTTCATGTGAGAGAGATTGGTGTTTTCATGATCCTTGGGTACAGAAAGGTGCTATGTAACTATATGCCATCATTGAGTACATCTACACCTACTCTTTACTGTGGAGCTGCGTCATGGGTTGGGGTCTCTAAGGATGGCCACGATCTCCTAAGGCCCTCAACTGTGCCAATTTGGCCCGATGGACACCCTCAGTTCTTGCCCGCCACATCTTTGATGAAAATATAAATAGGGAGGCTGCCTTTAAGTCCTCTTGGACACGGTTTGATGGACTCTCTGAACCCTGTGGGTTCCCGGACCCCTTGTGGGTCCCATTTCACAATGAGTGCTTCAGGGGTACCCTAGCCTTATGGGCTATATACGTGGCTCCAACCATCCCTTTACCATGCCCCAAGCCTCGCAGATGGCACTGACATTGTCCAGTCTGGGCCTTACTATGATTTTGCCCCTTTGTCCTCTCTGGGCTTCTCCATGTGCAGGTACAGGCTGATTTGCCCTCTGGTTTGTTGCCCTGGTAACCTGCACCTGGGCTTTTGTTTCTTCTAGGAGCACTGCACCTTAGTGCCCTGCAACAAGCTGACTAATTAGCTCCACAGTAGTGTCACGTGCACATTTACATGTGCATCCATATTAGGGCTCAGTGGATTAATTAACTGTGCTATAGGATAGTATTGTCCAGAACAAGTACTATCCTACATTGGGGTAGGTATGTGTGCTGAAACACACATATAGATGGTGACTGGGGCTGACTGGGGCACTAGGGTGCTGCAGTGTGGGGGCTGCCTGTCTGCTAGCCCTGCACTGTATTATCTTCATGTCCCAGCTAGCCCCTCCAAGCTGGCAGGCTGATCCTTCCAGCCTGTGGATTTTCCACCATGGCTCAACATGCTGCCCTCCTAGGTGCACGTGTAAAAGCTGCACCCAAGAGTAATAAACTCCAGCACAAACTGCACTGGAATTGATTGGTACTGCTCATTGCACTTGTAGATAGATACACCCAGTATTATTATCGTCTTTAACAGGATTAGTAATTTGAGATATTTACCTTTTATTACAAAGTACTAGATGTTACACTGAGATAACCGCTATGACTCCAAGATCTTGTTTATTATCTTTTGCTCAAAAGCTCCAGACAGTATCACAGATGAGTCTGCTGCTTCAGTGTTACAACATTGCCTGTTTGCCTCAGCAAACTTATGAGTTTCTACAGGACCTCTCCTGACTGTAAGACACCTACTATGGTGTAAGCAGAGATGACCATGGTGGGATGTGGGGCCTTGGACAAGTCAGCCTGTGTAGGGCCAGCAGGTGGCAGGGGGGTGGCGAGTCGCCAGACACAAAGCCAGCCCAGCTCTGAGGGGCTCCCCAAAGCACAATGCCCAGGCCAGATGCCCTGATTCACACCCTCCCCACCCCACCCCCTGCTAGGGATGGCCCTGGGTGTAAGTACTTTTCTGACTGTCAGTCTTAGCTTCATAGTGAACAAAGAACAGAAGAAGAAAGTGCTTTAGAGACATGTAAGCATGACTGAGCATTTGAGAGAAGGACCCAACCCTAAGGTGAGTTAGCCATGAAAAGAGCCCATTTCTTTTCTCAGGCTAGTTTTGCAGCAATGTGATGTCAGTGGAGGTTTACATGGTTCATTTCAATTGAGTCACTCCTGACCTGCAACAGGTCTACACCAGGGTGACAGAGAGCGTGTCTACATGCGATACTATGTCACTGTAGCAACATGCTACAGTAACATAGTGCTGATGGGCAAAAACCGTGACACCGCAGCTATGTCACTGTAGCAATGCGTTCTCCCTCATTATAGCATGCTGTTACAGTAACATAGCAGCTAAAAATAACTGTGCACAGCCAGCACAGTACAGTACAAGTGTTACAGTGGTGTCATTTAGTACTTTCAAAATAAGCACTAAATGATGGCACAGTAACAATGGTGCCGTATGGCTATGTGTAGACATACCCAGAAAGGACATATGGGCTCTGAGCATAAAACAAATGAGGATCTCATTAGTTGTACATGGAAAGCTAAAATTTAGAGAAAATATTTCAAAGGTTCATATTGCTTTATTCTTAAACTAAAGAAAAAAAGAGAATCTGAGTTGCCTGATGGCCATTCTGACCATGTGGGCATGCAGGCAAACTGCATCAGTCATTAACTACAATGAAACTGAATGCTATAGGAAAGATAGTACATCCCAGGCTGCCCAGCACTTGGGCTTCTCAGTGGGTGCCTCATATCTCATCATCAGGTTTTCAGGTGTCTGTTATAATCACAACTTATGCTGCCTTCCCTTTCCCTATAACACCACCGCTGGTTATAATGCTATGAATTCTATTACAGCTTATATGACTATTTGGCATAAAATGGAGCAGGAAATTCAAGGCCAGTCTACCAAAGTCCAGAATTACTCACTGTAGCTAATTGATGTTCCTAAGGCCTGTTTTCTAGCATGTGGTGCTGTGTAATAGTGAATGCAACAAACTTACACAGTACTGTAAATAGGGGTGGGTGAACAGGACTGACTCCTCAATTTACATCTTCACTGACTGCCTGCCTCACATGCATACCAGCCCAGCCCCTGGCTTCTTTACTTTTCATTCCATCCAGGAAGTGCATACACCACTGCAGAAACTTCTTTTTTAAAACCTGAAAGTGTGCTTAATTTTTTTCCCCCCGACTACTTAGGTTGGTTTAATAAAAGATATCAGATTTACCCAAAGAACTTTGTCTGCCTGTGACCTGGGTGACACCTAAGGGGAGAGGGTCAGAAGGCTGGAGAGAGGTGCCTTACCCTCGCACTGTTGACTCAGCCTGCTCTTTCTGTGGGTTGTCCCTCAGAGCAACTGCTTTGTTGCTGGCTTTGGGGGCAAAGTCTGTGTAGTCATGGTGCTGAAACAGCCACTGCTGCTAGGACACAGGTTGCTGTTTGCACTGTTAGCATCTGAAATCAGACCTCATCCCTTACGATAGTCCCAGGAGCTGATTCAGAGCTAGCTGGTCCCTCAGTAAGAGCCAGAGCCTAAAGCTGAATTTCTACCAGGGACTGATAACCCCTAGCTCCTCAGAGTCAAAATTAGACAAGAAGGACATGAGGGGAAAGTATCAGCCTCTGCTGCTTGCAAGCTAAATGTGGTTTAGAGGGCAGAAAGGGCTTTGTTGGAGTCCAGACAGGCATCTCTCCTCTCACGGTGTGTTCAGCTTTGTCTGGGGCCGGCCTGACCCCTGGGTTGATACCAGGGATCTCTTGGATGTTCATGTTTATAGAAAGTTTTCCATAGTAATTCAGCTGTTGTCAAACCGAAGCTCTTCCTTCCCCAGCATCTTCAGTGTAGCCTCAGAGTGTAGCCACAGTGAGATCAGGCTCTTGAATCCAGCACAGCCTACAACACTGAGGTTTCCCACTGCCTCAAAGCAAAAACCACAGTGGCAGGGCTTGAGGTTTTCTGCACAGAGCACTGACACCCTGCCTGGCTGTTCAGGGAAGTTCAGAGCACAGGTGTCAGCCAGGCTTCTGCTAGCAGTGGGAGCCATGTTGCTGTGCAGGAGAGGAAAATAAAGTGACATGGCAGCAGGAGCTAGAAGTGTGTCAGCTGGGTGAACTGTGGAGGGTCAGTTGGGAAAAAGGAACTTAATCTTCAGATATGTAAATCAACTTCAGACCGTTGACTTCAGGGTGATTGACCAAAAAAAAAAGGCCAATCCTGTTCCATGGCACCAATAAGACACATTCCCCGTCCCTCATCACCTCTGTATATTGTAATCCGTTCTCGTCTCTCTACATGTTTTTCTGGGTTTAGAGCTCTTTGGGGCAAGGCCTGCTTCCTCGCAACCACCACCTCCCCCTCCATGTTTGGCTATTGCCACTTCCCTTCTCAGGATCCCTGCTCTACCAGAAGCGTACCCAGAAGGAGTACACTCCTTTAAAAAGTTTGAAAACCGCTTCTCTAGAATACTTGTGCTTACTTGATCCAGCTAGCATGGGGTACAGCTGCAGTGAGGGTACAGTAGTGCAAGCTTTAGGAATCAGGCAACAAACCCTGAATGGAAGAAAGGTTTTCACTCTGGCTGGTAGTTTGTGCTAATCCCCGTGCTACTGCATTCTCTCTGCTCTTACTACCCATATTAACTGGATTCAGTTATATCGTACACTTTCTCATGCAGACACTTCCCCTGCTTTCAGCTGACAACTCCTTTTTTGGTCTTCCCCTGCCACCTTCTATGAAAAGAAAATCTATTACAGATTAGGCACACAGAATGCTGGGGAATTCCGAGTCAGCTCTGGCTGTATTGCTATTGCCTAAATGTC
>JAGPOW010000304.1:53253061-53266186 GCA_030014935.1 Caiman crocodilus | reverse complement strand
CCTGCTTGCCCGCCGGCGCGAACGCCGCCGCAAACGCCGGTGCGCTCTTACAGACCGCGCCTGTTTGCGCGCTCTGTTCGCGCGGCTCCGGAGCGCAGCTCCCTACCGGCTCAGCTAAGAGGGATCTGGGGGGCTTCCCCTCCGGATCCGGCTCAGCCGCACCGGCCCCGCAGCTCCACTTACCTTCGGGGGATCAGCTGCTGCTGCCCCCTCAGCTGCTCCGCTCGCCGCTCGCCGCTGCTGCGCCTTCCTCCACTAAGGGCTCCGAAAGGAGGCACACGTGTGGGAAGGGCACATGTGCGCCTGTCTCCTCTCCCCGCTGCTCCCGGCACCCAAGTGCCGGAAGCTACCTCAAACCACCATTACAAACGCGGCGGCTTGAATTACCCGCCGCTGCTGAACTCACCAGTATGGGGTGGGATACTGTATTGAAGGCCTTCCTGAAGTCTAAGTAAATGACATCAACCCTTACTCCTGCGCTCAGATGTTTTGTAACCTGGTCATAAAAAGAGACTAGATTAGTCAGGCATGATCTACCTGCTATGAACCCATTCTGATTTCCCCTCAGCATAATTTATCCTGCCAGGCTCTCGCAAATGTGAACCCTGATAATTTTTTCAAAGACTTTGCCTAGGATGGAGGTGAGACTAACTGGCCTATAGTTGCCTGGGTCCTCCTTCCTCCCCTTCTTGAAAATAGGGACCACATTGGTCCTTTTCGAGTCCTCTGGGACCTGGCCCATGCGCCACGAGTGTTCAAATATTCCCACCAGTGGCTGCACAATGACGTCAGCCAGTGCCTTCAGTACTCTTGGATGGAGCTCATCTGAGCCTGCCAACTTAAACGCATCCAGTTCCTCCAAGTGCCTCTGAACCATCTCAGGGTCTACACTTGGTAGTCTGGCGCCTTGCTGCTGCCTCTCTACAATCCTAGTGAAAGCCTTGTCTTGCCCCTCGCTTAGGAACACTGAGGCAAAGAACTCATTGAAGAGTTCAGCCTTGATCCCCCTGTCCGTCACCAATTGCTTATGCCCATTTTGTAGAGGTTCTATTCCACCCTGGGCCTTCCTTTTACTCCCTATATATTTAAAGAACAATTTTTTGTTATCCTTAACTTGGGATGCTATCCTCAGCTCCATGGTAGCTTTGGCCTGTCTAACTGCCTCCCTACAAGTGCGAGCAGAGGAGGTATATTCCTCTTTAGTAATCTCATGGTGGGATAGCTCATATGACTGGAGCACTGTTATGGATGGCTACAAACTATTCAGGAAGGAAAGACAGGGGAGAAGAGGAGGAGTTGCACTTTATGTAAAAAAGCCATATGATTGCTCAGAGCTCGAATATGAAACTGAAGCAAGGTCAGTCTGTCGAAAGTCCCTGGGTTAGGGTCAGAGGAGAGAGCTACAAAGGTGATGTCATGGCAGGGGCCTGCTACACACCACCAGACCAGGAAGAAGTGCTGAATGAGGCTTTCTTCAAATAGCTAGTGGAAGTTTTCCGAGCACAGGCCCTAGTTCTCATAGGAGACTTCAGTCATCCTTACATCTGCTGGAAGGGCAATACAGACAATCTAGGAAGTTTTTTAAGAGTGTTAGGAACAACTTCCTGCTGCAAGTGCTGAAGCAGCCAACTAGCAGCCATGCTCTTCTTGACCTGCTGCTCACAAACAAGGAAGAATTGGTGGGGGATGTACTAGTAGATGACAATTTAGGCAGCAGTGACCGTAAGATGATTGAGTTCAGTATCCTGAGGAAAGGAAGAATGGAAAGCAGCAGAATAAGGAGCCTAGATTTCAGAAAAGAAAACTTCAACTCACTCAGGAAACTCATGGGCAGAATCCCTTAGAAAGCCAGACTGAGAGGAGTCTAGGAGAGCTGGCTGTACTTTAAAGAAGCCTACTGAGAGTGCAGGAACAAATCATCCTAATGTTCAGGAAGACTAGCAAGTATGGCAGAAGACCAGCTTGGCTTATCAAGGAACTCTTCAATAAACTAAATAACATAAAGGAAGCTTATAAGAAGTGGAAACTTGGACAAACAAACTACATGCATCCATTGAGGCAGCTCAAGCAAGGCAAAGGAAGTTATCCTCCCACTTTACTTGACCTTGGTGAGATCGCAACTGGAGTGCTGTATCCAGTTCTGGGTGCTGCACTTCAAGAAGGATGTGGAGAAGCTTAAGAGAGTCCAGAGGAGGGCCACATGCATGATTAGAAGCCTGGAGATCAAGACGTATGAGAAGAGGCTGAGGGTCTTTGAATTGTCCAGCCTGGAGAAGACAAGACTCAGAGGGGACTTGGTTGCTGCCTATAAGTATATCAAGGGTATATCAAGCATACACATAAGGGTTTGGGGGAGCATCTATTCACCGAGGCTCCCTAAGGGAAGATAAGAATAATGGGGATAAGCTGATTGAAGATCACTTCAGGCTAAACATAAGGAAAAACTTCTTTACAAGCTGAGTGCCAAGGGTTTGGAGCAGGCTACCCCAGAAGTTATAGTCATCCACCCTGGCAATCTTTAAAAAAAGTCTTGATTCCCAGCAGTCTTTTCTGCCCACGTGCAGGGAGCCTGGACCTGATGATCTGTAAAGTCCCTTCCAGGCCCTAACAACTATGAAACTATGAAATTAGAGAGAGTGCAGCAGAGGGCAATGAAAATGGTGAGGGGCACATGGCTTCTGAAGAGGGGCTAAGAGACCTGGGCTTATTTATTCTAACAAGAGAAGACTAAGAGGGGATTTAATAGCAGCCTTCAACTACCTGAAGGGGGGTTCTGAGGAGGATGAAGCTAAACTGTTCTCAGTGGTGGCAGATGACAGAACAACAAGCAATGGTCTCAAGTTGCTGCAAGAGAAGTTTAGGCTAGATATTAGGAAGAACTTTCTCACTAGAAGGGTAGTAATGCACTGGAACAGGTTACCTACCCAGACAGGTGGTGGAATCTTCATCCTTGGAGATTTTTAAGACCTGGCTAGATAAAGCCTTGGTTGGAATGATCTAGTTGGGGACAGTCCTGCTTTGAGAAGGGGGTTGGATTAGATGACCTCCTGAGGTCCCTTTCAACCCTAATTTTCTAAGATTCTATGATTGTATTGAAAGAAGTATTCTCCTTTATTTACATTACAAATATGTCAGTATAAAAAGAAATCTCTCCACTGAATTACTGTTCAGTTATTCATGCTTACTAGCAATAGATAACATGAGACTGAATCTCAGTAAGCTTGAATTATTATACCATAATTCACATGCTGTCACGCCTTGTCACTTCATGAATGGCAAATTATTGAATTTCAAATGAGGTTTTATACTCACGGAATGTAAGTTCCATATCAGTATCAAAGTAATATAATATCAATTGCTGCAATTGATATGAATTGATTTTATCATTACAGGACACTTAATACCAAATTTTAATTTATTTTATAGAAAATCTGTAAAACACTAACTAAATGGTTGCATTTTTATTTAGAAAGCTTAACAACGTTATGCAAAATGGAAATGACATTCACTGCCACTTATGTCCTCAAAGTTAATATAATAAAATACCCTCTCTGTTCTGCTGTTTCTTCTCTTCTTCAGATATTAATTTTTCCTTTACAGAAGATGTGTACTTGCATAAGCAGTATTTGGAGGAGGACTAAATGTCTCCAGGTCTAGACTGATAAACTTCTAGGCAATGCCCAAACTTGATTTAATATCATAGCAAGTCCAGGTCATGTTGGATCTTGAAACCATCACACATGGCATCCTCTAGCTTCCCTGAAGTCAGTAGGACACTTTTCATTGACTTCAAAGGGTGTTTATTTATACCCATCATAGAAGAACTGTCATTCTTAAAAATTTTCTTGCAGGAGTGTAAAGCACAAAATAATAGAAGTCTGTGAAGTAGGTGAAATTGTTTAGTACCTGATTCAGGTATTCTAAACAGAAGTATCAGTGATAAGATGAAGGCAAGCAGAATAATAAATGACTTATCATAATCAACATCAGCACTTAATTAAATACTTTTAACCAGCAACGTGCACAGGAATCAACAGAACAAAGTAATTTATCTGTAGTCCAACTCTCAAACCACCTGAGCTTTATTACAGTTGTTCCCAGATAGGTACATTAAGCATAGCTAGCTTGAAGAGTCCGATTCAAATGTTATTAACATAAACTAGTTAATCTTATCTAAAGTGCATCTACATATAAAGATTTGGTAAGATTAATGTATTGATAGGTAATCATGGTAATTATTTTTATCTTGACCTGGAAGGATTAATACATATCAAAATGTGGAATTGGATCTCGTGGGATATACTGTTAGTGTTCATAGTTCTGTGATCACATGTTTGCACAAAAAATACCCAATATTAAAAAAAGTAATTCCAAAGTTAAAAAATGTGACATATGACTATAACTTCAAATTGTATATAGGTAGACTACCACTTTATTATAATGAACCTCTGTGGGACTAGAAGAAAAATTCATTTAAAAAGGGTGTTTATAATAATACAATTGGTCCATTTGATACAACATCACTATAGTCTTTAACATCATAGTAATTGTCATCATCATAACTGGTTCCAGTTATTGGGATTGGTAAGAACTGAGTTGTTCGTTGTAAATACAGTTTGTTATAATGCCTTTCTTTCTTGTTTCCAGTAATTTATGTTTCTCCACCAGCCTTAGATGCCTGGAAGATATCTTGAAACAGGGCCCAAACAATTCACGCCAGAATCTCTCTCTGTTGTACCCGCTTTTAGTTTGTTGCATATGATTAATGTGGCCACAACCTCCATGAGATTGACCTGTACCAGGTTGCCCTGTGCCTCATCTGTATACACATTTCTGGAGGATCCCAGGATTTAGAAAAAGAACACGTGGTTCTAGTCATGAGTAGTGGGTCAATTACCACATGGATCATTGTAGGGGGTATCTGGAGTATGTACTCATACTAAGCTGAGCTGTGGGGTCACCATGGCTTGAAACACTGTTGACTCTGCTGGGGCCCAGCCCAGTGAATAATATGATAAATCATGAGTCTTTTGGTCTTTGCACTAATATTCTGTATAGTTTCTGAACCCCAAGTCTCTAGGCTTGAGCCTATAAGTAGGATGCCTGCCCAAGGTTTTGGAAACACCTAAAGCCCCAGTTAGGGGGGGAAGATGTTTGCCAGTAGTAGGGCCACTTATGACTCTAGACTGATTCTTGGATTTGGAATTTGTTTTGTCTAATTTGGCTTGGAGTATGGAAAATTTTTAAAAAGCATGGAGGTTGTACTATATATAATTAAGTGCCAAAGTGCTGCTTTTTAAAAGTGTGTTTAAGGCAGGGGTGGGCAAAGTCCAGCCCACAGGCTGGATCCAGCCAGCAGTGGACTCCATTTCCCAACAGCCCCTGTCTGTGTGGCTGGGGCCTGTTTCCATGGAGACCCCAGCAGCAGCTGCACTGTGATAGTGTGAGGCTGGGGCTTCCATGAAGACTGGTCCCATCAGCACTGGCAGGGTGTGCAGCAGGGTAGGGAGCTGCTCCAGGGCCAGGCTGGGGTCTTGAAGCAGTGACAGCATGGTCCAGAGCCAGGGCAGGGCCATGATCCGCAGCCTGCCTGCTCTGGGCAGAGGCATACAGGCAGCAGATTGTGACTCGTCCCTGGCTCCGGACCAGGCTGTCACCACTGCAAGGAGCCAGGATGTGCAAGCAGCAGGTCATCACATCTCTGCCCTAGCTTTGGACTACGCTGTCTGTCATCACTGAAGGATCCCAGCCCAGCCACATGCCCTGCCAGTGCTGCTGGGGCTGGTCTCCATGGAAACTCTGGCCCCCCACTATCATTGTGGCTGTTGCTGGTGTCTCCATGGAAACTGACCCCAGGGCAAGGACTGCTGGGAAATGGAGTCTGGATGCTGGCCAGATCTTCCATTTTGCCGACCCCTGGTTTAAGGGGTACCTGTGCTAGAACTTGCAGCAATTAAACAAAAAATTAAAATGCATCAATTCTGGATTAACCAAGTATCTGTATATTATATGCAAATTACTACAGCTATGTTTATTTTAAGGTCAGTGTTTTCAAATTTGCTCCTCACTTCCATGCATTCTGAGAGAGCAGGGGTTTGACAATAAGAAGCTGCAGGGGGAGTTACTGGGGGGAGGTAGAAGGCAAGTGGGCTACCTGACCACACAGATTTATTTTCTTTGCTGTAGCAGAGGAAGGGGGCCAAATTTAAGGCCAACTTCCAATAATTATAATATATACCTAGAAAATTATACCAAATTTATAAATTTCCCATATATAGAAGCTAAGTTCTGGGGGTTTGGCTTATAATCAGGGTTGTCTTATACTTATTAAATTCAGTAATTTACATTTGGGACTTAACCTAAGTTCTACCTAAATCACAGAAAAATTTTCTCCTCCCCAAATGACAGATATTTAAGTACTTCTTCAAATTTATGCTGTATATATTAAAGAGGCAAAAGATATCTTTCTATTGTTTACATTTTGCTTCCATAAAAAAAAGAACAATACATAAAAACACTCTTTCCCTTTTGATTCTGGAACTGGCATTATCAGACCTTTCCGTCAGGAAAAAGTAGGGGAGATTGATCTGTGTGTACAAGGTCTAGCGTACATAAACTTATCATTTTCTTGTTTTTCAAACTTAATATTTGCTTCAGTTTTATATTAATAAAGTCAGAGAGATCTCTACTGTTTGCAGATGTGCTTTATCTTATTACTGGTTCCCCAATTCTTTGCTGATAAAAAGGATGAAGAATTTTTTTTTAATTCTTCAGGAGAAAAATAGAGAGTTGGGTGAGAAGTGTGAGTGAAGTATTGGTACAAAAACACAGTGCAGTTACTGTGATGTAATGTACCTTGTATTTTTACTTCATAATATTACTCAGGCTAGCAACATATAGGTAGGTGTCTGCAGTAGGTCTTACTACAGCGTCTTGCCTTTACATGGTAGGGAGTCAGGAATCACCTGTTTCCATGTTGCAAATGGCTACACTGAGAAGAAATTGACTAGGATAGTGGACCTACAACATTTATTTTGTAGTAAGTTATCCCAGAGTAAAGTTAATACAGTTTGTTCATGAGGAAAGTTTACCCTGGAAAAAAAGAGACTTTTTCTATAGTGAGGCTATGTATTAGGGGTGTGCAAAGCGGGCCCTATTCAATTCGGATTTGGATTTGGTCTGAACCAGGGACAGTGATTTGATTTATTGATTCAGATGACTGTCCCCAATTCATTTTGGCCAAATCTGAATCTGAAGATTTGATGATGATTTGGAGAACCAGTGATTTGGCTATAGACACAGCTTTAACAGTTTTTTCTACATACCTTGAGGTAGCAGGGATGGTTTGTGATCGCTGTGATGCTGGGGCATGTGGAGCATCCCACAGGAGTGTGGGAGTGAACCCAGAAGCAGATTGGAAGTACTTATGGTCCACTTCTGAGTCTGCCAGGGAGTGCACAGTCCCTCCCCCCCATGCCTCCCCAGCTCAGTGATCAGCCACAGGGGGATCCTGAGTGCCACCCACCCCAGCCCCAGGAGGCACCAGTCGCCAAATCAGTGGGTGGGGGGGGCAGTGCACTCCCTGGCATACCTGGAAGTAGACCGGAAGTGCTTCTGGTTCGCTTCTGGATCTGCTGCCAAGTGTGCTGGGGAGCCAACCCGTGCTTCTGTGGGACACTCCATGCACCACAGCATCACAGCATTCACGAGCCTCTGCTACCTGGAGGTATATAGGCACAGCTTTAAATGTGTTTTTTATGTCCAAATCTTTGAATCTTTCCAAATCAATTTGGAGGGTTCTGATTCAATTCAGAGAGATTCAAGGATCTTCTGGATTTGGATTCAGAGATTCGGATTCAGATTTGGATTCAGAGATTCGACTGAAGATTCGCACAGCCCTAATGTGCATCATTTGTAGGATTTTATTTAAATGTTCACAGATGAAGACAGACTAATCTGCCCATCACAGAGCAACACTCTGACAAAGAGACTGTCAGATCCCCAGGGGAATAAACTTCCAGCCTCTACCTCCCCTGTGCAAAATGGAATTTATTTTCTACCTAGGATGACTTTTACAATCTTTGAATTCTCCTCAACCAAATGAAGGATGCACATGCTCAAAAGCTTCCAGAGAAAGGATTTTTTTTGCTACTATTTATTTGGTCAAAGAAAAGATATTGCCTTGGACCCAAAAGCTTTTTGTATCTATTTACACCCCCCCACACCCCCCCCCTTTTGTACTTTAAGATGCATTTTTAAACCAGTAGCAAGTGTCCACACTATAACACAATACAAAAAGGAAAAGAGAACTTTCTAAGAAATAAAAAATAACTCTTCAGCTTTTGTGGTTTTTATAACATTAGAGTCTGATGTTCATGTTGCATTTGCGGAAGCTGCTTGAAATACAACATGAAGTGTCTGTCATGTTTCATCATGTTACATGGTATGAACTGAGATGCTTTACTGCACAACTAAATGTAAGTAGCATTAAAGTATTTATACTATATTTATACATACTATACTTTCTTTTCCTTGGAATTAAAAGTAGCCATACACTTTGGCTGTTATCTTACTGTTGTTCTCCATGAAAAACTTTACAGACACAATAACAATTTTATAATTAGGGCAGCCTACTCTAAGAAATGATTGAAAAAAATGAGAGAAAAATAAATACACATATATCCCGATTCTGTCGACTACTTACACATAAATTCAGCTGAGAACCTCCATTAGTATACTATAAAATATTTAGTAGTCATGGCAATACATATCTTAGATAGTAGGAAGTGAATAAGCTCTGGACCTGAAGATAACGCATGCTTTGGTAGAAGAAAATATGTTTTATACTCAGTTCATTGGGTTTCAATCCACAGGGCAGAAGGCAGATCTAGAGCTCTACCTGCTCTGAAGAGTCCAGCAAATATAAATGAACAAATATGGACAACTTTCTACACCCAAAAAACTAATAATATATGCTGTAGCTAGTTTATGATTAACAATGCATATAGTGGCCTTGATCTTGCATTGGTGCATGGCTTGCTTACCTTTATAACTATGACTAGGTCGTGGGGCTATGCACAGAGTATAAAGATAAACAGTGACATAAACCTTTCCAGAACTATGGCCTATAGTGTTAGAAAAGTGCAAGAAAAACAATTGTAGAATAGTCTCACTTACAGGAAAATGTTACAATACAATAACCAAATATAATTACTTAGTCAGTTACTTACAAAAGATTTTCATAGAGATTCATGCAGTACCAGCAATTTGGCTGGATGAATTCTGAAAACAACTACAGCAATAGTTCCTATTGTTTTAATATCTTCATGTATGTAGCCAAGATGCTAGTGAATAAAACTGATGAAAATATTTGAGAAGGTTTCAGTCCTTGTTTTGTAAAATAATACAACAGTTTCAGATTTCCTAGTGTTTATCTTCTTACAAGTCTGAATTTGACTCTTACTTTCCATATTTACTTTATGACTCCTGGGTTTTCAGTCTTTGTTCTGTTTCAGAGTGCCTCTCCCCTAAGCACAGTTTGAAATGGATTAAAATTGAATAGCATTACTTATGACAAATTCGCATGTAAACATGGAAAGGAGCAATACACTAGGGACAGCTGAGTCTATTTCACCAAAGTTATGAATGACGTGGCTTTTAGAAGTTATATTAATTGATTTTCAACTGTTGGATGGAACCAAATTAAACCAGTAAACTATCCCCCCTTTTGGAATAAAGATCATACTACAGTATATTAGAACGTGCTATGTGGTAGTTCTATATACTTTAATTTGCCAATAAACACTTATTCTTTACAGAACTGTCCATCCAGTACAGAATTTCCTATGGTCCTTTTCCTTGCTGCAACATACTAGAAAAAATAGTCTACCTGTAATTATGAAAAAAACCTTCCATATTAACAACAATTTCTGCTGAAAAGAACGCCCACTGCATTTTATCAATAAATGTTATGCAAGAAAGGGGTCCTGTCCTTCAAAATGCAGGAGATCTCACCATCCTATTGAAATGTGATAGTTACATGATAACATTTGTTATTAGAATCTAGTGAGCCTTTAGCACACAGCTGCTGCCAGTGTCCTACATAATTTTAGTGCATTTGCTTTTCCAGAGCACTAAAAGGAGCTAATGGTTTATAGGGTAATTTGCAATACTTGCTTCACATAAGTGTAGAATAATAGATACCCAATGAATTTATTCAGAATTATTAATTCACTCATGGGGCTATAAAAACACAGTTCCAAGAGTAAATTATCATCTGGAATTTTTTCAGTGGCCATTTACTATAAATTAAAATTCCATTTCTTAAGATTTCTGCTCTCCTGGAGAGCTTTCCCCTACCCCTCCAACTGGAGATAATCATTTGTTTGCAGGGATGTTTAGGCACAATTATTATTATATAAAACCCCTAGAGCAAGAAGTTTTATGACATTTCCAGGCCTTTTAAGGAGACTGACCATTTGATTTGAGGTATTTTCAACATCAGAGAATTTTTTCCCATAAGGCAAGAAAGGTGAATTGCTAGAACTGAAGGAGATGTAATTTTTTTCTTCATTTTATTTCTATCTCTTTATCTGCCTGCAATAAAAAGGGCAACTGTTCTTCAAAATGTGCTTAAGAAGCTGAAGTCTTATTTTCAAAATGGCTCAACTCCTTGGTGACTCCTCACACAGCTTTTAGATGACTAAACTCAAAATGTAAACCCTCTGCACAGCTATCACCATGGGCCCAAGTCTGGGAGGGTACCAGATTGCTGATGTTGCAGGGGTCTACCGGGAGTTGATCACCAACTCGGGGGGAGTCCCTCAGTGGCCGATCACCAAGCCAGCAGTGAAACCAAAAGTTCATTTCCTCCGGCACTTATGGTTTCACAGCTGGCACTTCCAGGGGGTGCATGGCCAATCTCAGGGTGTGTATGTGCACTCCCTATGCATCACCAATGGCTGTAACCTCACCCGGAAGCACAGAAATTGGGTTTTTTGCTATTGGGCATACCCAGACTACCTACATCTCAACAGCTCTAAGGTGTTAGAGCCCTAGTTTGTATGTAAGATAAGTCAGAGACTCATAAACTAGGGCTTCATAAACATTCATCTGCCCATCTTGCCTTCAGAACCTGATATGTGTAACAAGTGCCATGCCCCAGGGGTACTCATGACACCCCTTGGTGGCCACATAGCTCCTGCCATATTCAGGTTCTTAACGTTCCCTCCCTCTTCTCCTGCCTGCCACATCTTGATGTAGTTATTGTTTTCTGAAAGGGGAGGCTGACCCAGGGTCTCAGACCAAACCCCTGCCTAATATCAGTCACAGGATCCCTCCTGGATCCAACCTACCCCCATCCTGTCCTTCAGGCCCTAAGTGGGGTCCTCCAGGTTCATCCATGCTCGAGTGCACTAATCAGCTTAAGGGCTAATTTTGTAGCTTCTTACCTTCCTACGACCATGCCCAAGCCTTACAGATGTTACCCAAGTGGGTTACTTTTCCCCTATCCAATTTCAGGCCACGTCAGGCCTCTGCATCCTTGTTGGGGCTTTTCTCAGCCCCCATCTTTTTTTGCTTACTGGTCCCCTTAACCTAGGCCCACTGTGCTGGACCTGATATCTGGGCTTCAGCCCTAGTCTAGTCCAGTCCTCTTGGGATCCATTTTCTGCCCTCTCTGACTTCATGCCCCTAGCGCTGGTACCCACCATCTTGGGTTTCTTGAGTCCAGCCCATGGTGGGGTTCAAAACAGCTGCATGTCCCTCAGGCACCAGTGTGACTTCCTCCTCCCCTGATAGTCATAACTTGGCCCACTGGTAAACTAGAACAAAACAGCATGAACCCCTTGCTGTAACAAATTCTAAGCTCCCCAGCTGTATAACAAAACTCTCCTTATCCTGGGTCTCAGCTCCCTGCAATCTCTCTGCTCCTTAGTTGTGAACCCCAGGTATAGCAAGACCTCAGTTATAGCCATCTTGTTGTAGAGCTCTTCCTCCTGGTCCCTGCAAGGCCAGACTGGCTGTTTGGTCTCAGGTACTAGCTTTATGAGTCTCCCAAACCCTGCCCTTTCCTGTCAAGTGACTCTCCAGTCACCCACAGATGTTTCCATTCTGGGTCTGATGATCCACTTGCTTCTCTGCTGCAGCTTAGCTCTGCTTACCCTGCAGTCCATGGCCACTGGGCTGCTTAGATGCCTGTGCCAGTTAAGCTTGCTGCTGCTTTGCCACTATTTCCTGGGAGAGTTAACAGGGTTAGCCTCTTCCCGAGTTGCTACAGGTCTGCCTGTTTGCCGGCATCTAACTCACTAGTGGTCAGCCTGTTTTCTAGCTGCTAGCCCTCTCCTTGAGTCTAGTTAGCTTGCTACTGTTTCCTCTTAAAGTAACCAAAGTCTTCTTACTCCCTGTTACATATGGTTGGTGTTCTCAGAGCAAATGTAGCTGATTGAGTCAAACATAAATACATTCCTTTCACAATAGTCAATAGTTATCACACTTATAACTCAGGTTCATATTCCTCTGCTGCCTGGAGGTGCTGGAGTCCTCATCATTTGTTTCTCAGAACTGTGTTATAATCATAAGTATACAGGGTATTCTGAAGCATGTGCATGTGTGTGTGTGTGTGTGTGTGTGTGTGTGTGTGTGTGTGTGTGAGAGAGAGAGAGAGAGAGAGAGAGAATTATTTCAATCCCTCCTACTGGAGATGTTCTACTTTGTATAAAGTATTTCAATATTGATTAGTGTGCAGATTGCATTGTAGGCGGTGACTCATGACACCACCTAAGAGGCCAAACCCTCATAGTGAAATCAAACCCCTTGTAGTAACGCCCGAGGCCAGCTTCATACCATAAAAGGAATAGCATGAAAACAAAGAATTTCATAGGCTAAAAGCAACTAAGCGACTATAAAAAAAAACCCCTTGCCGGACCAAGCAGAGCTCTCCGTCTTGCGATCCGTGGCTTGTGATCGTTAGATGTCAGACACAGGATCTTTGCCAGCAGCTGTTTGCCAAATCCATGGTAAAGAGCAAAAGAGCAAAAAAGCAGAGCCTGAAAACCCCCGGATTCCCCCTCCTTCTCTCGGTGATCAATCTCTCTCTGACGGCTGTAACATTCCTTCGGTCATCTG
>JAGPOW010000304.1:53232949-53252961 GCA_030014935.1 Caiman crocodilus | reverse complement strand
TAACATTCCTTCGGTCATCTGTCTCTGTCGGTTGTAAAACGAACCAATAAACTGCTACTAACGACCACGTGAGTAAATACAACCTTATCTCAGCAATCTTGCGATATCTGATCTGTCTAACAACCAATAAAAGGGAAATCGAAGCCTAGTGCTGGAAAAAGAAATTAGTTAGAGTCCGTTTGTTCTCGCCCTAGGGGCCTGTCGGAATTAAGGCTCCGCAGGTGCGACAATTGGAATAAAGATTAGAACCCAATTTCCATCCTCCCAAAAGAATCCTTTACCCCCTAGACTACACAAATATTTTCACTTGGTCACATTCTCTATCTATACATATTTAGATTAAGACATTAAGACTCTCTTCTGGGAGATGGGTATTACAGGTTCAATTATTAAAACAAAGAATGACTATTTGGACCCTGGTCTCTTATATTCCACATTAGTGCTCTAACCACTGTCTTCTTTTTTAAACAAGAAGGAAACACCTCCTGCTTTTCTGGGTATTTTTTTGTAAAAGAGTCTAGTTTGTAAAAGAGTCTAGGTAGAGATAGACACCACTGCAGTCCAGGTTCAGGTGCATGGCTATGTAAGAGGGATGAGGTTTGAACTCTGTCCCTCTCCTCAGCATTTATTACAGTTAAACTGAAGCAGCTCTCTGCTCATCATGCTGACTTTTTTTGGATCCCATTTTTTTGAAACAAGAAAAAACTTGCTTCAAAAGTCTGGAGTTGGACATTGGGATGATATGGCCAGACTAGTGAATTTGATGTCAGATGATCATTGCCTCACCCCTTGTGGTGTTTGCTTGTGAGAGGATGCTAATGTTGGTGCATCTCTCTTTTCACTGGATTTGCAGGATCTTCTGCATCATTGATAATATTTCTCCAGCAACTTGAAGTGACTTCTGTATGTAGTTCATGTCACTACACCATACAGTAAAGTGGGGATCATGACTGCTTGATAAGCCATGAGATTGGTTTTGAATCTAATGTTATGATCTTTGAACGCATGTTTCCTCAGGTGTCTGAAGGCTGCATTTGCAGTTTTAAGGTGATGTTGGATTTCTTCACTGATATCAGCCTTCTGTGAGAGATGGCTTCTGAGGTATGGGAAATGCTCAGAATAAACATGAATTACCAGAGCAGAGGATTGCTTATTAAAAGCTTGTTGATGGAGGACCTTAGTCTTCTGAATGTTAAGCATCAGTGCCATTTTCTTGTATGCCTCAGTAAAGATGTTGATGATTGCCTGAAGGTCTGCTTCAGAGTAAGCACACATTACAGCATCATCAGCGTAGTTGAGTTCAATAACTGAGGTCAGGGTGGTCTTGGTTTTGGCCCAGAATCAGCTGAGATTAAACAGTTTACCATCTCTTTGGTAGTTTAGTTCCACTCTGACTGGAAGCTGGTTGGAGGTCAGACATAGCAAATGCAGTATGGTATAGCAAGAAGAGTGCTGAGCAATGAAGCAGCCTTGCCTAACTCCTATCTTAACCTCAAAGGGGTCTGTGATAGATCTGTTACTGAGAACCACTGTTCACATACCATCATGGAGCAGGCAAAGAATGGTGATGAATTTTGGCAGACATCCGTATTTCAAAAGGATCTTCCACACTGCTTCTCATTTGACAGAGTCTAAAGCTTTGTGAGGTCAAAGGCAGCCATGTAGAGAGGTTTTTGTTGTTCCTGACATTTTTCCTGCAGCTGGAGATCAGTGAAGATCATTTTAGTAGTGCCTTTTGATGCACTAAACTCACACAGAGATACTAGGAGAAGCTTTTCAGCAAGTGGGAAGAGATGTTCAGGAGGGTTCTTTCAGTGATCTTTCCTGTGGTAGACAGCACGGTGATCCCTCTATAATCTCAACCATTGGACCTATCTCTTTTCTTGAAGACTATCAGGATCATAGCATCTCTAAGGTAACCTGGGATTTCCTCATCATTCCAAAACCTTAAGATGAGAGCATGGAGTTGCAATATGAGCTCCTCTCCTCCCTGCTTGAAGACTTCAATGGGGATTCCATTACCTCCAGATGTCTTGTCATCCTTCATCTGCTAAATGGCTCATCAAGGGTTGGAGGGACGCCAAGATCATCTCTGACTGAGTGTTGTAGGATGGAGTTGGTGATCTCCTTGTTTGTGATCAGGTGTTCTAAATCAATCAAAAGAAATAGCACACTTGACAGAGATTTTACCCCCTAGCATTTGTCATTTGCCATAACTAACACCAAGGTGACACTCCCTCTTTACTCAGGAGCACTGCAGGTGGGGAAGCCAGGAAACTTCACCCCACCTGGACAACCCCTTGGGCATTAGGGCAAAACTTCTGGGGAAGCCTGGGGCTCTCACGTCACATGCCTTGTCCTCCCCCTCTTCTCACTCTTTCCTTCTCAGAAAAAATAGAACTGTGAGCCAAACTATTAATTGGCCAGCTGCTGACTTTTAATTCACTCTTTCTCTCCGTCTGGAGAGACCTGACTTTCAGCCTAGCAAAACAATGCACTCAGTCCAAAAAAAAAAAAAAAAAAAAAAGGCCGTTCACAATAAGAAGTAGCAAAGTCTCTAATCAATTATAGGTACCTACTTGGCAGAGCTTCCAGCGAGCTTCACTTCCAGTGCACGGGTTACCTTACCAGTCCCCTTTGGGCTTTGCTCCTGGCCTCCACATGGGAAATGGCTCCGTTGCTGAGTTCCTTTTGGCTCCAGGTCTGGCTCTTCTCCCATTCTGGAAGATTACACTAACCAAGTGCATTTCCTCTTATAGGAGCTCAGTCAATTGGTAATTTTAAAAAATGCCACTCTCCGGTGCTGCAGGTGCTCCTGGTGCCAGTGGAAATGATGTCATCTCCCCAGGCAGTTCTGCGGTGTCCAGTAAATTTCTCTACTTTGTCTTTCTCTGTACCTGGGTCATCAGTTCCCTGTTACACTGTTTAACCTTCCAGAAAAGGATACAGGCAGTCCTTGGACTTATGACACAACTGGTTCCTGAAAACTGCATCTTAAGTCAAAACGTTGTAACTCGGAACCAATTTTCTCATGAGAAACAATGTTATAATGGGGGATTGATTCCTGAACCAAAGCCTGATACCCTATTTTCACCAAAAAATACCCCAGAATTTTTTACTCGATCAATTATAGAGGAGTAATATAGCTACATTAATGTGTTTATATCGTAAAAAACAATCATATTGATTTGGAAGAACTTTGAGGTGACTTTGCTGGACTTTTTGAAGGGCTCTTGGTTGGACTTTTTGAAGGGTTCTTGGCTGGAGTCTTCTCAGGAGTCTTGGCTGCAAGTTTTTCTGGAGTCTTGTCTACTTTCTCAAAGAAAATGTCCAAGCAAGTTTGGACAGATGTTGTCCAGGGAGATGAGTGACACAGTGAACTTGCTGGCATAGCATTGCATGGATCAAGCATTGTAAGTCGAAAATGACATCATAAAGTTGAAACAGGGTGTCAATTTATAAACAATGTAAGTATGAAACATTGTAACTCAAAACATTGTAAGTTGAGGACTGTCTGTATACACACTGCCTTGATCTTTGAGCTGCCCATCTTCCACTCACTGGGTCTGACTCAGTGCGGCTACATCAATATTGTGTCACCTGAGTTCTTGAGCTACAATTGCAGTGCTGCGCTCTGGACATTCGCTATTAGGATTGTCCATGAGGGTCCTGATGTTCCACATCCCAAAATGGATTGTGAGCCTTCATTGATTTCAACTGCAGTAATAGTGATCCTACTGGACATGGTTATCCAGTCAGGAGAAAGGCTTATGTTTAGGGCATCTTTTCTATTCCCTTCCCCATGTGGCAGATCCTGAAGAGGGCTGCTGAGTTGCAATTACTGTTGCTGAACTGCACTCCTTCCTCATCCAAGTGCTAGACAACGTCCTCGTAACTGCCACCTTCATGCCAGTGAGCTAGGTTAGGCAAGGCTGCTTCATTCATAACTAGGAGCTTCCAGACCTCAGAATTTTGCTCCTGTCATCACTAGTTGCTTGTTAAACGGCTTGAAAAATGTATTGGAAAAGTCGTTTTCATAGAAGATGCCTATGTATCATTTCTTTTAGCATGGAGAAGCTGCAGAACATCAATTCTTGACAAAACAGGACCTTGATCCAATGGCAAGGAGGCCAAGAAAATTGGAGATCTCATTCCTCTGAAGCCTTTGCCTGTCTTTACAGCCATTAAGCTTCTAACATCTTCTTCTGCCTGCTTCACTGTTGAGGACTTACAGACCTATGGCTGGGGGCTGGTCAGGTTTACAATGGTGACCTATACTTGCCATAGTACAGCACTATCAAAGGATATGTGTGACCTTTCAGGAGGGAAAGCATTGCTCTCTGCTGCCCCCACCACATCCACACAACTGCTTGGTCTGTGCCTGCTTATTTGTCAGAGTTACCCCTGCTTATTTTACAGCTAACCTTCCCTGAAGGTAATTCTACTATCAGCCACCAGTGGACATACTGGGTAGCAATACAGCTCTGCTGTCAAGAGGAGGGGTACACCATGACTAGCATAAAACCGCTGAGCCCTAGAAATTGTTACAGCTGCAACCTCTCCTAGGCTCAGAAGTGCATGAAATGTGTCATGGCATGTGTGACATAGCAGGGGCACAATTGTGTGGATTGTGCATTAGATCCCATCTCACCTCTACCTATACATGTAGAGAGGAACTAAAAGTTTTATGGATTGCAAAGTACTTAAATTTGTTAGTTGTCCTATGCCCTTAAGTTCTACTGTCAAGGGTGTAGATTGTAGCTGTGTTGGTCTAAGGCCAGAGTCAGACAAGTTTCTTTGGGTAAGTCTGGTATCTTTTATTAGAACAACTTAAATCTTTTTTTAGACCAAATTTATTAGTTGATCTAATAAAAGATATTGGATTTACCCAAAGAACCTTGACTGACTGTCAAGGACATTTGGGCCTCATATTCCATTACATTGTTTTAACAATTTCTGAATGGAAAATGAATTTCAAGTCAAGAGCCTGTAACTTAACTAACCCCCACCCCCAAAATAAATGGAGCTCACATATCTTTGTTGATTCAAATTATTATTATTATGATTCAGTATTACATAGCTGAATGTAGTCCCTTAAGCAGGCAACTCTCAGTCTACTTAGGTTAAAAAAAGATACATTAAACTTGGGGTGTTAAACTCACCTGTGGGTCAGATCCAGGCAGAAGGTCAGAGAACAGACTGGTTAAAAAAAATTCATATCACAGTCTAAGATAGACCTGGATTGGTAGAGTGTCAGACTTAACTGATTTAAGTTAAAACAGTATCGAACTTCAGTACCAGATCCCCTCCTGACTCAGCTTAGGTCACTGTCCATAAGCGGCGCGGGGTGGTGAAAAGGGGTGGCTTGTGCCAGACAGGGAGAATGCAAGTGCTCCATACAAGCAAGGATTGGGTCTCTCAGAGCCCAGCACCACCAGCAGCTAGGAAGACATGATGGACTGCCCAGGAGTTTTGCACCAAGCAGCAGGGACATAAGCACTCCATGGTAAAAAAAGATTGGGCCCCACTGCTCAATGCAAACACCCCAGGCTGCCTGGTGCATTTTGCTAGCTGCCACTGGTGCCAAACTCTGGCAAGATAGGCAACCCGGGAGGCTTGTATTGGGTAGTGAGGATGTGAATGCTTCATGGAAAGAAGGATCAAGCCCCTCTGACTGGCTATCAGGCACATGCCCACACTGCAGACTTTTCCCCACCTCCAGCCATAGGCTTCCAGGAGAGCCCCAGAGGGGGTCACCATAGCATGCCCATCAGCCCAGCTAGTAGGTGTGCCATGGAGACTCCCTCTGGGGCTCTCTTGAAAACCTAGGGATGGGCATAGGCAGGAGTCTGTGGTGACAGCAGAGGGGTGGGGGCATGTGTCTGATAGCCAATCTGAGATGGTCTGTACTTGGCTGTCCTCAGCTCCCCTCACCAGCCTCTGGCACACTAGAAGGCAAGTGGGAGTGCCTCCTTTTGGCCTTGGCCAGTGCAGACAGCTGTTTGCCTCCACACCAAAGGGTGAACATGCATTTCATTTGCTCCTGATCCAATCTACACAGTTTAGAGAAACCCATGTAGGCTGGATCGACTCTGCCTCCAGCTTTTGAACGTCTGCACTTAACCTTATAGTTTTAGATTGGTTTTTGATTACTTATCCTGGTTTTGGTGTAATGTCTGAACATCATTTCTCTTTCCCTGGAAATATTTTTGTCATTGTACTCACAATTTAAACATTTGACGTCTGCCTCTGGAATTATGCTGTTGATGCACACGGGGGCAGTATTTCACAGGATAATCTAGAGTGCTGTTTTGTTTTTATTTAAGTGTGCTGATGCTAGTTTTAGCATTGAAACATTGTTGGACTGATTACATCAGCTCACATATTTTAAATCCAGCCATTGAGCCAGTTTAATGAGCGCAGGGAGTTGAGCAAATTAAACATGTTTTTCCTGGATTTCCTCTGCCTTCTTTATTTACCATATAAGTTTAATGTACGTTATTCCAAGCTAAGGCACATACCAAATTGCTGCAACCTGCAGCCAGTGCATAACAATGTCAACAATTGACTCAGCAGCATGTGTTAGCTCCTGTATTTCAAGGTCACCTTCCAGCAGCAGTAGCAGCAGTAGACAAACTTCCAAAAGCAATGTTATTTTGCTCAGCTGTTCCAATAGTATCCGAGCTGAACTTCTTTTCCTATAGAATTCCAGAAGACCTAATGTATTTGTAAAATAAACATGTAAAAAATATTTGAATAGAATGCTTTAACTTGCCTGCCCATTAAAAAGCTTCATTTTGCTTGGAAATTCAGAATCATCAGTTAATTTAGGCCCCACTGTATTCATAAGTCTTCTGAGATACAAATTATAGTCATGTACTCTGTTAAATCCTTAGTTTTACACATTCATATAAGAAAAGTACATTCCTCTGTGAATATCTGCTTTACATATTCCTGATATTAACTATTCCTCTATGAATATTGCTTTGGTATGGTAATGCCCTTCTTAACATATTCACTCTTTCTATAATATAAAAGAACTAGGTCCCACAATGGGTTAAAGCATTCATCTTTCATCTCTGGATGCTCAGGTTCCAATATTGTCTCAGCAAAAAAGTCAGTTAAAAAGGAGTTTGGTGAACTTGTCCAAATACTATTTTCTTCCATCACAAGCTGATGCATACGAGCATAATTTGTCATGACCTGGAGTCTGTTCCACAGAGGGCAGTGACTGGTTTACTTCTGATCAGAATACAGGGATTAGGAGAATAGTAAAGGGAAGTATCTATAATTATAATTCTATACATTACTACAATTGTTATGACTGCAAGATTATGAAAAGGGTGGGTTAGGTGCTGTGCATGGTGGTACAGAGATGCCTGCAGTCTCCCAATCCCAGCCTTCCCCTAACATGGGACAAATGGACCATGATGCAGGAGTAGCAGCTGGGGTCTTGTTTAAAAGTCCCTGAAGCAGGTAAAAATCCATCACCCTTGGGGAAGAGATTCTTTCCCAAGGAGTGCCTCTTCTTGGCACAGGGCATCTGGATGAATGAATGTTGCTCATTAAATTTCATATGATACAGCCTAGAAGCAAATCTATCTCCACCATTCAGATGTATTATTCAGAAGTTTTATTCATCCCAACAAAACTGGTATAGATAATGTGAAAACTAGCTTGAATACAGATATATATCCATATATATCCAAGCCAAATATATTTTGAAGTACTAAGGTTGGAAAATGTTATAGTAGTTTTCCCATCCTATTTCCCAAACATCTTTTGTTTGGGCTGAAACATCACAAAAAAGATTGTTTGGAAAGTGTTTCCAAACTATGCAATGAACCAGAAGACTTGTGAGAAAAGCTACTGCTTGAAATATTACCAGCCCAAACTCTATACCAGAGAGGTTTGGATCAATTCTGACACATTCAGTCTATGTGAGCAGAACAAACTTCTGAAAATTGGGAGGCTTACTTAACCACCAGCTGGAACCAAAGCAGCTCACCCCAAGAAATTCCAAGGTGAATATTTTACCTATGCACCTTATTAGGGCTGGGATGGTATCATGCTGTATTGATTTCAAATCCCTGCACCGAGGATTATGAAAAAAGTATGTGAACATAGATTTATATAGTGTGATGATTTTCTTCTCATTTTTGATCTTCCATATTACATGGATTTACCAGCTCTCTAATACTAGAAGCATTCAACTAGAATATATGAATGAAAAATGTAATACTATTTTTTTTTTAAAGGGAAAATATTGAGTTTCTTATGAAGCCTGTTTGGAAACGTTAAGGAAGTTCTAGAAAAAGTAAACACCTGAAAGTGTGAAATTGCCAGTGACTGGACAGAGGGAAATGAATGCATTATTTAGTAGGCTTAATTTGGTAATTTATAGAATGTTCTGGAAGGGAGGTAAGGCATCTGAAAGTGTGTTCCTTAAGAGATACAGGAAACGCATGTGGATGGAGTTACTTAAAGATCTATTTTGCCATTAAAAAAAAATTAAGCTATAGAAGTAAAACAGCAAAACGCTGATGAATTTGCAAGTGTCACTTTCTCATGTCTTCATATGCACCAAAACATAGGAACAAAATAATGAAAATCCCCATCCAAGCCTTCTAGCTGCTTGTAGATTTCAGCTTCCTCCAGCAGCAGTTTGCATATACCATGGACTTCAATGGGATGTAGACGTATACTTAAGTTTGCATACATTTTGTTGAATTGGAGTTAAATTTCTGAAGGTGAAAGATAAGCACATGCTTACATGCGTGGCTGGATCTAGGATTTAAGTCATCGTTGACATTTTTATTCCATCAATATCAGAGTAATTCACATCCTTGTATTCAATTTCCTAGCTTTCTTACAATCTTATGAACCGTGGACCTATACATTTCTTGTTCTCCCTTGATTTCTGCCTTAGAAGGACTAACTTGCATATATTTTGTTCCATTTCTTCAGAAACAAAATAAAACTTGTGATGATGTAGGTGGGTGTAAATAGATCACATCCATATGTCCCACTGAATCTGACTTTCTCATATGATATTTATAGGGTCAACATTTGAACCAAATTTCAATTAACCTAATGTTATCATACTGTCTTTTATTACACTTAATGTTTTAGAATCAAAGGATAATAGGGAAGTAGGTTAGCAAACCTGTACGTGAAGACATCCTTCCCTGTTTTCATCAGGTTGACATCTTTTCTCAGTAGTTCTTTTTGAAACACTGCATGTTCAAAGAAGCTGCACAGCTGGTGATACAACTATACAGCCACAAGTTGACCTCCAGAACATGTCTTCTCTTACAAAGGCCTTTGCCCGTGACTGCAAGGATTGATGAGAATATCACCAAGGTCATATCCCATTCACCCTTGCACCCAGAGCCCTGTAATCACTTTGGATTTTTTCCTGGCAGTATCATTAGTAACCACATGGATAAGCAGCATGGGATAGTAGTTGTGGGGGGCTGATGAATGACATAGCTAATGCAGGCTCCTAGCAGGCAGCAGACCTCACAAGCTAACAGGCCAGACTTCCAGATGGATGTGTCTGTGCCCTGCAGAAATGAGTCACCAACCACCACCATGTGTCACTTTCTCTGGGTAGCAATAGTTTTGATCCTCCCACCATTTGGGATGCATGCCTTGGCCTCTCCTGCCACTGCTGTAGACAATTCCTCATCCAACTCCAGGACTTCAGACCTGTTTTCCTGCTGGACAGCGACAGGTCCAGAAGAAGTGTGCTGTCTGCTGCCAGAGGTAACAGAAGCATTTTTCCAAACATCTGTTTCAACTGTCCCTTGACTTGTCTCGCTGTCTATCTTCCATGGTTGTGAAATTCTCTTTGTGTATTGAGTCAATGAAGGCCTTATGCTCACAAATGTTTCTAAGCCTAGGCGCCTCCCCCTGCAGCTCTCCAACCTGACTCCTGAAAGAATCTATCAGGAGGCACCTCTCACCCCACCTGGCTGTCCTTGGCAGGGGCATTCAAGCCAGGCTAGTGGTCATACCTGAACAGAGCGCACATAGGTAGTTGTCAGTGGCTTTGGCATTGCAACATCTTCCAATGATGCTGGTGATTCTCTTGGTAACTCCTTCCTCTTCTGCTACTACTTCCTATAAAACTCCCTCTTCCTCTGCCTGCTTCCACTCATCAAGCCTGTAGTCAAGGAAAGGTAAGAAAGTGGCTAGGCAAACTCCCCAGTGAATTTCCCACTCAAATTACCCTGCTTGCTGGCTTGTTCGCTGGTCCTGGTGTTGCTAGCTCTGGTGTTGGTGGATTGTGGCCAGCCTAGCCTTTCTGCTAGGCAAACCCTGCTTTCTTGTTAACACTGCTATTAGCAGCTGAGAGCTTCTCTCTGCTCACATCTCAAAGCAATCCTGCAAAATGGCTTCCAAACTGAACCTACACCATCAAGTCCAAGCCAGGCAAATCTTCCAGCGCACCAGCAATCAAAAACCTCTCACCATTTACAACCACTTGTTCCTGCTGCTCTGCCAAGCAGATGTCCCACTCAAACTATATCTGCAATTGTTGTACATTCCTTACATTCATATCCACAATTAACTTTACATTTCCTAATTATTTCATTATGTTTTAATGATCTTTGTTTATATTTGTTTATACTTGATAACTTTTTCTTTAGTATTCCTGTCTTGTTCAATGTTAATCAGCGCAGAGATTTTCCTAGCCTGAAAATAAAATGCTAAAGAACACAATTTTATAATAATTTATTCACATACTTCCGAATGGGTTGTGGCTTAATTTTTCCTTGGTACTGCTTTACCCAGGAAGTAGTTTGCTCCTTTTCTAATCACACAATTTCTGTGATACATTTCTAGACAACCAAGCACTTTACTTAAAAATCCCAATCAGTAACCCATTGTGCAGTTTCTTTGTGGGAAATGTAAACCTGAAAAAAATATTTCATGTGCTTCATTTCTTTCTGTCCTTGGAGGAAAGATTTAATCCATTCTTTAAAGAACATCTAAGCAAATGTGTACAATCATTAATACCTACCATTAGTGGACCTGATACTAAAATGTATTTAAATACCCTCTGGAATATGGCAACATTCAAAGTCTGAAAACATGGCTAAATATTGCAAAGGAATAAAATCAAGTAAAAATTTAGGATCCAAACCATTCGTAAACTTGTGTTAACATTTGTCATAAATTCAGTCCTGGATACAAATTGTCCAGTTTCAGCCCAACTCTATCTGCAATAATTCCCTTAAATGGCAAGCCAATTTATTTTACTGAAAGGTGAAAGCGTGTTATAGAACCATTTTGTCCTTTAATTTATCCACTGTACAAAACATATTCAAAATGTTGATTTCAATTTTTTTTTCCATTTTAAAAATCAATGGCAAACTTGACATGTTTCATACTTGTTCAGGAAAATCACATGAAAATATAAATATTAATATTCTATGATAGGGTGAAGATTTTTAGATTACCTCTTCTTGAAATTTTCAGGTGGGTTTCTTCCTCTTATAAGCAAATCCTCCAATATGAGAAACACATCATTAGCAAAAGACTTTTAGGCTCATGTTAGGAAAAATTCTCTCATGTCATGTTCTGTATTACCAGCCAAGGTTGTTCCCATACAAAGTACTGTAATTCTTTAACACATGCTTAACTTTCCCCTACTTTTCTCTTTACTATAGCCTTTACCTCTAAACGGTGCCTTTGATATGTCATCAAGGTAGGAAATAAGTTCAGGACTTCTGCATCTAAGAATGCAAGCATGAAATCACTCTACATCCTGAACTAAGGATCAGTTTCTATTGCTCAAAGATCAGGGAAGTCTCCTAAACCTCCAAGCATGCACTATCCAGGAAATGATACATTGTTACTGTAGGCCAGGAAATGATATCTGGTCAGAAAAAATCCTGAGGGTTGTTGGGTTTTTTTAACATTCCATTACAGGAAATGTAAAGAATGTGCTGCTTTATTTTTCTGCATTTTTTTGGACACCAGGATCTCCCAGTTGCAAAATTTGGCACTGCACTGCAAATGAACAGAGTGGTATATGCTTGCATATGCACCACATGTGGTTTGCAGCACCATAAACAGCTTTGAGGCATCACAAACCACACATGCACACTTGTCAGGACACACCCTATGAGCCTAGCAGTCTGGGAATCACAGCTCTCCTTTCACCTGCCTTGGTTACATGAATGCTTTTGGTAGCATTGGCAGACAAGGTTGTTTGGGTAAATCTGATATCTTTTATTCAGAGGTGACGTGTAGGGGGTGTATGTGGGTACACATGCACCCCTTGTGCATGGTGGTGCACCCCCTGCAAAAAGGTACCGCTGACTCTGTGGGCAGCACCTGCGTGCAGTTGCTGGTTGCCACCCCACCACTGGAACCACTGATGGCATCTGTGGTTGTTCCCTGATCACCCCTGGCTGCTGCCGACACTGCCAACAGTGCCTGTGGGTGGTTGCTGACCCATGGTTGGCACTCACCACCCCCACCCCTGCTGCTGACAGCACCAGCGATGTCTGTGGGAGCTCCCCACTCACTGCCACTGGGCTCCTGCCACCGCACTCCTACCACCGCCGACGCAGCCATGCCCCAACAGCTGCCAGGGGCACATGTTGTTCATGCTTTTATTACACGAATACAAATAGTCGGACAAATTATTTTATCAAGCTTTTGAGTTTAAAAACCATTTGTCAGGCTGAGGAAGCATCTGCAGTTGGTGTGTGCTCTTCCTGGATGGAATGAATAGTAAAGAAGGCTGGGCTGCGTGCAAGAAAGTCAGTCAGTGAAGATGTAAATTAAGAAGTTAGGGGTGAGAGGCAGCCTGGGAGGGCAAGGGGGAAGGTGGATGTAGTAAGTAAAAGTGAAGAGGTACCTGAGGAGTCAGATGTCAGGCATCACATTCATTAAAGAATTTATTTAGGAAAAAAACTTTTTTTAAAAAGAGAGAGGGAGAATTATGGAAAAAAATACTGTAAACCATCCAAACTTGTATTTACCATCTGTTCTATATAAAAAGCAGAACCCATCTAGGACGTTGCTGGCATGTCCAAAATCCTGGATTTCAAAGCATCTGTTCTGAAACCTTGCCTTGTGAATGCTGAGAGAGATTTAAAGTGTTCCCCTTTCCTCTCGCCTTTAATAAAGGTAAAAATGCAACACTCTTGGCCCTTTCTAGTTATAGTCATTCAAGCAGTACACTAGAGGGAGAGAAAAGATGTCTGCATCAATTTGTACAGACACTACATTAGAGTTTAGTTTAAGATGAACTGTGTGATGCCTACAGAATCAATACAAAAGCAGCACTCTAGAAAGTTGCTACCATAGGACATTTATACATGAAAGCCGGGGGGGGGGAGGGGAACAGGGAGCACTTTTATTAGCATGTTTCTGAGAGCCGCATGTTTGTTTAACCTATTTTTTCCCCACATCAAAAACAAGAAAATAACTTCCTGACCAATTTTAGAGAATCATTTTTGATTCTCATATGATGCTTATAGTCATGAAGGTCTGAGAATGCTTCATCAGTTAAAAATTAATTATAAACATATGGTATAGATTTCTATGGTTTTAAATCATATTTTTCCTAGTTTACTAACTTTAGTCTTATGCAAAAGTCAGGAGTCTTTTGAAAACACAGCTCTCTTTCACATTTTCATACTTAAAATTTGTCTTCATCATTTTTTCAAGTATATGTAATATTTACTACTGCTTAGCTCAATATTTCTTACAATTCTTGTAACTTATGTTTAAATGTATTACCTTTAGGTTTTGTTGTTGTTCTGTTCTTTGGTACTTTCCATCATTCATTTCATTAGGCAGCAGGGAGATGGGATATTCATAGCAGTTTGCCCTGCAAATCAGTCATCTACAATGCTTATTTGAGCCCACATCCTCACTCTAACTGAAAATGACAAATTCAAAGGAAGAAAAAGACAACCCACTGTGATGGAGAAGAAATTAGAACATTTTGTTCCAACACTTTCTACCTTTTATTAACATTAACTCTTTAAACCTTTTTATCCTTACTGCATGCCTCTAAAATGAATAGATAATACAGACCCTGAAGAAAGAATAATATATTCAGTAGAAATGCTATATTTGTTTTCCCATGACCATGTGTAATGATCTTTTGGAAGATTTCCAGTTTCCTGGTCAAGAACTTGAAGAAATTAAATTTAAAAATCCATTTAAGGTTATACAAAAGGTTTTTTCTTGAACAGGAAAAATATATATTTCTAGGGACCTTTAGTGACTATATTTGTTTTGGACTTAATTCTTAAGGTTCTGAAATCTTGGCAAGGAATGCAGATTTAAAGGGTGTTTATAGATATCACTTGGTCTGGATCCATTCAGTGTGTTTTGGTCCGTAGGAAGTTTGCTTCTGGTGATGAGGTGAGCAAGGTTCAGTGCTTGTTCGAAGGCTAGGTTGGGTGGTTCTGGGAAGATCCCTTTAAGAATAGGGTCTCCTTCTAGTATGGGTTGCAGTTGTTTGAGGATTTTCTGTATGGGTTCAAGGGAGAGGTGATACATCATAACCAGCGGTGTGCAATTTGTGGGGGTTTTCCTTCAGTACTGCAGCAATTCTTTGTGTGGTATCCGGGTGGCTCTTTCAAATGTATGATCTATCTCTCTGGAGGAGTGTCCTTGTTGAATAAAAGCCTTTTTGATATCTATGAGGTGGCAATCCCGGGTTCTCAGTGCAAATTTTGTGGTAACTGAGGGCTTGGCTCAGCTTGCTTGATGTGTTTAGGGTAATTGCTGGTTCTATGCAGATATGTATGTTGGTCTGTGGGTTTCTTGTATAACTTGGTCTGCATTTTATCATTCTGGATAGTGATCATCATGTCTAAAAAGCACATGCTGGTGCTGGAGTATTCAAGAGATAGTTGGATGGAGAGTTGATGATTGTTGAATTTCTGATGGACCTCAATCAGAGATTGCAGGTTTTCAGTCCAAATCCTGAAGATATCATTTATATATCTTAAGTACAGCAAGGTTTGATGGTGCAGCCCTTGAGGAACTCTTCTTCCAGGTGGCTTATAAAAAGGTTGGCATACTGTGGGGCCATTTTGGTGCCCATAGCTGTGCCAATGGTCTGGAGGAAGTGTTGGTTATTAAAAGTGAAATCATTGTGTGTGAGGATGAAGTATATAAGGTAAGTAATACCTTTGGGTCTGTACTCTGAGTTGTCATCTTGCCTTTGTAGATGTGTAAGGCAGGCTTGGATGCCATCCTGGTATGGAATGTTGATCTATAAGCTGGTAACATCCATGGTGGCTAGGAGGGTGTTGCTGGGAAGGTAGTCTATGCTTTCCAGTTTTTGTAGAAAGTCTGTGGTGTCTTGAACAAAACTAACTCTTTGGGTGACCGGTGGCTTTAGGATTGATTTGATGAAACTTGATATTTCCTCACTTAGGATGCCATGGTTGGATATGATAGATCTGCCAGGGTTCCCTTGTTTGTGGATTTTAGGGAGCATGTAAAAAGTCCCTGGGTCAGGAAGTGGTGGGACCAAGGTCTGTAGTTTTTCTTGTTATTCTGATGGAAATGATTTGATGGTAGTTTTGAGTTTCAAGGTGAAAAGGGGAGTAGGATCTTCCTGTAGTTCTTTGTAGTAGGTGGTGTTAGAGAGTTGTCTGCTGGCTTCTTTTATGTAGTCTTCATGGTTAAGGATGACTATGGCTCTTTTACCTGCTGGTTTTATTATTATTTGGTGATTAGATCTTAGAGATTCTATGGCCCTTCTGTCTGATAAGGAAAGTTTGTTATGGTGGCATGTCTTGTTGATTATTTCATTGTTCATTCCTCCCTGAAGCAGTCAATATAGCAGTCAAGGACAGAGTTTCATTCACTGTGAGGTCTCCAATCTGATTTGTTGATGGTTTTGGGGGGAGTGTGATCTTTTCCTCAGTGTTGCCAGAGGATGAATTGTTGTTTGTAGTGAATTCATTTTGGTTGTAGAAATACTCCTTGAGGCAAAGGCATCAGAAGAACTCTTCTAGTTCTCCATAATGAAGTATTTTATTAGGATATTTTTCTGGACAGAAATTCAGGCCTTTAGAGAGGACAGATTTTTCAGTTTTGGTAAGTCTTCGCATGGAGAGATTGATGATATTTGAGGGTTGGTTGCTGCTTTCAGTTTCATCAAGTCTGAGGTTGGAAAGTTGTAAGGCATTGATGTTGTTTCTCTGATGGTTGTTTTGTGGCAAGGAAAGTTGTTCCTTGAGTCATTTTTTCTATTTCTTCTTTTTATGTTGGATGAATGTTGTAAAAAATGTTTGGTAGACTCTTTGTATACATTTTAATATTATAAAAGCCTAAGTCTTTGTGTCTGTCTGTAACACTTTATTCGCACTCTAACTGGCTGGTGGAAACAGCCAATCAGAGTGCTCCAAGCATGGGGGGGTGCTGCCATGATTCCGAAGCTGCACTAAGGACTGGACAGAAGGTGAGGGAGCTGGCCTTAGCTCCCTCACCCCACTCCCTGCAAGAGGCAGAACAGCGGCAGCATGGGGCGTTAGGTATTGGCACTTCATACCAGCCCCCCTCCTACATTCTCCCCCCATCATTCTTGATGGGCAATTGGCTAGTTATATAATATTAGCAAAGATGTTTGAAAATGTTGGGAAACATTGATCTACGAAGTGCCACAGAAGAAGAGAAAAAAAGAAAAGATGAATCCCCATGAAAAGCAGATGTGAACTGGGGTAGAAAGATGTGTTCCATAGAGATCAATATTTTATCATTGTGCAGTATCAGTAAAGACAAACCTAGAATTAATAATTAACTTAAAATGGCACAACTTCTCTTCTCCAATTTCCTGAGGAGACATCCTCCAAAAAAGGCTACTTTGTCTGAGAAATGAAGTCAAGTAGTACACAGAATTTATGCAAATCAAACAGCTCAGTGGGGCTGGGCAGAAGTTAGTCTTTTTGGGTTTGCATAGAGAAGAGTACAACTAGATTATGATTCTGACTGGAGAGTCTAAATTTGATTCTAATTTTATTTTATTTCTAAAATAGTAAAATAAAATACAAATATATCCTCTGTATCTTTCTATGTCTATTATTTCCATTTTGACTCTTTTCCCTTCCATCCAGGTGCACATAGAGCCGGTAGAGGGATCAAAGGCAAAAGAGATGGGCCACAAAGTATATGAAAGTGGTATTTTATGTAGGAAAACCTCTTCTGGAGAATCCCTCACCATTCAAGTTTATCTAAAGTTACATAACCTGCTAGAACAGGTCTACCAAACATGTCTGGTTCTAATGTATGAATTGATACTTATGGAATTCATCATGGGGCAAGATAATTTGTTATAAGAAAAAAAGTGGGTCACAGCTAAAAGATGGTTAAGGGAATGGAAATATTATGTACCTATCCCTGGTCCCTAAGCAGCCACAAATAAGATTTGGCAAGAATGAAGTAAAAAGGGAATTGTGGCTAACTTTGAGAATTATAATTCGGTTATTGTTTGTTTGTATATTTTTCTTACTAGCCGTATGATAATAAGCTTTAAGAAGGGAAAGACAAAGAACTTCTTTGAATAATTTTCTGCAGGAAACAAAATAAAGAACTGGGCAAAGTTCTCATGAATTTCAAAAAGAGCTCATGAATTTGCAAATGTGCCTGTCTAGTGCAGATAGTGGAAACGCCTTTTCAGACATCATTCTATTTAATGCACTTCGACATGGTTGCTTGAGAGGTAGTAAATGAACTGCAGTTCTTGTCCAGAATGTTTGATCAAAAGGGAACAGTCACAGTTGTGCCAAATTTAATTCACAAAAATGGTTCCGAGGAAATTAATGCAAGTGTATCCATTCTATAAAAGGATTTCATGAACCATTCTAGGAGTGCAGCCCTTACAGATCAAATAATCAAGAGACTGAAAACCAATTTTAGAAAATAGTAGGAATCTGTAATTTGCTATAACTTTATTGAAATGTGCTGGCATAGCAAAAATTTCAATTTGAACACTCACTAGCAGGACACCAACTCATACAGACTTTAATTTGCAACACACAATTTTGGATTTGATCATATATACTACTATTAGCACTCAGGTCCTCTTTCATACAAAAATATAGCCTTGTTCACCTTGTCATTTTCTTAAATGGATACAATTTATTTAAGCCATTATGTATCTATAGAATTGCCTTGAGGTTTTATTGAATTAGAGTTCAGAGCAGCTCAAAAATATCTTCCCACTGATTTTATCAGAAGGGGAATCGGGTCTTACATTTCTTATGATAGCATAGTTATATTAACATAGATAACCATTTTATTTTCGTTCAGGAAAACGGGTTCTTTAAATATAAAATTACATTTTTATTTAATAAAATCATAGAAGGCACCTATACAAGTGCATCGAGCCTGCACCAATGCGCCATAATTACGGTATGTCAGAGTAGACTTGATAAATCGTGGCAATTACCACACTCTATCAGACTCCAGCATCATGTATATCAGCATCCCTATGCTGATAAATGATGGCTGGGACAATTTAACTAAAGCTTATTTGACGAGTTTTAGTTAGTGTCCATGCTGACTTTTTCCAGCATGAACGCTGATACATCTTTGGGCGCTTTAATTAGAGCTGCTCCAAGAGCACACCAAGAGCTGCTCTAATTAATCCCCTCACTCCCAGAGCATATGTACAAATGCCTGGAATGTCTAAATTAGAATGTAAGTGAGTCCATGTTTTCAAATTTTGGAATTATTCATTTAAATAAAAATGTCTTCAGGTAATTTGACAAATCCAGAGAATAGACCTCTTGGGCCAGGTAGAGACATTACACAAACCAGTCTTCTAAATGATTGGAAACTGATCTAAACCCATAACTATACAGAAATTTTGTGCACATGGACCAATTACATAAAAGAGCCAACTTGCAGTCTCGATCATTCAAATTTATTAAACAGGATGTAAAGAGTCAATATTAGCATAGTGATCACCCCTAACTTAACACACACACACATGTACACACACACACAGACACACACACACACACACACACACACAGTTGTTTTAGCAGCAGTGAAGCACTGATGTCTATTATACCTATCTGAGGCACTACGGGTCTGCTGTTGATGGCCAGTCAAAGCTTCTCCAAGGTGGTGCCTTCTTCAGAAGGGGGTTGCCGGCTTTGTCCTTCTAATTTGGTAGGTTGGGTGCTGGATAAGAGGGTGCTGCCAGGACCCACTTTTCACTACCCTTTATAACTGTCCTGGCAGACTTCTTTGGTGTCCTTGTAATTGGGCTGCCCAATCCAGTGGAGGCAGGTCACACCATGCCTTAGGCTCATGGACAACCTCCCAAAGTGGCAAGTTACTTCATGCCCTCTGGCATGTAGATATTCCAGGAACAATCCTGCAGTTGCTTTTATTTTTGTCAGTTCACAATTAACAGCTTGTTATATCGGATACTCTGGTCACACCTTGTTGTGTTGATACACTGTTTCAGGAACACCCTTGATACTATCAGCTGGCAGCCATAGGAAGTCTCCTTTGTCCACAGCGGTGCTATTAACTCCCATTCATGCTTCCATTCACTGGGTGATCAGCTAAGCATATGAGTAGGCTTATAGAGAATACAGTTTGTAAAATATAAACTAAAATACAGAATAAGCTTAAAATACAGTGAAATACAAAATATAAAATGTAAAACATGGTATGCAACTATAAACTTAAAGTATAACTATAAAAACCAAAATGCAACATATACACCTACTATCCATCCCATAAAACATAGCACAATTTATATGAACATTCTTAGAACAAAAGGCAAGAATGAAGGACTTTTGACTTTTTAACAACTTTATTTTACAAAAGGTCAGGTACAGAAAGCAAAAAAACCATCAGATAACATAAAAAAGAAACCATTCCAAGACATACAGAACATCACACCACGACAACACCTTCACAGTAATACATGTCGTGTTTAACATGCCAAAGTCACAGACTCCCACACATATATAAAAACAGTTTCACCCTTCCCCGTTCCATGG